>BLKM01000325.1:1499756-1579756 GCA_013340265.1 Coptotermes formosanus | reverse complement strand
GCAGACTTTTCAGTGTCCTTTGTTTCGCAACTTACAGTGAGGCCTGCCACACTCAGCTGTACTTGTTGGTTGTCTATCACGACGTAAAATTTTGCTGGTCTCGTCAGCAGCCCTACCCCACAAAGCAAATAACATACGTCACTCCCGCTGCCTTCCACTGCCTTCTGAAATCACTGACCAGTCATGCTTCTATTCAACGTCACGACATATGGAATGAGAAAAGAAGTTAACTGAAATCACATTAAATTTATATATCCATCCACACATAAAATTAATTGGCAAAACGACGAAAAAATACCTCAAATACGCACAAAATCTATACGCAAACTGTGTACACTGCACACACACTTAACTACTAAAGTGGGTCAAAAAGTAAATTGACAGTGATTTATGTTCTTTACTTCCATGTCTAATAGGAATAATTTACGTACAACTGTAATGTTATCTGACCAATTTTATACAAAGTCCCTGCCACAAACGAGGCAGTAGGCCGAGTTTTCCAACTTTTTGTGTGTATCAATCCGCTTCCAGTATTTATCGGCCATCGTGACGCAACCTCGCGATCGTCTTAAAAATTTGTGACCGGCAAGATTTTTGCTTCCGCGCTAGAAACATGACAACATCTCCGCGAAGAACTTCCTGGCAGTAACGGCATTCATTGTAGGTTCTTTAGTTACAAAATTATAAACTATTTAAACTTCTTTTCTCAATCGCCATAACACGTTATTCGGACATTCAATGCCATCACAGGAGCTGCGTTCCACAGTGAAGACGTTAAGCAAAAAGCTACAAATATACATCTACTGTTGATTCTCAGATTAACGTTTTAAAGCCTAGCGGTAACTTTACGTACCACCAGGTTTAACATTAAAAAATTCTACGTGGTGCCCACATTGCGTTTATGTGTTTTGTACGGATCTCAGAACAAACAGCAACTTTTGCCTTATAAAACATTAAGAGACTGGTTTTTATAACCGAAGTGGAGAGCGTTTACAGCGCGGTACGCACTGAGTCCTTATGTAAAACAGATACACTTAGTTTTTAAAGATTAATTGACTTGTTTGTTCCAGATAAACAGTTTATTTAGCGTCGAAAAGTGTGGAAATTATGTACGGTGGGTTAAACTCATGAGAAAAAAGGGGGCGTTGCCATATAAATAAATCTACAACGAGGGAGTGCAAAGAAATCTGGTAACCCCGTCGGAACAGATAGTCTTTCGCACAAATTTCGAGTCGCGATCTCTGAAATACGGGTCACGAATGCTAATCAGATCACCGTGTCATCTGCCCCTAAGCATTCACTTGTTACACCAATACGAATGTGGACAATACTCACAGTACGAAGAAAGATACAAACCCCACCACAGCGCCACTATTTGTGACGTTATAGCGAAGGTGGCGGTAAATGGACACGCTGTATAACATGGAATTTCTGTTCACAGAAGTACACGCGCGCCAACTGACGGTCGTGATATACATGGGTTGGACGGCATATTTTATATACGGTATACAGCCAGTTCTATTATTATGCGTGTTCCGTTAACGCGAATTGGCTATAACGTGATTGATAAATAGGTGAACGATGTTTGTATAACGCGAACTTTCGCGTATGCGTGTTGGCTATTACGCGATTTTAGCAACGTGTGTGAAGATAAGGCTGGATGAGGGGCCAAAAGTTTTCTAATCTGACCATACTTTTATTAGGCGATTTTCCGTACAGGTAGGTCTCATAAGGACGCAACTGTGGCGATAAATTGGAGCTGACTGTACGACTTTTCTATAGGCGGATCGTCAAGTATTTGCCTGTGATAATAAAAATGGTCCCCATTAATTTTACAAACCACAGGTTCCTGTCAATCATAAAATAAAAAAATCAAAATACTAAAAACCTGTAGATGGGGCACAGCCACATAATGACTGACTAGTTAACGCACTGATGTGAACCTCGCTTAGTACTGCACGCAATAACGCGCCATTTCTGGAACAGAGGTGTCAGCTTTTGATAGCCGGATATCCAGTGTTTAACTCTTACAGGAAACAGCTTCTGATCCTATCATGATAAAGGAATGAATGCGAAAATATGATTTCTCACAGGAGCTCAAATACTGATTTTGTTATTAAGTCACTCCATTCCCGATGCTTGGCGCGGCAACACGCTTCTCTTGAAAAAAGATAAAAACGAAAACAAGTATGCACAGCGGCATACTTCTGGAGCCACCTATATTTAAATACGAGACACGCACGCATGTTCTGTTGGGTTAGTTAGAAGTTAACTCAATTGGAGTGTCGAAGAGAGAGGAAGGTTCGACAAATATATAATAATTAATCAATAAGGTGGGTTCAACAGTTAAATATTTTTATATATCGGAACTGTTCACGTCTGTATAGTTACCAGGCTACACGTCTGATGATCAGGCACTTGGGGTTCGATTCCCAGTGGAGTCCCTGATTTTCTTTTTCCTGTAATGCATCCAGCAGCGTGGGCAACCGACCGGGCCCCTCCTATAATTATTAGCGAAGTTACCTCCAGATCTCAAAACAGGGATCCAGAATACTGATTGCCATGTGGCAAAAGAACAATATCCAATCCGAAAGAACACACAACAAAAGTTGGCATTTCATACGTCCCCGCACCGCGGCTATGCCACTGACTGCATCCACACCGACTCTGAGGTCCAGCAGTAAGAGGCAGAGCGGACTGCTCCGGCGATAAAGCGGGGCAAGCGTGAGATTACCCAGTAACTGCAATCTAGCACCACATGCTAAAATAAATGGAGCTATACTACCATTCCCCCATACGTCTTCATGGTGTGGTACTTAGTTAAGTACAGGGACAACTTTAACAGTAATTTCGTGACCTAATCAGGATACATTATAAAGCATAAATTTGGAAACAAGCTACTGATCCGGATTTCATCTACACGTTTAAAAAGGAATTAACCGTTTAAAGCCTAGCGGTAACTTCACATGCCACCAGGTTTAACATTAAAAAATTCTACATGGTGCCCACATTGCGTTTATGTGTTTTGTACGGATCTCAGAACAAACAGCAACTTTTGCCTTATAAAACATTAAGAGACTGATTTTTATAACCGAAGTGGAGAGTGTTTACAGCGCGGTACGCACTGAGTCCTTATATAAAACAGATACGCTTCGTCTTTAAAGGGCTAATTTAGTGATTCATCTACCGCATCTAGCAGAAGGACAATTTTTTCATGGACAGCCGACGACGACAACCAACATCAGTAGAAACAATGTTGTCCCGAAACGTCGACCACGATACTGATGATGATGATGATGATGATGATGATGATGATGATGATGATGATGATAACCAACATCAGTATCAACAAGTCCCGAAGGTAAGGTAACCATATTATGGGATCAAAAAGTGCAAAGTGACATAACCATCCCTAACAAAAAGTGCAAAGTTACAGAACCATCCCTAACAAAAAGTGCAAAGTGACAGAACCATCCCTAACAAAAAGTGCAAAGTGACAGAACTGTCCCTAACAAAAAGTGCAAAGTGACAGAACCATCCCTAACAAAAAGTGCAAAGTAACAGAACCATCCCTAACAAAAAGTGCAAAGTGACAGAACCGTCCCTAACAAAAAGTGCAAAGTGACAGAACCATCCCTAACAAAAAGTGCAAAGTGACATAACCGTCCCTATCAAAAAACCGAACATCATAGTCCGGGATAATGAAAAAGGACTTCTTAACCCTTGAAGATGGGGCCGACGGGTTGTCCCGAAACGTCGGTACAGTATTACCACTGTACGCTGCGTAACATCCTAAAAGTGCGAACAGCTCATCCGCGTTAACATGGTGCCCTCATATCCACGGCCCACTTATTCCTTTCCAACGTCACGCGTCTTTCGTGTGAGGCTGAACACAGGTCTGTTCCGAGGGGCAATGGATACACACTTGGGGGCGCCGTAACTGTACAGCCGACGAATATACGGGAGCATATTTTGAAAAATGGCCGATTCCGCACTACACGTGACGCGCTAAACAGTTTGGAAACAGCCGCAAGTTACATGGTGTCGTTCCATAAACGCGGAAATGTGATATAAAAAGTTTCGGTAATATTATTAGCCCCAAGAGTACAACAAAAATTGTTGAACATATCGGAAAATGCATGACGCGCACACAACAGGGTGCCCTCCACAGCTGCGTACCCGCCTCCTGATGCAGGGATAACCAGCATCTTCCGAAATGACGACTCATATTTGCAGCATATCTAACGACGCTGTTGGCGTCTCAGGCTACACAAAGTGCAACGATTAATGACAGTGAAGAATGAACACGATAAGATGTGGGTGAAAACCGTCACGGCCAAATCTGAAGTATTATACCGGCGCTTTACTTGGCGATCTGAGTAAAACCACGAGCGTCTAAGTAATGACAGCTGCGTGTCCTGGCAGAGGAACTAAAGCATTACAATTTGGGCCATCTTTCTCAGTCAGAGTGGTTGGCAACTGAAAGCGAATTTTAACTGATAACGAAAGAGATGCGAATTAAACAGATTATAAGCACCTTGCGCAACTCTTCCTTTCTCAGTAAAATCACAGAATTGTTCCACAGAGAGTTTCTCACAAAAAAATCCAACATGAAATAAGCCCTTTTCTTACACAACCTCACTCATAACTATGTAAACAAAACCCCGAGGTTAACCTTTTAAAGCCTAGCGGTAACTTTACGTACCACCAGGTTTAACATTAAAAAATTCTACGTGGTGCCCACATTGCGTTTATGTGTTTTGTACGGATCTCAGAACAAACAGCAACTTCTGCCTTATACAATATTAAGAGATTGGATTTGTGTAACAGAGGTGGGGAGTGTTTACTACGCGGTACGCACTGAGTCCTTATATAAAACAGACACATTTTGTCTCTAAAAGGTTAATGCGACGCCTGAACACAAACCACATATTCAAAACCCCTCGTCACTGGACAGGTATCCAGTTCAATCAGCGGTAGTCACTGACACATAAAAATATTTCGAAAATGTGTACACCCCTGATGTAAAGGTTATTTACGTAAAGGCTGCGAAAAACTACTTCATTTCGGTGGCTTTTACATACTGGTACAAGCACACCGCAACGGATAAATTATACCACAGGAACTGTGCACACACTATTGTTTACTTTTTATACACACGGCCACTCGTATTTAAGCAGCAAGTCGTTTCAGTACAAGTCTGATAGACGCAGTCCACTTCCCTTCTGAAATCATGCATAATTTGTAATTCCTCTACTGACAGAATAAACTGCTTCGCTTCAAATGTGAAGTTGAAATCAACAGCAATTTCAAGCATCATTTGACAAGGTGGAATACAGAGTACCATCAAAACAGCTTTAATGTTAAAAAAAACACCGACATTCAGTCTGCAGCCTGTTAACTGACAGATGCTTCAAGAATGACCCAATTGTGGATATCGAACAAACCTACTGTTCTGCTGTTGCATCATCCTTGGAACAGTCAGAATTCGCAACAAAACACTGCTTACTTTACCAACAGCTGAAAAACGTAGGTTATATAAGCTTCAGTCTCTTTATGTACGTTGTGTATAATGCATGACTTACAATTTCGCACAGCTCGACGGCACAATTAAACCAATTTACCGCAGAAATAAGTACACATTACATACCACACAGCATAAACGCAAAATATTATTTATCTTTATAGAATGCATACCGTTGTTAGTATATTATAAACGTGAACTCAGACATGCCGTCCTCACAACCTGTTTTAGTTTAACCTTTTAAAGCCTAGCGGTAACTTTACATACGACCAGGTTTAACATTAAAAAATTCTACGTGGTGCCCACATTGCGTTTATGTGTTTTGTACGGATCTCAGAACAAACAGCCTTATAAAACTTTTGCCTTATAAAACATTAAGAGACTGGTTTTTATAACCGAAGTGGAGAGTGTTTACAGCGCGGTACGCACTGAGTCCTTAAATAAAACAAATACGTTTCGTCTTTAAATGGTTAAAAGTTAAAACTGGCTACATGTTTCAACCACCCAGGTGGTCCTCATCAGGCCGTATCACAAATGTAATAGCAAGAAACTTCTGCAAAAGTTTCTTCCTATTACATTTGTGATACGGCCTGATGAGGACCACCTGGGTGGATGAAACATGTAGCCAGTTTTAACTTTTAAACTAAAACAAGTTGTGAGAACGGCACCTAACTGTGTTTACATTTAGATTATTGACCCTTGAACTTATTAAACATTAACCACGAAGAAAAATATTTCACATGAAAACCTCTGGATGGTAATAAGATTTACTGTGTTTACTGGCATGTTATATACTAATGTATACTTACCCGTATATTAAAAAGTCAATCGCATTGTGGACACCTACTGGACTGTACAGGATTAGAAGTTATATCTTGCATTTTATTACACAGCAAAGGTGCTTATCAACAAGACACGCAATGTACACCTACGTATGACGTAACACTCAGGTACGTTCGCGTAACCACTGTTGCCGTGGTAAAGCGGTAAGTATTACATATTCTGGAGTGTGCATTTGCAGCCTTAGTTACCCAGCATGCAAAGCGCATGCGCCGTATTGTATTATCTGTGGCCTGTCTGGCTGTTCCATATTTTTCCATATTATTTCATGAATGGTATAATTTTCGGAAAAAAGTTATTGAACAAACAATGTGTGTTTGAATTTTCTCTACAACTTTTGTCTGGATCATTCTAAGAAGAATCAAGCGAGATATTATCATAAATGTGAAGCCCCCGTTATTCTTGTCAGATTTAAAAAAAAAACTTGAATTTTCTAAACGGATTTTCGAAAAATACTCGAATATGAAATTTGATGAAAATCCGTCCAGTGGTAGGCGAGTTGTTCCATGCGGACGGACGCACGGACGGACAGACAGAGATGACGAAGCTAATAGGCGCTTTTCGCAATTTTGCGAAAAGCGCCTAAAAAACTGTTTCAAGTACAGCAAGTACGCTTAACCTTTTAAAGCCTAGCGGTAACTTTACATACCACCAGGTTTAACATTAAAAAATTCTACGTGGTGCCCACATTGCATTTATGTGTTTTGTACGGATCTCAGAACAAACAGCAACTTTTGCCTTATAACACATTAAGAGATTGGTTTTTATAACCGAAATGGAGAGTGTTTACTGCGCGGTACGCACTGAGTCCTTACATAAAACACATAAGCTTCGTCTTTAAAGGGTTAACCCTTTAATGACGAAATTTAATCTTTTTTGTTCGATAACCCAGTTCGTACCGTGCAGTAAACTCTCCACTTCTGTGACAAAAACTGATCAGCTTACACTGTACAGGGCCAAAGTCACTGTCCTCAGATCCACGCAAAACATACAAACACACTGTGTGGGCAGAACGCAAAATGTATCAACACTGAATCTGATGGAACATAAAGTAACCACAGGGGTTTAAAATTTTAATAGAACATGAAGTATATTTTGGTATGTTCAGACTGTCCGACAGGATGCGAAACGATGACATTCGGACTTACGACATTAACCTTTTAAAGCCTAGCAGTAACTTTACGTACCACCAGGTTTAACATTCACAAATTCTGCGTTCTCCTGACACTGCGTTTATGTGTTTTTTACGGATCTCAGAACAAACAGCGACTATTTCCCTATATAGCATTAAATGATTGCTTTTTATAACCGAGACGGAGTGTTCACTGCGCGGTACGAACGGGGTCCTTATATGTAAAAACAGATATGCTTCGTGTTTAAAAGGTTCATGTTACGCCTGCACAGGACATGAGTAGAATAACATGATTACGAAATCAGTAAGGATACACAAACATTACGGAAGAACAGCACTGGGACGAAGATGAAAATGATAACAGACTAACCGGAAACCTAACAGGGGTTCCTCAACCTAACGTGTGATGATGATGATGACGACGATGATGATGATGATGATGATGATGATACATTTCGCGTATCGATTGAATATAACCCCTTTTTGATGACATCGATGAAGTTCCTCGACCTCTCATATGAAATTCATGTACCGCCCATGTTGTTCGGATGACTGTAACAACAAATGCGTACAGAATCTGGACAAGTCTCTTGTGAAGCAAACTTAATGAAGAAGAACACGGTAACAGAGTGGCCCCGCTGGGAGGTTAGCGTTTGTTTGTTAGCGCGCTAGATTAAATTGACTCGGCTTCAGGTCCAGTGACGAGATTTGACGCTGACGTGTTGAAACGTCGGGTTACACTGCCGGTGCGTTAAGTCAATTAGGCAGGTAGACTGTCGGATTGAAACAGAGTCGGCAAGCTTATCAGGAAAAAGTCGTTAAAAATCCTAATTCCGCACCACACAGAAGCACAGTCGATGCATTCAGGGCTGTTCGGGGCAAGGACTTTTTTTCTCCATCTCCTCGTATTAAGAAAAAGGACACAGCGTTTTGTAAATTGGATCTGTTCCCATCCTAGGTGAAAAGACGGAGAGAGACACGGACCTAGCCTCAATCACTGGACTTGGTCCAGTTCCAGTTCCAGAAACGTTACGCTCCTTTTTCTGAAAACGAAGCGACAGACTCCAGAAACCTGTTAATCATCAGAATCCTTCAGAACTGAACTAGCCAGAACCGGCATCGGACTGGCCTCATTGTATTTGGTTTTAACCAATTCCCATTGTGTTAGAGTCCGTCTTGAGAGAGACACAGTGATACTGCTGGTCAAGAACTGACCTCGTTTTATTACGCCAAAAGATTCATTACCACGTTCACAAAAGGCAGCCACCACTCCCTTTGCTGGTCTAACTGAATAGTCACAGCCTCGCACGCTACTTCTATAAAACTAAACCTATTATTTACACCCGCACCTCCAACCCTGATCGACCATGACTCTGAGTTAATTCATCTGTTGCCTCTCGGCTGGTCCCGCTGTCGAGAGTCACCAATAATTCGCTCCAGCAAATGCAGTTACTATTTTAAAAGATGTCATCCCGTTCTGTTGTTTATAAAAGAAATCTAGCCGAAATCTGTCCAAACACAACCAAATTTCATTTATTATGCATAACTATATGTTCCGACCTATATCAGGTCATCCTTCGGTTGACAATCTGTGTTTAAAACATATTGAGGAAGGAACATAAGACATGGTGTTGAGTGGTAATGGACAACTGTAAGTCGTTCTCTTCTGCCGATAGCGGTGACTTTTGATGCCTTTTTTGGTTCCTATTCATATGATGATGGGTACAGTTCCGACCTCTCAGACAAAGGGGTCGAAAAATAAAACCGGTTCCAGCCGGATTCAGCACACTTCTGTCAGATCGTCTGTAATGGTGTTGCCCCTGCCGATTTCCCGTGTTATTCACACAATAACATTTGCACCCGGTACCTTCCAACTGTCGAGCATACATGACGCACTCTCCGCCGCGTGTTTCGGCCCCGCATTTAAAGCAAAGAATAAATCTAAGTTGCTTTACTCAGTTTACAGTTGTCCTATACTGATACCAACCTTAAGCCAGCTGAATCCAGCATATACCCTCACGCCCATTCACTTTGTACATTTCTCCACCCTCCTGCTAAATCTCCTCTCTCAACTTCCAGCACCTCGAACTCAAAAACACGACGGGATATCGCACAATGAACTAACCTTTTAAAGCCTAGCGGTAAGTTTACATACGACAAGATTTAACATTAAAAAATTCTACGTGGTGGCCACATTGCGCTTATGTGTTTTGTACGGATCTCAGAACAAACAGCAACTTTTGCCTTATAAAACATTAAGAGACTGCTTTTTATAACCGAAATGGAGTGTTTACAGCGCGGTACGCACTGAGTCCTTATATAAAACAGATACGCTTCGTCTTTAAAGGGTTAATGTACACACCTTGCGGCAACTTTGCAAAATTATCGCCTTGAATACGACGGCCAGTCACTTGTTAACCCTTTAAAGACGAAGCGTATTTGTTTTATATAAGGACTCAGTGCGTACCGCGCTGTAAACACTCTCCACTTCGGTTATAAAAACCAGTCTCTGAATGTTTTATAAGGCAACAGTTGCTGTTTGTTCTGAGATCCGTACAAAACACACAAACGCAATGTGGGCACCACGTAGAATTTTTTTATGTTAAACCTGGTGGTAGGTAAAGTTACCGCTAGGCATTAAAAGGTTAAAGTAACAGACTTCTTTATAACAAGAAAGGGGAAGTCTTGCAGGCGTGTAATCGGAGAGGAAAAGGGCCTTGTTTGTCTTGGCATCCGAACACTCGGTAAACACCATTATACAACGAAACATTTGTATCAGCGCCCCCACTGTTTAATTTACAAATATTCAGAAGACCCGCTTCTCCTGTGCTGCTATCCAGAATCCAGAATGAGACCTCAGGGGTTTTAATCTATGTGTCTACGTCACCATACACATTTCTCACATTATCCTGAATCATCACCCACTGTTTAAAAAAAAAGATACAAATCTACGCATAACGCAGGACGTCTATTGTTCACAGTCGTCTCTTTGCGTGAAAAAGATAATATTTCAGTTTTAATAAAGAAAAGATTTTATTTGAACCGATAGCTCTGATCGGTATAGAGACTAGTCCAGGGGCTGTACAGCGGATTCCTGACACAGCAGAAGATTTACCTCTTCTCTGAGACAGCCATACTGACTCTGAAGGTCACAAAGCCGGCCATTCACGAGGTATTGGCGATTCTTTCCCCTGGAGTAAAGCGTTCGGAACGTGAAGCTGGCAACTAATCTCCATCTGGTGTCGAGGTTAAGGGTAGGTGAAGCTGGGTTGGTCCCAGAGTCTGTCCGGACGTTATGGAGAAGGGCAAAATTTCTTGCCCCTACCGGGATTCGAACCCCGGACCGTCCATCCCGTAGCCTAGTCACTATACCGACTACGCTGTCCTGGCTGCTGTAATACTGCCGGGGCTTACATAAAGTTAGCACTGTGACGTAACTGCTACGACGCTGTGACGGACATGGGGTCCTCACACTGGTGCTGCCGAGGATTCAAGTCTTCCGAGACGTTACGCTGTGTAGACTGGCAAACAATTACAGACGCTTCGAAAGAGCCTGCAGCCGTACATCGAGTTCGAGTCCCATCCAACACCCCGGCGTCAGAACGGGGAATATCTTTTGTGTGTCCAACCTCTGCCTGAGGAAGGACCCTCTAACCCTCTGACCTTCCCGTTTCGCTCTACATGGGTAGAGGGACAGCGGAAATTAAAAAAAAAAACACGTGGTTAGTGACGAGGGATGTAGGCATAGGGAAAGTGGCCAAAGAAACAGACGAAGACCCGCCACAGACGGCGACAATTGTTTAGTCTGTTACTCCACACTTATAACCTGTACTTGTGAATGCATCTACTGATGATTATCAATAAACTTGTGAAATCATCCGCAATTCAAAGTACTCTATCACGCACGTTGCAGGTGTAAATTACACTCCTAACGGACGACGGCGATAAACCTAGTGTCTTCATCTTCAAGGCGAAGGTGTCCAGCACCCGTATGACGAAGGCACTAAAATGCTTCGACATGTTGTGACATCCCATTAGTCTTGAATTTCCATCAACGAAGCTGCTGGACCTCACCTGCATAGCTCAAGAGAAGAATTAACGCCCGAGTGCACTTGGGATGAAGGTCAGCACAAAGTGGAACAAATATGTTAATATTTTAATATCGAATGCTTCTAGAGCACTGCTGCAAAACTACCGAATATTTCCAGCCTACGGCATCAGGATTAATAAACCTACGCTGAAAATATCGTTACCAACCAAAAAAAAAATACATACCCTCGGTTCGCAAGCACTTAACCAATATGTATATATATATATACATACATGTACTAACACCGAACAGCGTAATATTTGAATTGCAAAATCGGATTTGAGTCACTTAACTGATTACAGGAACTCGTTGCCAACGAATTCTGCCCGGGGCTTCACAGACCATCATTATATATAAAGCAGCGGCCAAAATAATGCTGAGTAAACAGAACAGAAACAGATCAGTGTTCACTCGAGGCACCTCCGCTGTTTTACACCGTGCAGAGTCATCTATTAAGCCTCCACATCCGCAAACGGAGGAAAACCCACTGGTGTGCCTATGTTCATTCCAAGTTCTGTGCGTTTAACAGAGCCAACGAGAGAGAGACAGAGAGAGAGAGAGAGAGCGAGCGAGCGAGAGAAAGAGAGTGAATTCGGATGGGATGAAATTACAACCCTTTCATACTCCAGAGATACACACGCACGCACGCACATGCACACACACACAGACTGAATACAACACAACACCCAAGCTTTTGGTCTATTCTCCTATTGGCTGTTGGTGGCTGGTTGTCCTGGTAACTCTATTGTTCCCAAAACCATCCCTTCACTCACCCTTCTCTGTGACCAAACAAAACACTGGCTCGGACAGGCAGTGTGGGAAAACAATGGGAACACAACTACAGTTGGTGGGTATATACATGCAACGTTACCTGGATACATTCTGTGCATTATGAAATTTGTGGCTACGCCTGCACTGCACTGGGCGCTACATGGACCACTTTAATTTAACCTGACTTCCTTACACCTGGTGAGTTACCAGTTAGAATTAACATATCCCTCAGTAGCTGACAGCCCAACCAGTTCTCGACAGAAATATCTGATCTGGTTGCTACGCGACTACATCTGGTTTCGTAGCGCACAGAGTGATCTGTGTGTCCACCGCCGTTTTGATCGTTTTGCAACCGTCCAAAGGAGATGTAGGCATCCCGTGGCCCACGGGCCACTTACAGCCCTCACACCTTTCATAAGTGACCCGTGCAGCCTTTAGGTTCTTAAGATTCTAATAAGCATCACTTCACATTTTTGGTGACATCGCTTGGCCAGCCACGTCTCCTGACCTCACTACGCCCAATTACTTTCTCTAGGGACACTTGAACACCGAAGTGTACGCGAAAAAGCCTCGCACGTTTGGCAGTTGGAACAGCAAATCAGGTACGAAATTAGGAACACTGACAAACACCTGCTGCTTATAGTTCCGGTTAATTTCCGATCACGGTTACAGGAATCTACTGCATGCCATGGAGAACATTTACAAGACGCACTGGCCAACAAATAAAAAGAATATAGCACTTTACAACTGACCCCCCATAACAGTTGAGTTTCCTACACCCTGCCCAATTCTTGACAACGATCAGAATATCGTCACATTCCACCGGCGCATCCAGTAAATTCCATCGGGAATAGACACAAATGAAGAAGTATTATTACGTAGAGAAGCCGCAGAGTTCATAGCAATCTAATACAAACATGGATACAACGAACAGAATTGATGTTTCAATTATTATGTTTTACGAACACTCGCTGGCATTTCGTCAAATCACTCGCGTTTGAGTGGCTCGTGGTTAACCTTTTAAAGCCTAGCGGTAACTTTACGTACCACCAGGTTTAACATTAAAAAATTCTACGTGGTGCCCACATTGCGTTTATGTGTTTTGTACGGATCTCAGAACAAACAGCAACTTTTGCCTTATAAAACATTAAGAGACTGGTTTTTATAACCCAAGTGGAGAGTGTTTACAGCGCGGTACGCACTGAGTCCTTACATAAAACAGATACGCTTCGTCTTTAAAGGGTTAGAAAGAGGTTGCACACCACTGGTCATTATGCTATAGCATTAGCCTATGCGGCACTGCGGCACCTATGTTACGTCACAGCTTTCCCACTTTCGGTGTTCTGTGAAAAGTAAGCAAGAAAATTGTCATAACATGCAAATTCGCTATTTCAATAAGCTTACTACGTACTGACAAGAGGATTCCGGACATTTAACGGCTGCCTCTGCTAGCTTATTTTATACTTTACAGTTATAAATAGGCCCATACAGTATTTTGTGTTTAATGTGATTAACGCTAATTGAAACACTGAGATCCTATATAGGCTGAAACCGAGAGCAGAGCTGTACACTACTCTGGGACTCAAGACGCTTAGCTTCCGCAAGACGCCGCTGAAATGCACAATTCTGGTAAAAGGTAGAATATAATTCAGGAGGCGAGAAAAAAAGATGTATATATAAAACACACACACACACACACACACACACACACACACACACACACACATATATATATATATATATATATATAAGACAGTGGATAGAACCGAGAGGGTGGTTTTATAAACACACCGCTTTCAATTTGGCGTGCCTTGTCTAAGCGTGAACGCTCAGCGCAAACAAAAACAGGCACACACACAAAAGCCTCTTTTCTCTCTCCTGTGAAACTCACTTAAGTTTTGGGGGGAGCATCAGCAGCCATTTGTATTAGTGGGTGACGTCGGTAGATACAGCCACGCGCTCAGGCAGCAGGTGACAAAGACGTCGAAGGGGCTTAAGGCCCCGCTTTGAGAGGACGGGACTGATGGAAAGAGGTTGGACTCATGGAAAGGGAAGACGAAATGGAATGTGGAGCTGAAGAGAATTAGAGAGACGGGAGTAAGGAAAAACAACTGAATAGGAAACGCGAAAGAAAAGACATATAACACTAGATGCTATTGCTTTCTGACGCGCTGTTATGTGAAGTTCACCGAACTACAGATTGTCGAGTTCCATACGAGCATAGGACGTCCCCGGACATTGAAATTTGCAAACTTGAATATGTGGTCAAACAATAAAATTCCAGGACTCGCTCTATAAAACAGACATACATGAAATAAATAAGAACACTTTTATTTGCATGCAAGTAAATTCCCCTGACTGTAACACAACTTTCATGTTTTTCAAAGGATCCACAAAACAGAAACAGACAGCGCCTGAAGAGAAACTGCATTTAATTCGGCGGTTGCGTTCTTCTTAATGTTCTTGACGTCCTGACGTCATCTTCCTCTGACAGAGGTTTTCATTTTACAGAAAAGGGAAAAGCCCAACTCTCGGATAAGCTTCAATTTCCACACGCCTCTCTGAATATTTTAAGCAGTTTGAAGACATGCACTGGAGACACAGCTTCATTCAAGTAAAGTTTTACGCACTTAATTCTTTTCTGTTGCTGTCTGCCCGAGTTCGAAAAATAAGTCTTTATGTTCATTCTCTGCTTCACAACAAGCAAAACCTACTTACACGCGGGGCTGCTACGGACTAACTGTTGAACCAGAGCTTTCTTTATACACTAATCCCTGGCGGTCATAACATGAATTAAGAGAAATCCGCTACAACTGGTTTCAGGGGCAAAACAATACTCGCACGACGCCATCAGTCTCGCAACCTTGTCTGAACAGACAGGGCGTGTAACCAAGTTTTAAAGTTACACATCTGTCAGTTGACAATTATACTCTAAATATGTTGAAATGCCATCTGCTGACGGTAGTTGAGACCACTACCAGAAGCGACCTTAAGTATCCACATGCGTTACCAACAAAAACCGCTCAGCAAATTCAAGCGTAGATGCAAAGAGAGTATCAAAATTTAACTTAAAGGAATAAACGTTTCGAATAGTGGGACGAATTCGATTAGATCCCTTACGATCCAGCACCTTTACCCCTTTAAAGACGAAGCGTATCTGTTTTATATGAGGACTCAGTGCATACCGCGCTGTAAACACTCTCCACTTCGGTTACAAAAACCAGTCTCTTAATGTTTTATACGGCAAAAGTTGCTGTTTGTTCTGAGATCCGTACAAAACACAGAACCGCAATGTGGGCACCACGTAGAATTTTTTAACCCTTTAAAGACGAAGCATATCTGTTTTATATGAGGACTCAGTGCGTACCGCGCTGTAAACACTCTCCACTTCGGTTACAAAAACCAGTCTCTTAATGTTTTATACGGCAAAAGTTGCTGTTTGTTCTGAGATCCGTACAAAACACAGAACCGCAATGTGGGCACCACGTAGAATTTTTTAACCCTTTAAAGACGAAGCATATCTGTTTTTTATGAGGACTCAGTGCGTACCGCGCTGTAAACACTCTCCACTTCGGTTATAAAAACCAATCTCTTAATGTTTTATAAGGCAAAAGTTGCTGTTTGTTCTGAGATCCGTACAAAACACATAAACGCAATGTGGGCACCACGGAGAATTTTTTAATGTTAAACCTGCTCGTATGTAAAGTTACCGCTAGGCTTAGAAGGTTAAAAAGAAAGCTACAGGACATCTTAAAACAGCTGATTACGAAATCTCCAAATAAACAACGCACTAAGCAGTGACGCAGTTGGAACAAAGTTGTTGCTAAACAAATTCAGACTCGATGCTACCCAGCAGAAGACGAGTCCAAAAATTCGTTTACATAAATTAATTCAATGTTTTGTTCTCAATTCTTTCATTGGTTACCTGGCAACCAGGTTCCGTGTAGAACAAACAACTTTCCTTCCAGATTGCCAGACTGACTGACGCTAATTTCTTATCTCTCGAAAACAGGCAAGTCCTCCAATCCACCGTCACACGGCATGTAGCAATGTTAAGCACACCGGAATCCGAATGACTAACCCCCAACCCCTACAGAATGAGTTCTGCGACGTTCTTAATTAAAGCCCCACGCGCTAAATAAGGCAAGTTATATACAAAACAGCTACAGTGACATTATTTCGTTTGTACTTTACAAGAAGACGCAAAAAGTGCATGCATAACTAACAGGCCTATATATATGTATATAAACATATCACATTACAAACAGGGAAGGGGTTTTATGGAACGAATGACGCTAACATGTTCACCCTAAAGACATAAAATTCATGGTGGTGGAAAGAAATATGTTGGTTTTCCATAAATAAACATCGAAGTCGGAAAGGTGAAAACTTCTAAAAAATGAATCGCAGATTAAGTAGCACTAACTGTGTTAGCTATTTCAGCTAGGCTAACAGACAGAATTAGGTTAGCATCTAGCTAGTTCAGCTATGCCAGCAGGTAGAACTACGTTAGCATGCTGAATTACATTAGCTAGTTCAGCTATGCTTGCGATTAGATGACTAAGCTTCCATAATTACATACGCTTTATTAATTAAATTAACCTTTTAAAGCCTAGCGGTAACTTCATATACCACCAGGTTTAACATTAAAAAATTCTACGTGGTGCCCACATTGCGTTTATGTGTTTTGTACGGATCTCAGAACAAACAGCAACTTTTGCCCTTATAAAACATTCAGAGATTGGTTTTTATAACCGAAGTGGAGAGTGTTGACAGCGCGGTACGCACTGAGTCCTTATATAAAACAGATACGCTTCGTCTTTAAAGGGTTAATTCAGTTACGACAGCGGGAGGGTTACGTTATTGCGTTTGAAGTTCCGGTATCTTGTTCAGTTACATTAATTAACTAATTTAATGTGTTCCATGTCCGTGCACTATTATCATACAAAACACTAATCATTAACAAAAGCACAAAGGCGTGAACTGTCTGTGGTCCGGGCCGGGTTCACGCCTCCAAAAACAACGCAGTACACAGTCAACAGCACATTCTCACTCAACTATAAAGTGCAACCCTAGTGTAACGGTAACGGAAAGTTCTCCCTGAAGATGACCCAGCAGGGTCGAAACATGTAGGAGTGTGTTACGATAGACGATATAACCCTTTTGTGCATTTGTTGGTGCTTAGTGTTTTGTATTAATTAACTAGTGCAACTACGCCAACCAGTTCAGGCAGTTAATTAGTTTCTTTGTGTTTGTTTAATGCAAGCTCTGCATTAAGACATTCTGAACCACGTGCTACGTACTTAATCCCCAACCGACTGCTAGTGTCTGTATGTTGGTAAAGAATTCTCCACGCCTTCAATAATAAACCCTCCGAGTTCTACGACCCAAAGCGGTTTTAATGATGTGTTGGGGGCACTCCTTGTCTCTACGCAGACTTACACTACTTATAACGTCAAATATGATGGGTAAGGGCGTTTCAACCCTAACGAATTGATATCCAACGAGAGAAACCAGCTTAGAAGCACGAGGGGAAGATTTAAATTGGCTTCAAGCGCTGTTCATTTCTGAGCTACTCAAACAAAACCTCTATTTCTTCTTACGTAAACCCTAAGCTTTCTTACGTATCACGTTCCTCTCCTTTCTGTGTCTTCACTTTCCATTAATTTAATTTTGATAATGGCAAGAGTCAGGGAGGCGCGATACTACCGACTGGTCAGCTTCAAACACTGTGCCTTCGAGCATAGACAGCACTCCCCCAAGAGACCACCACAGCTATACAGAACCTGAAACCTGTCCACACTGTCGCCACACACATTGGGCATGTTTGAACAGCTGTACGAACAGGCGGTTACTTGACACTGGCGGACACCCCAACATTAGCCTGCGTGCCTGCTTAGCTTAAATGCAAAAATTCAGATTTTCTTCACGCCCAGCGGCTCCTTTATGTATCATTGGGTTTAACATAAAAAAAAGTCTACACTCTGCCTACATAATGCATTTAAGTTTCCTAGAGATCTTAAAACATAGATTTTATTTTCGTATACAGCATTAACTGATCAGCTTTTGCAGCCCAGACGGAGCGTGTTCACTGCGCGGTACGGACTGAATCTTATATATGAGGTTCATTTTTGTCTTGTTTGTTTGTTTGTTTGTTTGTTTGCATTACACTATACATTTGCGTGTTATGCTAAGAAAAAGGTTCCCACCAGCTTCGTGTATCAATCACACGTCTCTTCCTGCCTGTGTCCATCCAGCCAGCAATCCATGCTATCCAATTTCTCCCTTTCGTCTGTCTGTCCGTCCGTCCGTCCAGCCAATCAACTTCAAAAACCAACAGCGATGACAGGAAAAAAAAAAGACCTCCTGGCATGTTACCATATCGACTAGTAAACAGTTATCGACGTTTCAGACATGCTTAACCTTTTAAAGCCTAGCGGTAACTTTACGTACCACCACGTTTAACATTAAAAAATTCTACGTGGTGCCCACATTGCGTTTATGTGTTTTGTACGGATCTCAGAACAAACAGCAACTTTTGCCTTATAAAACATTAAGAGACTGGTTTTTATACCCGAAGTGGAGAGTGTTTACAGCGCGGTACGCACTGAATCCTTATATAAAACAGATACGCTTCGTCTTTAAAGGGTTAATGCCTGCACCTCCAGGGTCAAGCAGCCCACAAAAGACAGTGTTCGACCATTGTTAGTAAAATTTGTTATAAGCATAATTCAACCGACATGGAGAACGTACCTGCGTTCCTGAATGAAGGCTATTCAGTTTCATGCTGCAACAGACGTTTGAATTTTTTTGCAAGGCCTATTTATTTTTAGAGAACGATTATGACATGAAGCAAGTAATTACGGATCACCAGGTTTGAGCCTGCTGACTCCTATATGGCTAGTATAAACGCATCTAGTGCTACTAGCGAGTTCTGAAACCCACATTGGATAGTCCTTCAGAACCCTAAAGTGCAGTATCCCAACACTGAGTGCCTGTAACACTTGCACCTTCAGTATTAAAAAATGGATGCACGAAAATCTTAACTTAGTACAAGACCTACAAAGACCGTCACTCTATTTATAATTTCACCAAAAGTAAAAGACCCGTTGAAACTCAACGCGAAATCATTTCATATCTTCAAGCCTCGTCCTCAACTCAAAGTAAATGGAAAGTACCATATCATTCTTTGCCTATTTAATAACACTGTTTCAACTAAACTTGTTGCAGCTTCGAACAGACGTACAACTGTTGATGACACATTTGAAATGATTGAGAAGATTGTAGCCTTTGTCTTTTTTTTAAATGTACCTGCCCCTTTTTTAAGGTAACACTAACGTACTTGACGGATAGGAAACCAGAGTCTGGGACCTAATTCCAACCCGGAACCTTCCGAAAAAGTAGTGATAACTCTTCGACATCGATGTTCGGTGGCACTGTGTTGGTCGAATTGGGGGGGGGGGGGGGGGGGAAATCACCAAAAGTATAGACGAAAATATCCCGTGTCGCAAATTGCAACAGGCCAGCCGTTCCTGCTAAAGGGGAACCTGACCCACACTTAAATTAATGCAGCAGCAATGAACATTATATTGCCGGGGGTTGAAGAATCGACGAGTTAATAGCGATATCCCTACTGGACATATCCGTATACAAATGGACTGAATTTAATTAATTACAGTACTCCAAATTACCTCTATATACGTGCTGCAAAGTGGGTAATAAACATTTCAACGGCCAATACCAACGCATAAGAATCCTACGTGTATTTCCATCTTGTTAGCTGTGAGCAACAATGTCATAAAGCCACACTGCAAATGAACGTTTACGGAGGAGAAATGCAATTTTATGTGTCTTCTAACAGAGAAGAAAACACAACTACACTACGGGCCTAACAATCGTAGAATCGTGGATCGATTCCTGACATCCAGAGCGGCTCTGCAGCCCACCCAGGCTTCTAGTCAACGGGTTCCGGGTGCTCCCTTGCCAGAGGTACACCGGCTGGGCATGAAGCCGACCACTCAAGTCCATCTAGTGCTGAGGTTAACAATCGAGTTCGTACCTCTGACAGAGCACTGTGCTTCCATTCGGAAGACAAATCAGTGAATACCGCATGTTAAATCTGCAGAATATGACCTCAGAGATTCGCATCATCACCATATTTGTAATTCTTGACCAACAAACAATATTTAACCTTTTAAAGCCTAGCGGTAACTTTACGTACGACCAGGTTTAACATTAAAAAAATTCTACGTGGTGCCCACATTGCGTTTATGTGTTTTGTACGGATCTCAGAACAAACAGCAACTTTTGCCCTATAAAACATTAAGAGATTGGTTTTTATAACCGAAGTGGAGAGCGTTTACAGCGCGGTACGCACTGATTACTTATATAAAACAGATACGCTTCGTCTTTAAACGGTTAACATTAAAAAATTCTACGTGATGCCCACATTGCGTTTATGTGTTTTGTACGGATCTCAGAACAAACACCAACTTTTGCCTTACAAAACATTAAGAGATTGGTTTTTATAACCGAAGTGGAGAGTGTTTACAGCGCGGTACGCACTGAGTCCTTATATAAAACAGATACGCTTCGTCTTTAAAGGGTTAATATATAATGTTCAGAAAGACTGTGATCCAACTCCTTACCAAAATTACGTGTTGATTTGTAGTTACCTCAATCTAAAAGCAGAACAGAACTTCCGCACAACTATAACATTCACTTCACATTCTATAAAAACAACACTTTAGCCGAAGTTGTACTTTTTCCAAGATATAAGATGAAACACCACCTCAGGGCCTAAATATAAGTGCTGCTAATACCATTCCAGTCTCACAGACTCGCGCATCCCAAACCTTGTCATCAATAATCGTAGGGAATCACAAAACACGGAGATGAGTGTACATAACGTACACAGCAATGCCAAAAAAATCGGCGGAATGCTTCCTTTTTACTTTAAGTGTGTTCATATGAACCGAGTTCTTCGTATCAAGGTACACAAACATCTGTGTGCTTTCAACGTAAAACTACCCAGCAATTAATTTAGATGATTAGAAAGAGTTGAAATGGAACACACACACACACACACACACACACACACACACACACACACACACACACACACACACACACACACACACACAACATGGCGGTCTCACAAACCAACTCGGACCTTTTTTACGGGGCGAAGTAGGTTAAAACGTAATGTGTTCCTTGAACTAAGTGGTTACGGAAAACCAAACATTTCACACAAAATCACAATACGGTCAAATTAATCCGCATCAGTAAGAGTTACACGTGTCAAACGCGATAAATTTCAGCTTCTTGATGAAGTGTTTGAAGCGTAACAAAACACAATTCCGCAAGTTGTTGGGAGTCGCAGTCGGAGTCGGAAGGAATTTTAGGTGGAATCGGAGTCGGTAAAAATATACCGACTCCGACTCCGACCTCAATCTAAAATCTTAACTAGATACTCCAACTCCAGAGCCCTGATAGCTACAGTAACCATTAGACTTATACTTAAATATAGGTTATAAGTCAAAAAAGTAGCCTGATGATTCACGTGGTGGCGATGAAACGTTTTATAGGTTTACCGTTATTAATACATATTGAGCTTTTATGAAGGTGTCAGGAGTTGGGGTTTTAAAAATCGAGGAGTCGGAGTCGGAGCTTTTGTGTACGGACTGCACAGCCCTAGCTTGGAACACTATGTATAAAACTCATCATACAGAAAACACAACGTACATCCGCGTTTCCTCCATGCCATAACAAACCACTCTTTAAGCAACACAACTCTCCAAACAACCTTCCTGCAACTGATAACACAGATTTGAAAACAGATATATCGGGTTTCGTTGGTGGCTGAGATGACATCCGCAACGTTTACTACGAGCCACTAAAAACACTTTTTTCGTAGACAAATCCAGATACATTTTATTCTACGCCTTGCAAAGGACTTCTGGAGTTTGAGTCCTGCCACGCTACAACCTCGGTTATTTCAAATTCTCTTGCAATACAGCAGTTCCGCAATGCAATTACTTACTAAAAACAATTTAAACGCAAAGGCAACTCCTGTGGGTTCAAACTGCAATAAAGGAGGGCAGAGAGTTTAACACAATGACATACAAGCGGACGGCGTTTGTCAGCAGGGGTACGGGAAAAGGACAGTAACGCAGCAATGGCACCAAACAACACATCGACCAGCTGAAGCATGTTAGTTGTAATCTGTATCTGTTACAAACACTACACAAATTAATAACTGAAACGTTACATTGCATCAGGCCTTGTCCCAAATGAGTAGTGACAAGCTTCATACACGTGCAGTTAAAGTGTATAGCAAACACACACCGTTGGTTAACAAACGTTAACTCATTACGCCATGTCCGATATGCTGCTGACACTCGATTTCTTTTTCAGGCCAGATCGACCTAAACTACACGCGGTTATTCATGTCAAACGGTCATGTTCTTAATAAACGGTCACTTGGTACATGTCATACATCAACGAAAACATTTGTGACAGCTTTCACTAATTTTAAAATAGTTTCATAATGGGTATGCTGGCATGCGACGAACGTGCTACTTCCGAACTCTACACGCAGCCATAAACACGACACGCACATGACGCGATGTCGAGAAATTTAAACTGTCATCGCTACATGATATGACATTCTCACAGCGGTGTTGCTCAAGAGTCACGTCTTCTGGGATGTTACGCCGTTTCGACTGATATGCAGTTACCGACGTTTCGGAGGTCCGCGCTGTCTTGTTATTTTGTGTTAAGCTGTTCGTTCTTGGTGTACCGCCTTCTTTAAAGTTAAAAGTTCTGTTACAGAGCGTATTTATGAATTTCAGAATACTCACAAAACAAACTACGTTCATTTCCATAAAGACTACCGACTCTTCAGATTGTGTAATGAAGGTGAAACTGCTGTGAGGTTGGATGAACTGTAGGCACTTTTGAAAAATTGCGAAAATTGACTACAAGCTTCGTCATGTCTGTCCGTCTGTCCGCACGGAACAACTCGGCACCCAATGGACAGAGTTTCATGAAATTTGATATCTGGATATTTCTCAAATATCTGTCGAGAAAATTAAAGTTTCATTAAAATCTGACAAGAATAACGAGTACTTCACATGAAGACCTGTATACATTTATGATAATATCTCGCTGAGTTCTTCTTAGAATGAGAAATGTTTCAGACAAAAGCTGTAGAGAAAATCAAAACACACATTTTATATTCAATAATTTTTTTCCAAAAATCGTGGTTTATGAGATAATATGTAAAAATATGGTACAGCCAGACAGGCCACAGATGACAATATAATACGGCGCATGCGCTTTGCATGCTGGATAACTAAGGCTACAGACACGCACTCAGAATATGTAATACTTATTACTTTTCCACGAAAACAATGGTTACGCGAACGCGCCTCAGTGTTGCATTTATACGTGCATTGCCTGCGTTGTTAAACACTACTTTGATGAACTTTGCGCTCTTGAGGTAAATCACTATAAATCAGTTTACTCATATTGTATCCACTGACGTCTTAACATGCAAAAAAAAAAAACTGAACACAACGTCTTACCGAAGCAACGATGGAATTTAAAATCCACTGCACGACACGCCAACGAACTGTGGACACCCCCACATTTTACAACACCGTTCACAGCTTATGGAAGTCTAGAAGAACATAAACACGGAAAACAACACAATGACTGTACCTCCCATTACTAATGTAGCTACCGGGCAGTGTACCAACAGTACCTTGCACGGGCACTGTTGACAGTCAGGGGGCTGCACAACACAGCACAACTACATTAAAACGTTCGATGGTCTACAGGCTATGACACAGGCCATTACAGAGTTAGGCTTTTACTTGTGGCCTACACAACGATACACAGGCAAGGCACGTGTTACGACAAACTGCTTGACATAACAAAGTATCGCCTCGTAGCATTCTTGTTAAGAAACAGAAGTCAGGTACCGTACCAAAGCGGATAAAGCCGATCCCAGTGGCCGCGTGGTCTAAGGCGTAATCTGCGGCCGACCTCTTGCTGGGATCGTGGGTTCGAATTGCACCGGGGGCATGGAGGTTTGTCTCTTGTGAGTGTTGTGTTGTCAGGTAGAGGTCTCTGCGACGGGCCGATCCCTCGTCCAGAGGAGTCCTACCGACTGTGGTGTGTGTCTGAGTGTGATCAAGTGAAGATAAATCTCGACACCTACTGTGAGTAGGTAGAAGAGGAAAGGACTACGAAACGAAACGAAACGAAATCAAAGAGGATAAAACAAAGACATAAATAAAGCAACAGGCAAATATTTCACCCTTGCTTTCCAGCACAAACACATTTGGCTGCGGTGTCCAGCTAGCTTCGTGGCATGCAAGCTGACGTTCAAACCTCAGAATATATGCGTGGTGGTTCAGCTCGCTTTTATTCGTTCTTAATAAATACTTCCCTACAATGTCTTGTGTCGATACTTCAAGAGGCAGTGATAGCGAAGGTTCGCAAACACAACACGTAAGGAAAGCAGACATATTCCAGCCAGTCTGTGATAAGGACGACATGGCGTCTACTACTGATTACAAAAACTAAATTCTTAAATAACTTAGATTAGATTTATATAAAATATAATAAACTCGAACTCGGTTATAACGTCATGAAAGGGACTGAATATTTTGTGTCGATACAAACGAGTGTTGTTATAGCTGAGAAGTATAATGTTATGATTAACAGTGAGAATTGATTGGCGCCACAGAATATCTGACGCTATAGACGAGGTGTCGCATAAACCGATGTCGTTATAACCGCGTTCGATTGTATGTATAGTAACTTACACTAAACCATTCCACTTAATTTAGAATTGCATGTGGACTAGCACAAGAGGCCTACAGTAATAAAGACTGATATTATAAGAGAACAAGATACGTATAAACGTAACATTGCGGCACGTTCGCGTAACCACTGTTGCCGTAGAATTGCATATTCTGAGTGTGTGTCTGCAGCTTAAGGTATCCAGCATGTAAAGCGGATGCACCAGGTTACAAGTTCATCTGTGGCCCCTTCGGGTCTAACATTTTTCCATGTCATCTCATAAACGGTACGATTAAAAAAAATTCTGGAACACAAAATTCATTTTCATTTCCCCTACAAAGTTTGTCTAAAACATTTCTCATTCTGAGAACAATTCAGCGAGATACTATCATAAATGTACACTGGTCTCCATGTAAAGTACCCTTTATTCTTCTCAGACTGAATTTTCTCGACAAATTTTCGAAAAATACTCAATATCAAATTCATGGAAACCCGCCCAGAGCGAGACGAGATATCCCATGCACACGATAGGACGGACGGACGGACAGACAAACACAGAGACAGACCGACAGTCAGACATGACGATGCTAATAGTCGCATTTTGCAATTTTGCGAACGCGTCTAAAAATACTGAAGGAAACACCAAGCATGGCTGTGCACACTAACGTTATGCAAACACATGCGTGAGGCATACAGTTTAAATTATGACAGGGTTACCAATTCACGCAACCGACATTTGAGTTTTACCTACTATGGTGGAAATGCGAACAAACGAAACAAAACATACCACCGACGTTTCCTTTCGAATCTTCCTCTATTTCACCATTAGATATCTGAAGCTAAAACAATATCGTTATGTAAACTCAGAATCAAACACGTTTTCTGGTGCGGTTTGATAACTACAGTACACTCAAAATGCCAAGGTCAGAGCAGTGGCACCAGTAGGTCAGGGACTCAGCACAAAGCTTGTGTTCTGTACGCAACACAAGGCCTGTTAAGGGTACACATGCACTCCCACTAGGCGACTGACGTCATGGGCTGCTGCGGTGGTCCGGTGCGGTTTCAAAACACGGCAAACAGGGCATACTACTGTACGAAACATACTGAAACCAGATAAAAAATATACATACACGGAAACAATAGGGACAACTGGGGCCCTCATTACTGCACGTAACACTGCATCAACTTACCACGCAGCTACAGCCCCAAAAATCCGCCCTTTGTAGTTGTTTGACGGACACTGACCGAACGTCTGGTTAGCGCCGTTCATTTCTATTCGGGTTGAAATTTCCGATCGGAGACCAACCGTTCTGAGATTCTTCCGTGCTTTTCTCAGTCCCTCCATGCAAATCTAGAGCATACCTCGTATCAGCCCCTTACTACCAATTTCCACATTATCTAACCTTTTAAAGCCTAGCGGTAACTTACATACCACCAGGTTCAACATTAAAAAATTCTACGTGGTGCCCACATTGCGTTTATGTGTTTTGTACGGATCTCAGAACAAACAGCAACTTTTGCCTTATAAAACATTAAGAGATTGGTTTTTATAACCGAAGTAGAGAGTGTTTACAGCGCGGTACGCACTGAGTCCTTATATAAAACAGATACGCTTCGTCTTTAAAGGGTTAAACTACACACAATTCACACTGTTCACGCCATGACGACATAGAGGGGGAATAGAGGTACACCTCCACGCATTTTTAACCTCACCAGCAGGAGGTTAGTTGTAAACTTCACGCCTTCGCCGCTTTACAACCGGGAAAATAATGTCCGGAACCTAATGAAAAGGACGATGGGTTGGACACTGAGCCGGTATGGACGGTATAGACAGGAAATATCTCGTTACCCCACCGGTAATAGAACCCCGGTCCCACCGACTACGCTATCCCGGCTCTCCTTCCATCACAATTACCAATCATTCATTCACTGCGCAGTCTCTCTTGCGACACGTCCAAAGCCTCTTCCACAGTGCACTCCTAGTGTTTAGTTACGATGCAATGGCGGGTTCTTCTGACCACCAATAAACATTACGGTCCCACACAAAACGAGGGACACAATGGCCGTCTGATCAACGTAGAGTTTCTCCATTGCTCTTCGACGCTAACACTTACGAAAAAAAAAAAAATTGCAGCGAACTGACGAGATCGTCCGCATGGCAGTCTTACACCTCTGCCAGGTCAACACACCATCTGAAATTTAAATCCTTCTTCATTCCCTTTCTCCCTCTCACATAAATAACCACCTCCTTTCTACTTTGCCTTAGAACTTTTAGCAGCGGAACGAGATGGTTCAGTTAAAATTGTGATGCTAGGAAGACAGGGCTTCAATTCCCTGCAGAGGCGTTCCGTTTTCAACCTTCCGCACGGTGTACTGACTGAACCTTCCGCTGTCCCGTATTCAGTAAACAGGCACCGAACTGGGATCTCTTGTACCGCGGCTACGTCGAAGATCGAAGAAACTGTTACACAGAACTGAGGATGGTTTTGCAGGAACAGTATCCGGGGGGGGGGGGGGGACATCAATTAAAAGAGAAAAATGACTCTAACCAGTGAAGACATTTGGTATTAATCCTGAGGTTTCGGCCATGAAACTCATAACCCACGCCTAACCCGCTCCCAGAAAAGTGCTGCTCTGGAAAGAACTACTGCAGGGTTCTGCCACCTGTTCTCCACTGTACGCACTACCTAGCATGTTACTGTTTTCAGAAGTGATAGACACCTGGTCAGCCAACACACAGATAACATTATCTCACTTGTTTCAAAATTGAGGGTTACGGGTTTCATCCACGGAGCCACAGAATTTCTTTAAATCTTCAGTTTCTATTATTAGAGTATTATTAGTTTTGAGGACACTTCCTGTTTCGCTTCCTTCCGGCATCTCAGAAAGGCTGATTCACAGCGTAGCCTGTTTTCCAGCATGCAATGTTCGTACATCCGTATCATGACACAGGAACCCCTGAGAGCCGGTGTGGTTCCAGAAACAGTCTTTACTGCATTCTCGTGCCTCCCCCCCCCCCCCCGCCCCCCAAAGGCAAGCAATGTCGCTTTGAAACGAGACGGACCAGAAAATTGGGCGTCTTATTCGTCTTTTTTTATACACATAAAAATACACGAGTCTTTTTGAGTCGATAGAACTCCGACAGATGAGCAAGTGACATGCCGGAGGGATGTTCCACCTTCAAAGAATGGACGTTTGAGGTATTACAAAGCGGTACGGGCTCCGGTAGTACATTTCGTATAAAGAAACTCAAGGCCGCTGGGGAAAACTCTTTCCCGCATGTAATGCATCAGGGGTGAACATAATTCTGCCGTCCACCATCAGGGAATTGGAATCGTATCAGGTTTCAGAACCAAATACATAAAACTGAGATAAAGCCAGACACATATTCAAAACGCACGGCCTAAACAAATACCAGTAATTTAACGTTTTAAAGCCTAGCGGTAACTTTACGTACCACCAGGTTTAACATTAAAAAAATTCTACGTGGTGCCCACATTGCGTTTATGTGTTTTGTGTGGATCTCAGAACAAACAGCGGCTTTTGCCTTATAAAACATTAAGAGACTGGTTTTTATAACCGAAGTGGAGAGTGTTTACAGCGCGGTACGCACTGAGTCCTTATATAAAACAGATACGCTTCGTCTTTAAAGGGTTAAACAACACCTTTAACGATATGAAAAACAATTAACATGAATTATGGGCACAATATAGGCAAACAGCCCACATTACAAGCATCGGGGAAAAAAAAAACACACACACACATAACGTGCACGCACGCGCGCGCGCGCGCACACACACCCACACACACACACACATAAAGTGCAAAAATGAAATACAGTACGAGGTCACTGTAATTCACAAACAAAGGTGGCAGATCGTATAAAGTTATGACTGTGTGTGTGTGACCCACAAACAGAAGAAAAAAGTATACCATAATCATAAGCTGACGGATTAATTCTTGCGTCATTTGACGTCGTTTCTGATACTTCCAATTACACACAATCCTATACATACACAAAATCAGTCACGTGTCCATCACATATTCACGCGATTTTCCACCGAAAAGACAGAATCGCAATCCTTTTCCATAACAATTGTCATTAACTTCAAGTGTTGTTATTTGCCGCATTGAACCTGCGACACCAATACTAAGGAGTGGTTTCTTTTCCTTCGTACGTACCATCTGTTTTTTAAATATTTTTTAAATATGCTAAGAGCCACTACTACATACCAAAGCGCCAAAAACCGTCTGCTACAACATGAAACACGTATAGCCTACGTAAAACATGACAATCGGTCAGTTTTCACAAACATAAAGACGGCCACAACGACCAAGATGATGCCACATCACACAACGGGTGTCATTAAATTCCATGACACCTTCTTAGAGCAGCTGACACTCAGGTGGTCAGAAAATGCCACGATTTACGAAAACAAAAAGTACATAAAAGTTTGTAAAGAAGTCGACCACCGAACCCTGTGAAGCAATCCAAACCAATACCCACTTTTAACAAAATATTTTTTTCAAGAAACTCATTTTAAATAGTATTCCCCCCACTTTCACCCAGCCCTCTGACGCAGCCAGTGTCTTCTCTTTAGCCCACATCGAGCTCCAAACATAATCAGCAGATAACAGTATGTCGATTTATTCCCCATAAATAAACACTATTCACTTAATCATCCCAGACGTATGGTTCACAAATATCTCCCCACCTCCCCTTCGTGCGGATAAACTTACTGGCTAAAAACCTCCTGCATTTAGCAACCATCCGCCCTCTAGCTGGCTGATTTTGAGGCTTGCATTATCAAACTCATCATTATGCTGATTCGCCAAACGTATTCATGTCATATTATCAACTGAATGAAAAATTTTTTGAAATAATGAAGAGGGATATGTCAGTAATCAGTGCATAATTGGAGCCAATACAATATTTATTAATGCAGAACTGGAGAACCTGATACTGGTCGAACGGTAAGCTCTGACGCAAACACAGCTGTCTGTGCATGTAAATGTCTGAAATGTGGGCGATCTAGTGTACGTAATATCACGGTATGATGATGTAGTGTCTTACACGACGCTGTATCAACTGTAGGGATTACATTGTTTAAAGTTAATAATAATCACCGACTAATGCACCACAATATATACAATCTTTATTCGCAAAAGCTTCCTACGTGTTCCGAACCTGCTGGGTAATCTTCAGGGAGAAGTGCAAGCAAAGGCACATTCTCACTTCACTGTATAAGTGCATCCAACAGCGTAACAAGATTATTCTCCCTCAAGATGACCCAGCAGGGTCGAAACATGTAGGAGGCTTTTACGAATAAAGATTGTATGTATGGTGATTATTATTATTATTATTTTGTATAACACAGTGCACGGACATGGAACACATTAAAACTGTTTCAAGCGTTTGAAGATATTTTTGAAGGGAAGAATACGTAGAATTTTGAATTTGAAGTGGTCGTGCACTATTTTATTGAGGAAGCCTACTAATTAGCTGCTCACTGAAATTTATCTCCTAAATAAAATTTCGGTTCCTACGTTACAAGAACACAATGCGTCTCCATTACAAAGTCAAGTCGGCTAATGCTGTTTCAAGGGGGGAACTCTGTTTGTTTTAAAAACCACACGAAACTCAAAAATAAAATGAAATGGGAAAAATGCAGAGGAGATGGATACAGAAACCACCCTGATTTAAAATATTACTAGAAAAGGAAGAAACACAGAAGCCCATTTTGAAAGGTCTCGGCGAAAGGTCCACAGACACCACACTGGTACCAAGTGCTCCCCTATCGTCCTTGAAAAGTTTGTAACTTCGCGACTGGTATAAAAATTTGCTCAATTTTAATGAGACCCGAATATGACCATTGTCGTGTTTAGGAAAGTCTAAAATTGACACCTCACTTCAGCGCGCACGCACGCACAAATAAACACACGCATATTTTTCTGCACAAGCAACTAATACAATCGTCCAATCTACACCGAAGTCTCGCAAACCGCTTTCTCCCCTTGCAACGTACTCACGATACCGGCAAAAACATTTGGAAAATTATTGAGTAAGGTCGCTGTCATCTTTGACTTAAAAGGCAGTTATCCAGTAGTTCAACTGAACTTAGTACCACCGGAGCTGTTCCGTTCTCGAACCCAATGAAATGTCACTGTAAAACATGTACAGACACCCCCCAACATACGCAGTACTCGCAGTTACGTTGCAGAAGGTCCGTCGCAAGTCGGAACTGAGTATACATGTGGTCAACTACACATGTACATATATACAAGGGAGCCCAGCTGAAATCAAAACTCCAATACATTGGAACCTGATCGGCTGGAGCATGACCGCCCCGCCGCTTGTGTTATCGGCCAGCAGTACTCTTCTGCCTTCATGCCACTGCGCTTTCACCCTGTTTCAAAAACGTTACTTCGATTCTTTGCTTTTTTTTTCTGTGCGATCATCTTAGTCTTACACGGCGTAACTTGAAATGGCTAAGTCGCGGAGTGTGTGTACAGCACACGATGAACAGCCTGTATGTATACTTCCCTGTGTGGCATTACTGTAGAAGAAGTTGCGTATATACAACGGCGGACTGGTTGTGCTAGCTTCGGAACTGATCGTTTCTTCGTTCAGAGGGATCTTTCAGTAAATGTCTAAAGTTCCTTGTAACTGTTTTAAATCATGATGTCAGGCAGTAATTAGAATATTACCGTGATCGTATTAAATCCGTATATCACTCATAAAACGTAAGTTACACAAAACATGAACGAATATTACAGTCTCAACAAAATTCCGTCCGGCTGAAAAACCTGACAGGTAGTTAACGGTAGACCAGCGTTTTACAGACTGACTCCGTCTCTGCTGTCACGGTTTTGATATGACAGAGACGAAGCCGGTCTCTGTAACTATGGTCCAGGTTAACCAACTGATGCGGCTGTCAGCCCGACAGGATATTATTCTACCCAGTCACCGCAAAAGCTACAGAACTTAACAATACTCAAGTCCATCATACATAAACAAACAATAAAGCATAACAAAAAAAGGAAATACTCAAGTCCATTATACATAAACAAACAATAAAGCATAACAAAAAAAGGAAATACTCAAGTCCATCATACATAAACAATAAAGCATAACAAAAAAAGGAAATACTCAAGTCCATCATACATAAACAAACAATAAAGCATAACAAAAAAAAGGAACTACTCAAGTCCATCATACATAAACAAAAAAAAGCATAACAAAAAAGGAAATACTCAAGTCCATCATACATAAACAAACAATAAAGGATAACAAAAGAAGGAAGGGTTCCCAGCACACTACAACAATGCTAAATACCCACATTTTGTCGAACTCTCTCAAATACCTCGTAGTTTTGGGAATGAAACATAAAGTAAAGAAAAAGCGAAATAAGGAACCCAAGGGTTGAATCAATAGAGGTTACACTGCGTGCAACATAGATGGTATGACACTGAGGACGAATTCACAGAGGGTGAATATATACAGAGATAACTCCCGCCCGCCTGGCATCAGATATCCTTCCGGTTAAAGAGACACTAGCAGCCATTTTGAAATCGGATCGCTATATAATTAACATGTAAATGAACATGCCTATGTATGGAACGTAGATTTTTACACGGCTCGAAGCAGTTCATCAAATACATAAAAAACATCCGTCCTAATTAAAGGTAATTTCCATTCAATCTGAAAATGCGTGTCATATTACACTGTATTGATAACATATTCGGTAAGAAAGAAAAAAAATTCATTTGGATATCATCTATCAACCGCGGATTACCAGTCACATTCTGCAATGAATTACCATGGGAATATATAATGACAAAATAAAGCAAATTATCAAAGCATTTCGGGCGTGGAATTATATCCCCACTATAGACCTAATGCACAGGTTATCGATTTAAATACGCAACATTTATCTTCGGTCAACATTCACAGTTTTAAGGGTGCGGTACACCGAGGTTTCAACAGCAAATGATTGCCAGTCTTAAAGGTACAAATTCCTGCGGTCGCGTTGATTTTGTACTGCTCTCAATTAAGACGTTTGAAACGTGCAAGATACAAGCATAAGGCCAGCTCCAATTAAAACGGGGAACTGTTTAAAACTAATTTCGTCCAAAACTATCCAACCTCAAGTAACTGAAAAGATCCGGAAAGACTTCTGCACAAAAAAAAAACACAACGTGATAGTACAATAACGTGCATGACGCGCTACTGCCATCAAGAGAAATGTTTTCGGCAAAGGTTGATAATGCAATACCGACCCTAACATACCTTCCCATGCGCCCGTTCTATACCAGTCTTTGCAACTACGTACTAATATATTCGTATAAAGCGAAAGCCTGAACCTTGTGCACAGGCTAGGAATTATCAAAACGGGAGTCGTGACCCAATCTTTGGTCGCGCAAGCCTGCTGATGGGTACTTAACTCACAAAGTAATCAAAACAACTTGATGACTTAAATAGGGTGCTTGATAACTACTGGTAATATATGGGTCACAAGATTTAAGATTTTGGGTCACAGGCGACCCTTATAGAACCCTGACGGCAGGTACCCCTTTATGCTTCATAAATCATCAAAATAATGTCGAATGCAGTCCATCACATCCCTATTTATTATCAAAACAAACAATTTGCTTTTATAAAGTTGCTACATGTTTTCAACCCGATCGGGCTTATAAACACATGCAAAAGAAAAAATGATATATAACTGGGCCCCTTTGTATTAGCATTCTGTATTATTTTGATCACTAGCATTCAACCATAACAGTTCTTATTGGTATTGTGTAAAACGTATTGTTTATGTACTGAATTTTCAAGTACATCAATATCTGGACTCAAACCACCTATCAAATATCATAGAAATATATTGTGTACTTATGACGACTGTGATTAGACAAAGACGGAAAAAGGAAGAAAAACAAAACGAAGCATGAAAAAACAAAGAAAAACAAAGTAGTTGAATGAATGAAATAAAAAAGAAAAGAATGGAGAACAACCGCCGTCAACCGCTTCCACATAACGATCAGGCAAAGGACATGGGAAAACGAACTTCTGGGCGACAGACAGTCTCGAGCATCATACTGCTGACGTAATCATGACGTCACCGCCCTATCTCTGCAATGCTGGGCACTAACTCAACCTCCACGTGGATGATCATCAAGAGATTTCATTGCACAGTCACCGTCAGAGCCTCAAGTCTGCGCATGTAAAACCGTTATGGCCTACGTAGCTGTTTAACGCCCAGTGGTTACTGTATCTAGTACCAGGTTTAACATTCAAAACGTTCTACGTTCTGCCCCCCACACTCCACATCTGCGTATTGCTATACACCTCGGAACAAACAGCGATTATTTCTCAATACAACAGGAACAAACAGCGATTATTTCTCAATACAACATTAAATGACTGGTTTATATAACCGAGACGGAGTGTTTACTGCGCGGTATGGACTAAAACGTAGAATGTAATTCAAATTAATTGAGTCTTTAAATTTCGGTTTTCACCTGTCAATATCATTCCATCAATGCTCCACACTCCACATCTACACCCTGCTATTACCCACAAGATGCCTCAAAATCTTCCAAAAAAGCAGTGCTCTTTCGGAAATCTACAGATCATTGGATAGAGAAGTAATTTCAGTGAGTATTTAAAGGATTGAGGTTTGAACTCTTCTCGGCCTAATGTACAGAATTAACCGTTACTGAACGGTTAACAAACGCCACATAAAACAAGAATTTTCTGCTGAATTACTCAGTCACAGTTCTTGCCGTGTATGGCGTTTCTTACGCATTCGACAAAATCACAACAGTTATCACAACAGGATGCAAAAATATAATAACACCGGGTTTAAGACAAACGAAGTAACCGTGTGTTATTTTACGTTACTGCGATACAAGGGTGTAAATTTTAGTATCTTCGAATGTGAATGCAGGGCAATGTTCTTAGTGGGACTCAAGACATAACTGCCTCGGATAATTATTCAATGATAAATATGAATAATCGCCTTCCCCCCCCCCCCCCCCAACCTAACAGCAAAATCCACAATTCGATGCGCTGTACAGAGTACACTTCAAAACTGCATTCCATCTGCAAGTCTGACACATTACTAGCGCTCTGTGCCGCTTGTATTTATTAACCTTTTAAAGCCTAGCAGTAACTTTACGTACTACCCGCTTTAACATTAAAAAATTCTACGTGGTGCCCACATTGCGTTTATGTGTTTTGTACGATCTCAGAACAAACAGCAACTTTTGCCTTATAAAACATTAAGAGACTGGTTTTTATAACCGAAGTGGAGAGCGTTTACAGCGCGGTACGCACTGAGTCCTTATATAAAACAGATACGCATCGTCTTTAAAGGGTTAATACAAGGACATTCGATCACTTCTTACAGGGCGAATACAAGCAGCCTACCAGACAACAAGCACATTACTGCCACTCCTTCAGTGATTTTCCTATCCTTACAGGAAAAGTTGGCCAAACTGACAACAGAAAAGGAACGCGCCTTTCTAGGTCCTTAATTAAACCTTCAAAGACGAATTAACATGTATCACAAGTTCAGAATACAGCCCGTACCGCGCAGTAAACACTCTATTTCGTTTATCAGTCCAATCAGTTTATGTTGTATGTAAAAATCATCCCTGTTTGTGCCGAAATTCACATAAAGGACATAAATACACTCTTCGGGAACGAGAAAAAAATTTTGTAATGATAAACGGGTGGGACACACAGCAACCAGAGGACATTAGTAAAGGTTTAAAGAATTAACATTTTCCATACTATTCAATGATACATAAATACCGTATATACCGTAAACAACCGCATTTAATTAATTAATTTATTTATTTATTTATATATTTATTTATACAGCGTCATTCAACAGCCTGACTGGTGAATAAACAAACTGGAAAGAACGTGAAAGGAAGCGGCTGTGGCCTAACAGAAAGTATTATGAGAACATCTGCCTGAAGACTGCATAAAACAATAGAACACCTCAATCAGCATAACCGGCGCCTCTTCCAGACTCGAACGGGCCTCATCTCACACGGACCAGTATCTGAAAAGCGTTACGACTTCAGCCAACTTTCCACATTATATGCTGTCTTTACATAAACTGGTGTTACATGTTTACGTAATTCGTTTGAATGAGCCGAAGTTGGGAACAAGGGCCCTCGACGGCGGATGGATTTTTGTGCACCAAATTCGACGGCGTAGACATAAAATGCGGGCAGTTGGTTGGAAGGAAAAAAAGTGGGGGGATTTACAGGGACTTTAAACCCCCTTCGCTTTAACTCGTGACATGGGAGAGACGAAACTTTAGGAATTACTACTCCAATGAACGCTCGACAAACAAATGACACTCGATGGGTAGGCAGACCCGACAAACGAGAAACGGCAGTTCTAACTGAAGTCAAGGCAAAAGTTGTGGTCCCTTCTTTTGCCGTTCCAGGGTCACAGACACAGAACTACTGATACGAATGTTAAGGGCCATTCTCTCTGAGTCTGCTTCTTCGTTGCTCTTTACAGAAGCTACCACAGGCTTTTTAATGAAAACATCACTTAAAAAAAGGACGAACCGGAATTGTTTGACGAAGAACAACGGAGGACATGAAAGCAGCGAACCACACGAACAGGCGATAACTTGGGAAGTCTGCAATTGCTTTAGAGTACTACAGTACTAATCTTCATCTCGCAGCTGTAAGAACAACGAAAACAGAAATACAGAGGACCATGAAATCGAGACACCACAAGTTACTAAGTGTGGCTTTGCTACTTCCTTTTTGTTTTGTTAATTGGCAGACCGATTCCAGACAAATAAACACAACAGACGTAGGCGCAGATGGGACGATAATATTAAAATGGATCATCAAGAAGTGGGATTGAGGTGAATGGATTAGATTGATCTGACTCAGGATAAGAACAGGTGGCAGGCCCTTGTGAATGCGGCTACGAACTTTCGGATTACATAAAATGGGAGGAATTTTTTTTTGACTAGCCCAGGATGTGCTCTAAGGAAGGACTGTGCTCCGTGTAGCTACTATTACTCACGTTTTAAGTAGCTACAGTGTAGCTCGGAGTTATAGTGTTCTGTATCTTACCTACAGCATGGAGTAGTTCTGGAGTAGTTTCCCTTCGACAATGCAGATTCCGGGTCATCTGCCCCCCCCCCCCCCCCGGTACAGTCCTACAAGCTACAACTGATATCCTCACCCTATCCCATTTAAAAGTTCACAATTCAACGCTATGAGACCCATAAGGTTCATATGTACTGATAAACAATCCAAGAATCAACGAACGGCATATAAGGAAGAAAAACACACACGGGACAGAAAACAAAATATAACAGGAGACTGAATTCGTAACAAGTGTTTATTTTGTATCTCAACCGTCATATCAAATACACGGACGTACGGCTTAGCATCGCCTCAGATTCCGTTCATACATTAAAGCTCTTCATAGTCTGATGTGTTAAATATAATGACACCACGTACAGCGGAATTTACTTAGCGATGCATGTAAGCATGGCAAGGATGTGATACCAGGCGTTAAGAGCGTAAATTACCTCCCGTACCGTAAATGTGCATAAATTACCTCCGGTACTCTAAATCTAATATGATGAGCATGTGAACCTGTCTTTCGTAATCTCCCACATTTAAATATAATTCGCATGAAACACTCTGAATGTCACGTGTACGACATTACACTCAGTTACGCTCCAGTGACTAGGAATTTGTCATAAATTCCGTATAGCAATACTTCTCGTCACAGACCTTCTCTTAGAGTGTCACAATTTAAACTGAATTACTAAGCACACATAATTTTTGGAAAAGGTTACATTTAATGCTTTAATGACTCAATGACATCAGAAGTATAAAATACGAAGGTCACAAATGTGCGTTAGTAATCCGTTTCCGAAACACTTCTACGTAGTCTTTATACTCCAAAATTCGGCAAACTACAACAAGACAAAATTTTTCGTGCGCGTAATTAAGCAACGCGGGTATGAAAATATATGGACCGGAGGTATAGCTCCACGCATTCCTAGATATACGTAAAGTCAGCTTCACGCCTCTTTCGCTTTAACTCCGCGGGCAGGGCCCATGGTACCGACAGGATACGAGACAGGATGGGCCCCACAGAGGATTTTGACACTTTGCAGAATATAAATCTCGTACCTGCCGAAAATCGAACCACTAATCTTCGGTCGTCCAGTTCGTCGTCTGATCACTAAGCTCACTGAGCTATCTCGACTTCGTACGTATATAAAATAAGAAAAGATCGAAAAAAATTAATTCCAATATACAGGGGCTCTCTTGTTCAGTGTACAGGTCTCATGACTTCCCCCATGCGTACTAAATGCCCCATCAATTTTAAGTCACATTAATTTAATCACAATGGCTATGGCGTCAGGAGTATGAACTATGAAGGTAACCTGTAGTTTTTTACCCAGTGGCGCAACAGCCCCTAGTGGGCCAGGTCCTCCTCATTATTGAGGCTTCACGATCACACTCAGACACACCACAATCGGTAGGACTCCTCTGGACGAGTGATCAGCCCGACGCAGAGACCTCTACCTGACAACACACAACACTCACAAGGGACAGACATCCATGCACCTGGAGGGATTCGAACCCGCAATCCCAGCAAGCGAACGGCTGCAAACCCACAAGGTTGTCTGTATACTAATCTAAAAACTGAACAAAGTAAAAATAAAAGCGACAGACGAGAACGAAAAAGGAACCAACCCGACCAGTAAGGGCACAGTAAGTTGACCTGAACGCGAGAAAAGTTCGACGTTATCCAAGAGCAAAGCCCTCCCATTTGTACTTTACCCACCTCATGTCTGAACACGCACAAACTTCAGGTTATGGAACTACAATACATTGCAGCAATCTCTCTAGGTGCTTACAGAACTCTGTTGACATTTCTGCATTGCAGGAGTGCCCGACATCGGACTGGTCATGCTATCCGTCCGCTGTACCCTGCTGAATGACCCTTGAACCCTTTTTACTAATTAACAGCAAACTCGACAACCACAACTTCTGGACGCCGACTGCTTTCCGACAAACGTATTAGCATTATTGCCGCTGTCAACACAGGCATGAAGAGGAGACGAGAAATGCCAACTTCACGGAATTAAATTTCTTTCAAACGTGTTCTTTACGAACCGGGAAATAGAAAACAACTTTCAGCATGTAACTGCCACGTTGCAAACAAAGAGAGCTTCGACGGTGTCTATTGTGCGAAATGGAGGGGCGGGGGAGGGTTATAATTATCGAGGCATTATAATAATCCAGGAATGCTAAATTCGCATGTTAATAAAATTCATACGGTCACTAAGAGGAGTAACTTTACGGGACAGAATTAAAAGTGAAGATTTGAGAAATCGTTGGCGAGTACATGAAATGGTTCAGGAAGTTCAGAATTACCAATTTAAATGGATGCAACGTGTTCTAAGTACGCCAGCTAACCGCCTGCCCCGAAAATTACTGAAGTACAAACCTCATGGTCGCAGACATTTGGGGAGACCACGTCGCCGATGGACAGATCAGTTCCTGTAGTCGCAGAACGGGCAACATATCCAAACTGCCAATGGGGGGAAGAAGAAGGAGGAGGAGGAGAAGAAGAAGACGAAAAAGGAGGAGAAGGAGGAGGAGGAGGAGGAGGAGGAGGAGGAGAAGAAGAAGCATGTTAATAAAATGTTCCCGAAGCTGTTTTCGTCCGCAGCCTCCATTCGGACCGATAATCGAACACGGAACCTCCCTACACGAAAAGCAGAAACACCATCACCCGTAACACAGAACGTGAGAAGAAAGAATCTTTGCAAAATACTGTCTTTAAATTTACTTGTATACGGTAACTACGTTAGTTAATTACACGTAGGTTTGTATCTAATTTCATGAAACAGTGCACTTTTATATGAACTGACAGTCGTCCAGCTGGCCAAGAAGCTTCTCGGCCCCCCCCCTGACGTTCACATCGTCTCACGTGTGCTACACACGCAGCTCATCTGAATGCCCTTATTTAGACGACCCTAACAATATCTTTTGTACACTTTAAAATTATACATCTGTTCGTTGTTCAAATAATTCTGTTGAATAAATAAGCACAATTAAATAAGAAACAGAAAAATGTTTTCTAACGAACAAAAGAACTGCCAATCACACTACATTTTGGCAATGTTCCACTGTCCAAAGTGCACCATGTTTCGGCTTATTTATAAATCATAAGTCACGGGTCAATATATACATATGGAAAAAGAAGTTACGCAGCACACATTTTTCCTTCCGATGGCGCAACAGCGTCCAGTGGGCCAGGGCCTCCTCACTGTCGAAGCTTCACAATCACACTCAGACATACCACACTCGGTAGGACTCCTCTGGACGAGTGATCAGCCCGACGCAGAGACCTCTACCTGACAACACACAACACTCACAAGAGACAGACATCCATACCCGCGACGGGATTCGAACACACAACCCCAGCAAGCGAAGGGCCGAAGACCCAAGCCTTAAACCGTGCGGCCACTGGGATCGGCACAGAACACCTTAGTAAATTAACACCAGACCCTGACCTTACATTGCTCTACGTTTTGTTGTTGTTTTCAACCGGAAATTTCCATCGCGGATATTTTTAACGTACACCCTGGTGACTGCTTGTAGATAAGCCGAAACATGTCGCACTTTCTACAACAAAAACATTCAAACGGAATGTCAAAATATATTTTTTGTTCATGTTCCTTCTGTTCATCTGCTTATCCTTATATCATAAAGGGATGTCACCCTAAGAAATGCTTTTTCTTAACACTTCATCTTTCAATGCTACTACAAGAAAGAGAGTTACATTAAAAAGCCCAAGAAAATAGGTAACCACACCGTAAAACTTCCCTTACTCCATAGGTCACGTGAAACATGTTACGTCACAATCCCAATACTTTACATTCAGTACTGCGTAAACGTCTTGAGGTAAAGTAACGTGCAACGACTTAGCAGTCTTTTCCGTCACACCGAACATTTAGAACGGACGTAAATATGGCGCGCTGTGAAGCATGCAGCACAAATACAGAACGCAGTAAAATCCCTCTTCTGATACACGAAATGCGAGCCATGAAAGCAAGGCTGAGCGGTCCTGAACGAGTGTAAGAGGATTAGTGATGGGAAATGCTGGGCCCTGAACTATCTACCCCCATATTAACCCATCAGACCATACAACATACTACAAGGTACACGCCAGAACGGTCCTCACAGAGGTTTACGGCTGCACAACATTCATTCTACAGGCCTAACATCATACACAAAGCGTTCATATCACCAATCATAATAACACAGCATAAGAACTGGCAGTACCTCGTGTTTTAGTTCATTCCTGGTATTAGGAAAGAGTTAGAACTCCTTTACATAAATCCATACAATACACTTCCTTCAGATGAGTGTAACTTAAATATTAATCCTCAAGAAGATCAAATTTAATGTAAATCGTATTTTAAAATTGAGTTAATACGTCACAGAGAACACGCTCTGTCTGCTTTACCAACATCTCTCGGCTAATGCTGTTTACGGAAACGAATCGCTGATTGTTGTGATAATCATAACGGTAAAGTTATCTCGTACAGCAAAGGTAAAGGTAAAGCAATCCGTATACAGGTCTTAACAGGCCCTGAGGGTTCCAGGATGTTGAGGCTCTCATATTTCAAGACAGTCGGTACATGAAGGTGGTAAGGTTGTCAGCCCTACGCACCGGCCGCCTTTACCCCCAGGAAATATTCCTGGTACTCATTTATGTTAGAGGCCAAGACGACCCCAGGGCCACAGTGCGGCCGGAAGGATTATGTCAATGAAACATGTCAGTGACTGCATAGGGAATCGAACTTGCTACCTTCCGGCTTGTAGCGCAGTGTCTCAACCAACTGCGCCACCGGGTGCCCCAAGGCCAACAAAATGCAGCCCTGGACACTATCCTTGACCTTTTAAAGCCTAGCGGTAAGTTTATACACTACCAGGTTTAATATTAAAAAATTCTACGTGGTGCTCACATTGCGTTTATGTGTTTTGTACGGATCTCAGAACAAACAGCAACTTTTGCCTTATAGAACATTAAGAGACTGGTTTTCATAACCGAAGTGGAGAGTGTTTACAGCGCGGTACGCACTGAGTCCTTTTATAAAACAGATACGCTTCGTCTTTAAAGGGTTAAAAATTCTACGTGGTGCCCACATTGCGTTTATGTGTTTTGTACGGATCTCAGAACAAACAGCAACTTTCGCCTTATAAAACATTAAGAGATTGATTTTTATAACCGAAGTGGAGAGTGTTTACAGCGCGGTACGCACTGAGTCCTTATATAAAACAGATACGCTTCGTCTTTAAAGGGTTAAGCAGTTCACGTCAACCCTGCCGTTCACACACTGGTCCTGCCTGTGAAACATCTTAATATTATCCCTTGGCCAATATCCGTACCAAATACTCCCCCAGTCTTATCTGCAGAACCAACACCTTCCGTACACCAACACAAACATTATAGTGACTGATACAGTAAATAAACGCTGAGATGAAATCGATCCCGCAATTCGATACCTGAAATTCGATAACGCGAAACACCTATTCCTTTCATTCTAACGGCTTCCAGTATAAAACCACGATCGGCAGTTTGCACACCAAATTGGATGAACACAAAGGAACTAGTCGATAGCGGGCCATATCCCGTTACAGACTGAACAATGTCTGTCCCTTGCACCCGAAATCACTCCCTTCCACCTCATAGAACATTCACGGTAACACTAAAAGCTATCTCCACTCAGGGGTAGGGAGGATTACACTTTCACTGGAAACAGAATCCACATGTTCACATGACGACGCCATAAACTTTCCATTGGCAAAAACCTCAGGCGCGAACCCAGAATTTTTCACTGGGCGCAGTGTGGTCTTTACCTGAGGCTATATATAACTTAATTTTTAAAAATATTTTACAAAAACCATTTCATTAATACAACTGTAACATAACACTGTCTTGAACTGCATTCATATGCATATAAATGTAACTACATGTTGCGTGACTCAGTTTAAATCACAAGGTCTAATCCTGTCCTTTTTTAAAGTTCATCTGAGATTTCCCACGTTTACATCATTTTTCAAAATTTTAAATTTCAGTGCCTGATTTCGGCTGAAGAGCAAATCGCCGATATTATAAAGTATACAAAATCTGTTATTTTTTAATTTCTATGTGGGGGGGGGGGCGCAGCCCGACAGTCCCACCCTTTGGGTGCGCGCCTGCAAAGTCTACTGCAAATGTAAGGATGCTGATATGCCTTCAGGATTAATGCTAAGATAGGCCTCAGATATGCATGTCCTGAAAAAGAAACCCGTACTGGAAATGAAAGTTAGTCACCCTCTGAGATCACGAAGAGGGACAAAAAGGGACATCGGTGCGCATAAAGCATGGGGTTTGTGAACAATTAAACATCACTTCAAGCTGAGTTCTACATTGGATCGCTCGGACGATCAGTAGTCAAAATAACTAAGTCGGTTTGTCAGTCAGTGACGTTGGAATATGTCAAACAGTCCGTTAACTCATGTGACATCTGACGGACATGTCTGTCTTCTAACGCCAGCCATCCACTGAGGCCGACGGCATCAGCCGGAGGGGGGAAATAAACTAGAGAGGCAATGTCCGTATAACGTAACACCGTGGCGCGTTGGCGTAATGTTTATACCTCCTCGGCTATCCCGACAGCCTGACAACATTTGACTCGAAGACGGCGCTTTTATGGCAATTTAACCGTTTAAAGACGAAGCGTATCTGTTATATATAAGGACTCAGTGCGTACCGCGCTGTAAACATTCTTCTTCTCGGTTATAAAAACCAATCTCTTAATGTTTTATAAGGCAAAAGTTGCTGTTTGTGCTGAGATCCGTACAAAACACATAAACGCAATGTGGGCACCACGTAGAATTTTTTAATGTTAAACCTGGTGGTACGTAAAGTTACCGCTAGGCTTTAAAAGGTTAATGCCGCCGGTAACAGTACACCGTACGTAGGTCTTCATTCACAATGCCTCGTTTGTCCTATTTTAACCGAATTTGTACTTCCTCGACACACTCGTAAAATCCCGCAATATCAACTTTGACAGAAACCCGTCCAAGGGGAGACGAGCTGATACATGCGGACAGATGGACAGACGTACGGACAGACAACATGACGAAGCTAATAGCCCCTTTTTGCGATTTACACGAACACACCTAAAACTGTGAAACAGTCTTCCCTGTACACACCATAAAGGCATTTTGGAGGAGAAGAGACGCGGCTCCACTCACTCTCAACCTCGGTGCTGTATGGAGGTAAATGGTTAACTTCACACCCCGGCCCCCCTACACTCGGGAAACAACGCCGGTACGCACTGACCCTCGAGAAAAAACCCCGGTACGCACTGACCCTCGAGAAACAACCCCCGTACGCACTGACCATCGAGAAACAACCCCGGTACGCACTGACCATCGATAAACAACCCCGGTACACACTGACCCTCGCGAAACAACCCCGGTACGCACTGAATAGGAGGCTAGGACGGCCTCAGAGCCAGTATGCACGTCATGGAGAAGAGAAAATCTCCCGCTTCTGACGGAATTAGAACCCTGGATCTTCAAGCCTATGGCCCAGTCGCTATACCAACTACGCTACTCTGAAAGGACTTGACACGCAAAGCCTCCAAACAAGAGAAAGCTTGCTTAACATAGAATTAAACAGACCTAGGCCTGAAAAAGAAAATAGAAATAGAGAGCTGTGAGCCTCCTCAGTACGGGTCTCACACAGCCTGCAGCCTAGCGGCATATTCAGTACAGTTCAGTGATCTGATAGCTCACATCCACTGTTAACTCGAACTGACTCGCGCGCCGGCAGGCAGTTCAGCGCTCGCAGCTACACCAGTTTGCCGTGAGTTCGAATCCACAGGAACTGCTGTTAACCTTTTAAAGCCTAGCGGTAACTGTACGTACCATCAGGTTTAACATTAAAAAATTCTACGTGGTGCCCACATTGCGTTTATGTGTTTTGTACGGATCTCAGAACAAACAGCAACTTTTGTCTTATAAAACATTAAGAGACTGGTTTTTATAACCGAAGTGGAGAGTGTTTACAGCGCGGTACGCACTGAGTCCTTATATAAAACAGATACGCTTCGTCTTTAAAGGGTTAATATTATGTTTTCCCCCACCACATTTATGGGAAGTGCTGCAAACGTCTTCGTTCAAATTTCACAACAGGCGTCACGTCTAACAAACACTTCCTTCATTGCATATCGCAGTTTTATAAGTTAATAGAGCCGACGGCAAGTGACTAACGACAGCTGTCAGTATATTTCAGGAACAGAACTTCAGTAACTTACGAAAACTTGACGGAAGTTTCATAGTCCTTTAGTGATGTTCTCACCCTTCCACCAAAATGAGTAAACACAAACGTTAATTCCATGCACCACAGTGCTTCTTGTGAGGATAGTATGTCACGTGATCAGGAACTTTGATTATTCTTTTTGTTTTTGGAACCAAAAGTTTCTTACTACACGTCACGGGGCCCTATCCTGAACCCGACAAAACCAACCCACATTCACACCCATTATTACATAATTCACACTTTAATATTATCTTCGCCATATATGCCTGGATACCCCAAGTGGTCTATTCCCTTCTGATGACGATAATTCTGTATTAATTCCCCATATTTCCTTTCGTGATACCCGCACCACCCCTCATCGTCCCAGAGTTCGTCTTTCTACTAACACCTGGTAGAGTAAAATTCTAAATTTCTTTGTACAAGCAAAATTTCAATAACTAACGACAGATCGGTAAAACTTCCGCTCAGCTTTAGATCGGTAAAACTTCCGCTCAGCTTTCAGTAACATTTCTCACTTAGTTCCTTCGTTCAGTTTCCCATTCGCCGTTCATCTGTCTCAAACATTCGTAACAAGATTTATCCATAGCCAGCGTTTAGTTTCCTCCATTACCGATAGTTTGCGCTCGGAAAGCTACTGTTTAGATAAACTGCACCTTCAGTAGTTCACAAAGTGCTGATGGCTACCGAACTTTGCAATTACATTCAGTTCAGAAAGGCGCGCATAAGTTAGGTTTGTAATTATAAGTTCCTTCTTCGCCAGTGTTTACGAAAGGATGACCAAATCCATTATGTCAGCTTCGGAGAAGAGAAAGTGCTGCTGTTAAATCAGTGAGAGTTCAAGTTCCCGGACGAACAGCACGCTTAGAACGATGAGTGCGAGATCTTAGTACCAATTTAATAACATCTCGCCAGATATGGTGATGATCACCACCACGACTGTAGTAGTAGTAGTAGTAGTAGTACTAGTAGTAGTAGTAGTAGTAGTAGTAGTAGTAGTAGCAGCAGTAGCAGCAGTAGTAGTAGTAGTAACAACAACAACAACAACAACAGTCGAACTCGGTTACAAGGTCATGAAAGGGACTGAATATTTTGTGTCGTTATAACCCAGAAGCATAATGTCTATGGTTACTAGTAAGGAATTAATTGGTACCACAGAATACCTGACGCTATAGACGAGGTGTCGCGTAAACCGATGTCGTTATAACCGGGTTCGACTGCAGCAGTTCATAATAATGAGGACCTTCATGATCTATACTCCTCACCTAATATGATTCGGGCGATCGGATAAAAAAACAATGTGATGATGCGGGCATGGATCATGTATGGCGGAGAAGAAAGGTGCACAGAGGGTTGTGGTGAGGAAACCTGACGGAAAGAAACTACTTGTAAGACTTGGGCGTAAAGGGAAGGATAATATTAATATGGATCTTTAAAAACTAAGATGGGGCTTGGACTGATCTGGTTCAGAACGTGGAAAGGCGGTGGGCTCTTGTGGACGCGGTGACAGAACTTCCGTATTCCATAAAATGGGAAGAATTTGACTACATGAGGGTCTAGTAGATTCTTCAGAAGACCTCGGTTCCACTGAGTTAGTTAATAAATACACAAAAAACAAATATTTTTGCTTACCAACCGACACGTAAGAACGTATGGGGGGAGCAAAGCTGAAACTCCACACATTCTTAGAGTCGGAACTGGAGTCAGGAGTGTACCCAGCTCCAACCTCCGTTCGCCTCACAATTACAACAACCTCCAGCACGCTCCGTACAGGATCCTTATTTTATACCACACGTATTGTTTGTCACTTCCTGTCGGATCGCTTATCGTATTAACGGGGCGCGCTCGGCCGACCGCATGTCCACTCGTCAAACTGTCCAGACGGGCTGCAGGGTCAATCCACACCCACCTTCAATAGGCATCGCAAGTCCCCCCCCCCCCCCCCCGTCCACACCCGCGTTAAAAAGGCCGGGGCGTGAGGCAGAACACTCACCTCCATCTAGTGCCGAGGTTAAGAACTCGTGCATCTCCACTCCTCTATACGCCTTCATGGCAAGGAGATTAACCTTTTAAAGCCTAGCGGTAACTTTACATACGACCAGGTTTAACATTAAAAAATTCTACGTGGTGCCCACATTGCGTTTATGTGTTTTGTACGGATCTCAGAACAAACAGCAACTTTTGCCTTATAAAACATTAAGAGACTGGTTTTTATAACCGAAGTGGAGAGTGTTTACAGCGCGGTACGCACTGAGTCCTTGTATAAAACAGATAGGCTTCGTCTTTAAAGGGTTAAACAAGCTCTGAGCCAACTTCACCTTTTACACGCCCACTTCAGTATTCTAAGCACAACGTATGAAGAACAAGAGGTTCTGGGAAGTATTAATGCGCCTTCATTCATCATAACCTTTCGATTTTAATACAGAAATGTGAATCAATTATAAATCAGTAACGCACATATTAGTGTAAGTTCCGCCCTCTATGAGTGTAAAACTTTGTCTCTCGACCCCACGGGGAAACTAAGCTCAGTGTAGTATTTTGTGAATACGGTAATGAAACTTCTGGTTCCTTCGGCAGGAAAACCGGAACCAACTGAATAACATACTTCAAAGGCAGCCTAATCTGTAAGGTCACGCCAGTACTTACCAACGTGCTGCGGCTTAATATACAAACACAAACGTGAAGTTATCCTGGAACTTAATTAAGTACCACAACATCACAAAGCAAAGACACAGTTCGTCACTACACTAGATGAAGGCGAATAATCAGCGTCGCGCTGCACGCATCTCTGCTGACCCTCTATCACTAAATGCTGACCCTTTATCACTAAGTCTCGGCAGCACCAATTCTTCGTAACCAAAACACGTTTTATCGAGCCGTGAACCTGAGACAGCTATGGAACCACCACATAGACAGAAAACAGATTTAGCCTTTTAAAGCCTAGCGGTAACTTTACATACCACCAGGTTTAACATTAAAAAATTCTACGTGGTGCCCACATTGCTTTTGTGTGTTTTGTACGGATCTCAGAACAAACAACAACTTTTGCCTTATAAAACATTAAGAGATTGGTTTTTATAACCGAAGTGGAGAGTGTTTACAGCGCGGTACACACTGAGTCCTTGTATAAAACAGATACGCTTCGTCTTTAAAGGGTTGAACAAACGAAATCATTCATCTGCCGATCCCAGTGGCCGCGCGATCTACGGCGCAGGTCTGCGGCCGAGCGCTTGGTGGGATCGTGGGTTCGAAACCCACCGAGGGCATGGATGTTTGTCTCTTGTGAGTGTTTGTGTTGTCAGGTAGATGTCTCTGCATCGGGCCGATCCCTCGCCCAGAGGAGTCCTACCGATTGTGGTGTGCGTCTGAGTGTGATCAAGTGAAAATAAAAACCCTCTACACCTGCTGTGAACAAGTAGGTAGACGAGGGAAAGACTACGAAACGAAACGAATACTTCATCTAATTCTACAACGGTTAATAGAGGCCTATTTCAAACAGATTTAACAAGTATTATTTACTCCTTTCAATTAACCTTCCCACATCGGCTTTAATCAGTCCACCGCTACACTAACCTACAACTTAACATAAAAGTTAAGGTAAATATGGAAACATGTAAATATAATCTGCGGGGGGGGGCCGGGGCCCCCCGCACCCCACTGCCAGCACTTCGCTAATCTTCTCAACAAGTCCGTAGCCGGTCTACTGTGCTGTTGCACACATTCCATTCGATTCAAATCGGCTTAGCTAATTACTAAGCCTCGTTCGCCCTCCCCCCACCAGTGTCTCTCGTTGCTAGAGAGGTACAGTCTCCTCTACAGAACCGAATTACTGTTAAGACCAACCGACACAGTCTTGTTTTCGAAACATTTACAGTCATTCGTCCGAACAGCCGTAAACTCACGGCCTACATGCTATAAATGGAAGCAGTGCCTGTAACTAACCACTGAACCACGTGGCGTCATATTCCGGAAGATTCGAATCTCTGCCATCACAGGGAGACCTCGCACCTCATTTATTAGTGGCGCTGTTCATGTAACCTTCTAAAGACGGAATTCGATAATTTAATCCATCCTACATACAACAACAAAACGAAAAAAGTCCAATTGGACTGATCAAATCTTGCGCAGAAACCCGTTCTAAAACCCGTTATTGAAGGAAACATAACAGGGATAAGAAGACGAAGATGATGTAAGCAGCTACTGGATGACCTCAAGGAAAAACGAAAATACTGAAAATACGAAACAGGAAGCACTAGACAGAAAAAACGGCGGAGGATGTAGTGACAGGCACTACATTTATCATCATCATCATCATCATCATCATCATCATTACGGGTAACAAAAAAATTTTAGATCTCTGAATGTATTTAAAGACTCAGTTCGTACCGTGAAGTAAACACACCGTCCCGGTTATAAAACCATTTAGCGTTGTGTACAGTAACAATCACTGTGTGTTCTGAGATCCAAACAAAACACACAAACGCAATGTGTGGATGGCACGTAGAATTTCTGGATGTGAAACCCCGGTGGTACAGATATTAGCCACAAAAGGTTTAAAGGGACACAGTGATCCATCAATAATGGTCGGATCTAAACTGTTCGTGCGGTCTCCTTACAATGGGCCATCATTTCTTCCCGCTTAATTACCTTGCCAGTTCCCTCTTCCAGTATGTGGCAAGTTAGTTTCAAAATAACCTCCATTCTCTTGATACCTCGAGTCAAATCGTATGGCACCTACGTGGGGAGTTTAAAAATCAATTACCAACACACTGCCTACACTCTTTGAAAAAAATATGCATGGCGAACCTAGCCAAAGACGTCAGAATGAAAAGCAACCAAATCACTCATGGTATTATCTTTCAGAAGTCTTCCAACCGTCTTACTCTCTCTAAACAGACAAGTGCAGGAGTACATTACCATCAGCGTAAGTAAACTGCAAATACAGCTTCATGCGGGTGACCGACGTGTTACGAATCGCATACGGTAGCCGGTCAACTTACCTGTAAAGACAAGAAACATAACAGTCAAAACGTTTTCACAGAAAAGCTGCAGCTAAGTTCCCCAAACAAATTAAGCAACGCACGCAGTTTCGTTAACTATAAAACTGAGCAAATATATATATGAAAGAAACGAATGCCTACATATATTAACCGTTTAAAGACGAAGCGTATCTGTTTTATATAAGGATTCAGTGCGTACCGCGCTGTAAACACTCTCCACTTCGGTTATAAAAACCAGTCTCTTAATGTTTTATAAGGCAAAAGTTGCTGTTTGTTCTGAGATCCGTACAAAACACATAAACGCAATGTGGGCACCACGCAGAATTTTTTAATGTTAAACCTGGTGGTATGTAAAGTTACCGCTAGGCTTTAAAAGATTAAATTACGTCTAACAGTGAAAAATGTTTGCGTGTGAAGAATGAGTTTAAGTATGACACGAATGACGTTGAAGAGCGGGGCAATAAAACAGTGCAACACGGAGACATTAAATGTTAAATATCCAAATAGACTTCTATTAGATACCTGTGACAGCAATACAACGGGATGACTGTACCGACGGTAAGAGAAGCATGTACACTGGTGTTATCGGCAATGCACAGAGTAATTAGAATATGACTGGTAATTACTTCAGAAAGAACAGACCACGCATCACACGGCGCAACGAAAAACACAGTACATCACATCACAGAACGAACAACACAACACACTACACATCACGTGACAACGAGCAATGTAACACACCGCATCACATGACACAATGAGGAATCCAAAACAATACACCACATATCACGTGACAACGAAAAACAACACATGACAGAATGAACACAACACAACACACAACCAAACGAAAAATAAAACACGCCACACATCACATGTTAAAGCATAAAAATCACAGACGGGTTGTAACGTGTATTTCTTACGTGGTATTTTCTTCACATCCGACATAACTGTATCCGTATGACCCGGTTTCAGGGCCTCAAATTAACCCTTTAAAGACGAAGCGTATCTGTTTTATATACGGACTCAGTGCGTACCGCGCTGTAAACACTCTCCACTTCGGTTATAAAAACCAGTCTCTTAATGTTTTATAAGGCAAAAGTTGCTGTTTGTTCTGAGATCCGTACAAAACACATAAACGCAATGTGAGCACCACGCAGAATGCTTCAATTTTAAACCTGGTGGTACGTAAAGTTACCGCTAGGCTTCATAAGCTTAAACGTCGCGGTATAATGACTCGCAGTGCTGCTTCATCTCACGGAGGTCACAGGTTCCAACCTCAGCCTTAATATCTGTTACAGTGTTCTCAGAAACTTCTCCAGACCACTACCGGGTCTGTACCCAACGCAGTCCACTCGACTGTTCTGCTGGCAGAGGCTACGCAATACACCACTCATATCAGACACTACAGGCCTAGCATATGAAAGTGGTAGAGCAATATTAACACAATTTTCGGAATCTGGAATAGCTAAATGTGACAAGAAAACGGGCTGGACGACTGATGCATCTAGGTTCTTCTACTCCAAGCAAGGGCAAAACGTTGTCGCTTCCATAGAATTCACACCAACTGGCGAGCGCACCCAGCCCGCTATGCACAGGCGTGCGAAACTCTACGTGGATAAAGTGGTCCAAGCGTGATGCCGGACACTCATCTATATACAACGTCAAGTCTGAGAATGCGTGGAGCTACACCTCCATTACCCGATTAGTTTTCATGGTGTAGTGCTTAATAAAGTACAGGATAGGCTTTGCTTTAACCTTTTAAAGCCTAGCGGTAATTTTACGCACCGCCAGGTTTAACATTAAAAAATTCTACGTGGTGCCCACATTGCATTTATGTGTTTTGTACGGATCTCAGAACAAACAGCAACTTTTGCCTTATAAAACATTAAGAGACTGGTTTTTATAACCGAAGTGGGGAGTGTTTACAGCGCGGTACGCACTGAGTCCTTATATAAAACAGATAAGCTTCGTCTTTAAAGTGTTAATAAATGATCAGCGGAAGAGGACCCCGTTTCAGAAAATGGGTTGTACTAGTTGGCGACAAGAGAGTGGATGTTTAATATTAATAATAACACAGGTACACAAACCGACATACGGGCACTGCAATGCGTTAACTGCTGAACTGTTTCAACACAAAGCATACAAATTGCCGGAAAAAAACTGGAAAACCACGGGTGAATGCGCAATGAATAAGTGAACAGCATGAACGTACACCATTACAAACCGATGAAAATTCAACAATTAAGTGCTGCTGCTGTTGAGAAACACTAGATTTAGCGTCAAAAGGAAATTAATTAAAACTGCTAAGATAACGAAGCGACAATTTTAATTTCACATCGCGCGAATCGTAACAATGGGGGAGCCGAAGTAATTAAGAACGAAGGGGCCGTACCACGGAGCCGTAACGCTTCAGCAGGGGACGAATATTAAAATGTCCGTGAATCAATTTAAAACACTCTTGCCCAAAAGAACTTTCTATTCATTGTTATCCACCTCTCTCTACGACTTCAATATTGCGTTCACACACACACACACACACACACGGATTATCCAAATAACAACTCACTTTTTTAATAATTAAAAAGCGTTCTTTCCTGGTGGCAAATTACAATGAAATTAGTTTAATTACATTAGAACCTCGCGTGGAAAGAGGAGTGCCGAGAAATGATACTTTTTGTCATAAAACGAATTTACTTTCCCTTGCGGAAAATTACGTATATGCAATATCAACCCGCGAACAGACAGGGCTTTTGTTCAGAGAGGGGACTTAGTTACTGTTGGCTGGGCTGGTTATACAATAGATTTTGTGGCAATACATGAGACGGAGATGGGAACGAGTAGTTCGCTGTTCCACGAGATAGGACTAACAACAGAGACAGAAAATATCGCCGCATAACCCCTCCTCTCATCCCCAACGTGTTCTGTCCGTACAGATGTTATCCGATTGAATTAAATGCAGCTAAATGTGAAGAGTCGTTAAAACATCAGAGACTACAGAGGTAAGAGTCATTACGGTGGGCTGCGTATCTCGTTTTGGAACCCGAGGAAGGGGGGGGGGGGGTGCATGTTTTCTTTGTCTGCCTGTCAAGATAGAATTTATCACCGTATCAAGTCCATTTATGAAGCAATGCAAAGTTACACGAAGAGATATCAAGATTAGCTCTTGGTTACATTTTAACCCTTTAAACAGGAAGCGTATCTGTTTTATATAAGGACTCAGTGCGTACCGCGCTGTAAACACTCTCCACTTCGGTTATAAAAACCAATCTCTTAATGTTTTATAAGGCAAAAGTTGCCGTTTGTTCTGAGATCCGTACAAAACACATAAACGCAATGTGGGCACCACGTAGAATTTTTTAATGTTAAACCTGGTGGTATGTAAAGTTACCGCTAGGTTAACACTACAGTGGCAGAACTCTGCATGTTCGACAGAGCAAATATTAAACTCCGCCAATGGATACGATCTTCAACGATTCGTGATTTCACGCTCCCGCCGCAATGCAGACGAGATCTGTGCTCTTCTGGGATATTACACAGCGTTGAGTGGTAGTTCTGTACCGACGTTTCGGGACAATCTATCGGTCCCATTTTCAACTTGAAGGTGGGACCGATAGATTGTCCCGAAACGTCGGCAAAGATATGGCACTCGACGCTGCGTGATATCGCAGAAGAGAGCAGACATCACGATCCCCGACTCCTTACACACCCACCTCCGAGTGCCACAGCCAACTTACAGCCTTCCCGGTCCTGACTGCGGACGTTTCAGATTTACTTACAAAATTCTGCACGCCTACTTTATCCCTATCCGCGTTACAATCCCTGTGTCACTTGTACATTTCGCTATACTAACTATATTTAGTGAATGTGGGCCCATGGACTAAACCCAAGTAGTTCCTCGACATATGATACCCTCAAGTGCTCTGTCACTTCATCCTTTGACGTCAACGTTAATTGCCTAAGCAGTTTATTTTCCAAACACGTATAAAATACCGTTCTTGACTCAAAGTAGGGCGGCAGCTCCACATAAACAACTGCCAGTATCTGTGTTCAGCAGTACTGCGACGTCTGATCGATTTTAATCAGTAAACATCATCATCATCATCGTCATCATCATCATCACTATAAATACACCATTAATTTTAACTGCGTCAGATACGTGTATTTAATCATCGAATATGATCACTCAACCATGTCAGTAAATCACTTGACCACAGTATTATCGTCACATACAATATAATATAATATAATATAATAATACAACATAACACAATGTAATATAAGATACTGACTCCCAGCAGACCATGTGCAAACTCATGAAAATGAAAAGTCAAAAGTAAATATTTTGCTGTTTAGGTCATGAATATGTACAGGCAGAAAAAAGGTACAGCTCCACTTATTCTTAACGTTGGCACTAGACAGAGATTGGCGGCTAACTTCAGAAAATAAATCACAAACTATGAGCCAAAAATAACACAATACACCATAATTCAAATTACATGTTTATTTATAACCCGGATGCTATAATGGCAAACCAAGCTTCAAATCTTGGCCCATACAAAATAATGTATGGTACAATAAGACTGGAAAGTGCGGTCCGTATAAAATATATCGAGTTATCCCGTGCTCTTTGCGCCTTAGAATACAGGCTTGTCATAGACGTTCCAAACAGTTTTGACAAAGACGTTAACGGCAGTTCACTCCTGCTATGGTTGCCCAGCCCCTAAGCCGCGCCAGTGCAGCCCGCTCCTCGCATACTCATTCGTCAACCAAGTTGTCACTATCCACTGCAAGGGTGCAAAAGTAAAGTACGTTCACCCTAGAACAAACCATGAAGGCCCAGTCGGGGAGTAAAGTTACAGCTCCACTCTTTCTTTAACCTCGGTGCTATATTCGCGTGGGTGGTTAACGCCACGCCCCGGCCGCTCTACCCCCGGGAAACAGACCCGGTACCCACTGTACAAGAGGCTGGGTTGGCCCCAGGGCCGCTGTCGACGGCTGCGGAAAATCTCAACCCCACGGGGACTCGATTCCCTTACCGTCCAGCCCGTAGTGAGACGCTATACCGACAGCTATCTCGGTTCCTGTCACAATGACAATGGAAAAACAAAATAATTGGAGAAATCCCTTTCCCAGTGCGACTTTATCCGCTACAAATGTCACATGGACTAACCTGGGAATGAACTCTGGCCTCCATGGTGAGAAGCCTCCGACTAACCGTCCGAGCCACAGTACGAACCCATAAGGACGCGGAACGTCACAAGATGTACTACGAAGAGTAACCGAATACAAAGCAGCAACTGGGACACGCCCTCAACACACTCCAAGGGCAGCTTACATCTCAACACTTTTTTGTGTTCAGTCACTGCACGCATCTTGTAACACGTGTCTGCGTAACATGAACCCTGCCGCCCCCTGACCTTTACGCCCACTTTTGTGTGCGGATGGATACTTGGTGCCATACACTCCGACGACGCTCAACGTATTTCCATTAAACTCTACACACTGTGGCGTGCAGACTGTGAACACTGGACACACCTTCCATTCCTACGCATTCTCAAATTTTTATACTAAGTCAAACGGGAACACGACTGATGAAGACAGACGGGAAATGACACGGAAAAGAAGAGATAATGATCTACATCCGAACTTAAAAAAGGTACAGCTGTCACTGTACATGATATGAAGGTATGTACGGGGAAAAGAGGCAGAGCTCCATTTATTCATAACCTCTGTACTAGATACAGATGAGTGGTCAACTTCACGCCCCGGCCGCTTTACACCCGACAAATAACCCTGGTACACACTGAACAGTAGTCTGGGTGGGACCCAGGGCCGGTCTGGACTTTTGCAGAAGTGAAGAATCTCTTGCCCTAGCTGAGTTTCGAAGCCCGGATCGTCCATCCCGTAGCCAAGTCAGTGTACTCACTACGCTATGCAGATTCCTCAAAGCTGTCGAAGCGTGACTCAACGACCGTGTTCTGCTCCGAGAGGGCCTATTAGAACCACGTTCACCCAGTAATTAACAATTACAACCATATTTACATATTAATTAACAATTAAGACATTGTATCACCTTTCCACATCAATATACAGTATCTCAACGTTTTTGAAACTGAAATTATGAAGATTAACCTTTTAAAGCCTAGCGGTAACTTTACGTACCACCAGGTTTAACATTAATAAATTCTGCGTGATGCCCACATTGCGTTTGTGTGTTTTGTACGAATCTCAGAACAAACAGCAACTTTTGCCTTATAAAACATTAAGAGACTGGTTTTTATAACCGAAGTGGAGAGTGTTTACTGCGCGGTACGTACTGAGTCCTTATATAAAACAGATACGCTTCTTCTTTAAAGAATTAAAAAATTCTACGTGGTGCCCACATTGCGTTTATGTGTTTTGTACGGATCTCAGAACAAACAGCGATTACTTTCCTGTACAGGATTAGCTGACTGGTTTTTATAACCGAAGGGGAGAGTGTTTACAGCGCGGTACGCACTGAGTCCTTATATAAAACAGATACGCTTCGTCTTTAAAGGGTTAATATGAATATTGGGAAGACCTATCAGTTAATGCTGTGTAGGAAAACAGCCACTGTTTACGTAACAATCGTTTGAAATACGTCACTTGTGTGAGAAAAAAACCTGACATTTTTATATCAAACCTGACGCTACACGCCGTAACCACTAGGCCTGAAGGCGTTAATACGTCTACGGAGGAATCAAGAGAGGTGTGGGAGAATATAATGAATGATAATACGGTGTCAAACCACACGATGACAGCGAGCTGAGTCGAGAGGGTGCGAAAGGAAGCGCTCTGAAGAGCCAGCATGTACGTACTATTGCTATCGTCGGGGGTAACAAACGTAGCGGATGGAGCGCGAAACTAGCTATTGCGCCCAGCGCCGAGCTTTAGAAAAGAGGAACGTCGAATGCCACATGGCAGTACCATTACCAACAAAGGATGGGGAGAAGTGGGGGGGGGGGGATATTTCCTACGTATTTGATGCATGTGTTAAAAATGCAATTTATACAAACCCGAATATCACCGTCTTGATACGACAGATGAAAAGAAGGTAAAACACGAAAGCACATGAAGATAACCCGGCCCACACTGTATCCTCGGACATATCGGATACATTGCTATATTAACTTTTAAAGCCTAGCGGTAACTTTACATACCACCAGGTTTAACATTAAAAAATTCTACGTGGTGCCCACATTGCGTTTGTGTGTTTTGTACGGATCTCAGAACAAACAGCAACTTTTGCCTTATAAAACATTAAGAGATTGGTTTTTACAACCGAAGTGGAGAGTGTTTACAGCGCGGTACGCACTGAGTCCTTATATAAAACAGATACCCTTCGTCTTTAAAGGGTTAATCTGTTTTTGAATGTAGAAGAGACTGTGGTGCCATTTGACCGAAATTTTCCGGGAAGGACAGAAAGACACACAAAAACCGGTACTGTCATTTCTCGTAATTAGCAGTACGAACTAATGAGATGCAACGTTCAATGGCGTTTAGACCAAGAACTGTGAGCTACATGTTTCATAAAACAACTTGGGCTAATTCTAATGAGGTTGGAGTATAAAACTTTGTTAAGCGTACAGTCTTTCCACATCATGACAATCAAAAAACGTACTTGGACTTGTAAAGGGAAAACACATCAGACTGATTACATATACCACATTAGACAGCGGGTAACTTTTAAAAGAAGACCATCTTGAGAGACGACCTTCCAAGCGCTGACTTTGGTGCTCTTGACTGCTCGGTGGTTAAATATTAGGGTCAGACTTTCAGTAAGTAAACTACAAACATAAAACACGATTGGCCCAGGACACGTTCGATCTGAAGAATCTAAACTATGGGGAAATTAAAGAATAACTTTAAACTCTCAAACAGGTTTAGACATTTGGGAAATAGTGGACAAGTCATTACTGTGTTAACTGCTACACAAAACGATACGGTTAAAAAGTTTAAACTAGGGCACTGAAAATCGGCAGTTCCGTACGGTATAATTAATACGTTTGCTATGAAATTTATGCGACGGCAGAATGGCCCGCGAATGCTATGAAATATTAATTCAGCTGTCTGTACACACTTGAATTTTAATGCAGAATATAGCACCGTCCGTACAATAATCAATAACTTCTATATACACAACCCATCTACTGACAGCTCTACACTGAATTGCACGCTGGGGAGGGGGGTTACAGGCACACTAGTTGTTAAGAATCGATCGCGCGAACAATAGCTTGTCTCATTAACTGTAATACAGAGTGACAACCATAACACACACAGGCACACACAAATCGGTTCAATCCAGAGCGACTCGCTCACGAATGAGTGAGTCGATGGGTGGGTAGGTCACTGGTTACTAAGTCGCTCAATCGCTCAAGTCACTCATCCGTCCAGACAGCAAGACAGCGAACCACTGAGCAGGCCAGTCAGTCGGTCAGAAGCCTGTAACTGAACTTAACCGTCAGTATATCAGTAACTGAAGGAGCACGTCAGTCAGTGGGTGACTTGGGCAGTCAGATGTCCTTCTATCACATTCTGTTCAGCAGAACTGCAGAGTTAAACCGACTCACGGGCCAAGGTTCATGGCAGTGATGTGGAATAACTGTACTGTGAAGAACCCACAATTTTATTTCTTCTTTTCTGTTCGTTCCTCCTCCTCTTTCTCCTCCTTTTTCTTCTGTCTCTCCTCATTCTCCTAACCTTTTTCTTGTTACTGTTTTCCTCCTTCTTCTTCTTCTTCTCCTCCTCCTCATCCTGTGTGTTGTTCTTTTTCTTCTTATTGTTATTCTTGTTATCCTAATCCTTCTCCTCCTCATCCTTCTTGTTATTTTTCTTATTATTCTTGTTTCCTCCTCCTCGTCGTTCTCTTCTTCTTCATCTTCTCCTCCTCGTTTTCCTTCTTGTTATTGTTACTGTTCTTATTATGATTACCCTTCCTCTTACTCATCTTTCTTGTTCTTGTTCTTGGTCTTCTTTTGCTCCTCCTCACTCTTATCCTACTCACCCATCAATAAAGCTAATGAAAATGACGTTACATTTCAACAAAGAAACTTAATGGAAGTGCCGGTACAAAATGACGCCAAAATGCAACAGACGAACATACTGCGTGTCCCACAGACGATCTGTTGCTTCACCTTATCCTAAACAAAAATACTGTTCAGGGGAACTGATCCCGAACAGTGGACACCTGTCACCATCCTCCAAGCGCGACATGAACACCGAGCTCCACGCAAACAAGACAGATGAAGCACGTGAGCCGAAAATTTAATAACTCAACCGTGAATTCAATACATTCCCCTTTACCCAGCACACTCAAAACATTAATTGGGAAAATATCCTGTGTTGCTTATTTCTTCATTCCCCGTCTGACAGTGAGGGAACAGTACGTATATGAATGCAGATAAAAAAAGGCTTTACAAAATGGCTTAACCCTTTAAAGACGAAGCGTATCTGTTTTATATATAAGGAGCTAGTCCGTACCGCGTAGTAAACACTCTCCGTCTCGGTTATAAAAACTAGTCAGTTAATGTTGTACAGGGAAATAATCGCTGTTTGTTCTGAGATCCGTACAAAACACATAAACGCAATGTGGGCACCACGTAGAATTTCTGAGTGTTAAAGCTGGTGGTACGTAAAGTTACGGCTAGGCTTTAAAAGGTGAAGCAACTCCGTCCGTAATTGGAACACGACACTGCTTAGACATCAGCGACTGCGTGACAATGAAAGCTTACAAGAATCAGATATATAAGAGCGGGACGAACTAGTATTCACTCACCTTCCTCAAGTATGTATGAACTACTTGTATAAAGGACGGGTCACTCAAGGCAGATACAGAACTATGGTCAACCCTTCGGGGATGTAAAAGAGTGAAAGTACTTTTCAATCCAACGCTCCCCGATTTCCGAAAGAGCACTGCTTTTGGAAAGGTTCCCAGGCTTCGCCCGTTCGTCCTTCTGGTCAAAGAAACACGTAGACAACGATGACTACGGAGCATAGGTGGAATGATATTAACCCTTTAAAGACGAAGCGTATCTGTTTTATATAAGGACTCAGTGCGTACCGCGCTGTAAACACTCTCCACTTCGGTTATAAAAACCAGTCTCTTAATGTTTTATAAGGCAAAAGTTGCTGTTTGTTCTGAGATCCGTACAAAACACATAAACGCAATGTGGGCACCACGTAGAATTTTTTAATGTTAAACCTGGTGGTACGTAAAGTTACCGCTAGGCTTCAAAAGGTTAACAGAGGAAAAGCGAAGTACTCGTATAAAAACCTGCCCCAGTGCCACTCTGTCCACAGCTTATCTCACATTCACTGGCCTGGAAGTGAACCCAGGCCTCCGCCTTCAGTGACGAAATTAATCTCAATTTTATACAAAGATCGTACCGCGCAGAAAACACTCATCGTCCCTGTTATAAAAAAAATCCAGTTAATGCTGTATAGGGAAACAAACGCTGCTTGTTCTGGGATCCGTATACAACACACGAAAACACTGTGTGGGCAGAACGTAGCATTTTTTAAAGTTCAACCTGGCGGTACACGATGTAACCACTGGACTCTTGAAGGGTGAAACTCACTGTTCACCTTGCAATACTACACAACCTCACCACTATACATCGAGCGATATGGGGGTAAATGAGTGGTGGAGTGAATGTCGGGGAGAGAAGGGGCTTGTGCAGACATCGCGGAGGAGAGAAGTTAATAAGGCTGCAAGGAAGTGAACAAATGAGGAATAGAGTGAACGTGTATAGGGTATAAGTGCGTTACGGTGGGAGGAAAAGAGAGAGAGACGAAGTTAGTGAATGGGGCACGACGTATTGACGATAAGTGTTACAGTAATTTCACAAATGCTTTAAAACTCGCATCTGTACGGATAATATAGACATAACATATGGACACACAATTATTAGTATGCATAACTGACTCGCGCACGAAACACTGAACTCGGACTGGTGTCCACAAGGTGTGCAGATGCACATTACACCGAACTTGCATTCGGCCTCCAGTCCTTCTCATATCCTGTTTGATAAACCAGCAGGCGATACTGCAGTACACGTGTGCAGTCCAACAGCACACTCCAAAACTAGTATATAGCTTCTATTCACTATCACCACCTACTATAATTCCTACGCAATGCGAATGGGATATAAAAAACTGAAACCGCTAGTCGACGGTCGCTGGCTGGATACAACTTTTGCAGCCCTTTTTTTTGCCCTCCCGTGGCCTAGGCATTAACAAGCGGCTAGAATTACTTCAGTAATGTTAAGTTACTGAATAAAATACAGCTTAGTTTATCTGTGTGGCTGGTTTTCATAAGCAATATGAAAGTGTCTTGATTCGTACAGTATTAAGACGCTGAAGCAATTTAGCGTAAGGAACTCTGAGTATCGTATTAGATGAATGTGCCAGAGAATCTCGGAGAAATGAATTACGTCTGGAGAAAATTGTTCAGTTGTGTAGATCACTGTTTCCTAAACTCTGTCGCTCGTGGACTCCTTTTGGCTTCGAAAAATAACCACGAATCCTGACGTCCTTGCTCACGTGCACGCAGGGTCCGGACAGGTACTCAAAATTAAGAGTTTATATCTCAGAACCGATTTTAGATAGCTATGAATACATATCAGTAGCATACGTAACAATGCATTGCATGATTTGACCTTAATTATAAGGAATGTCATCCGCTTCGTGGGTACAGGATGTTTCTTTTTTAAATGTGCTAACAGTCAAACGAAATAAACATATCGCTAATTAAATAAGTTACGCGATTAATTTAAAAAAAACATTATTCATTTAATTAAAAAACCAGTAAATTTCAAATCAGCCATTACAGAAATGTATCCGCAGACCTCGTGGGAACTGGTCGCGTATCCGTTGGGATCCGCCGATAACATTTTGGGAACCGCCGGACAGACAGACAATATAATATCCGTAAGCGGACCTACTTTAAACCGCAGAATTCCAGGGACTTTTAATACACACCAATACAACACAACCACCAAAATCTCTGTATTCCCCACCCCCCCCCCCAAATCGCGTTTCAATTCATCTCACAGTGTTACGAGGCAGAAAAGCAAGTTTCCCACAGCGTACTCCGAACCATTAAGTGAGACACATGAAGTCAGCTGAGTTTACATAGCACCAATCACTTCGTCTAGACAATTATGCTTCTCTTGCAGTACGAAGTTATTCACTTACACGTCCGTCCGTCTATCTGTCTGTCTGTCTCTGTCTCTCTGTCTGTCTGTCTCTCTCTCTCTCTCTCTCTCTCTCTCTCTCTCTCTCTCTCTCTCTCTCGTTGAGTAGTTCATAAACACGACGGTGACACATACTAAGAGGCTAATTTTGCAAAACACTGCACGAGTTACATTGTCGACCTGTGGGTTCTGACAACCGTGCTGACGGCATAAGGAGGGGCAACTGACTTTTTGGAAGGAACCTGATGAACAGGAATAACAGGCAGTAACTACAGAACAGAGAAGGAAAGAAGGGAAAGAAAATAAAAGGCACAACTAAAACTTCTCATTTACTACGTACTGCACATGTAACATGAATCTCTGGTAGCTGTGACACACCATCAGGCTACTACAGTGAAGTCTATGACTGCCGTTATCTGGCTTCTGATTCCTGTCACAAATACGTGTACAACGCATACAATGTCACATACAATTTAAATACCTCTGTCAATTAAAAATAAATATTTAAAATAAATGTGTCAGTTTCACATGAATTCCACTGTGCAATACGCAACGGACTTCACTCGCTGCACCGTTTCACCTCACGACCACATGCCAGTCTCCTCTGTACAAAACTGTAACTAAAATATCCATAAAACTAGGTTACATCCAGCAGACATTTGTTTTTACTAGTGAACAAACCTACAATCCTAACTACCCTTTACATATTCATGAAACGTCAAGAGCATTTACATCAAAACGTACCGTATTAACTTTCATACAGTCTGCTGTATTTCTGTCTGAGGTTTCAAACCGTTACTTCACACGAATGAACACGAAGGCAACAGTATTTTACATGCAGAACAGCCACTACTACGGCCCTGGTAAAGGAAAACTTGTACCAATCAACAGTACTAATTATACTACTGTACACTGGGGAGTCTGCAGACAGTGTTAATATCGGCAGAAAGGTGGATAACCGCCTGTGGCTTACATAGCGATGTCGTCTACACAAAACTACGCATCCGCATTTCAGTTGGGAGTAATAAACTGGGGGGTGTTCACTTCAACGATTTAGTATGTAAACTCGTAAATATTGGTAAACATCGCTACTTCCGGTATTTCTTCGAGCGAAGTACATGTAAATCTTGCAAGTTAATGTACATTAACCCTGTAAAGACGAAGCGTATCTGTTTTATATAAGGACTCAGTGCGTACCGCGCTGTAAACACTCTCCACTTCGGTTATAAAAACCAGTCTCTTAATGTTTTATAAGGCAAAAGTTGCTGTTTGTTCTGAGATCTGTACAAAACACATAAACGCAATGTGGGCACCATGTAGAATTTTTTAATGTTAAACCTGGTGGTATGTAAAGTTACCGCTAGGCTTTAAAAGATTAAATAACATTCTGAGAATTATTATATCATCGCCATCATCATCATCATCATCATCATCATCATCGTTATCGTTGTTATTATGACGCCAGCGGCCTACCATCGTAATCAGAGCTCAACAAACGCAACCATCTGCTAGTCAACAACAAACGAAAATTCAAGCCGGATGAGAGAAAATATCTTGTATTTATTATCTGAAATTCTTCCGTTTCTGGGCAGATGTCAAACCGTACGTGCCAAATGGTGTAACCAAACTACTCCTGCGGCGCCGATCTCCAATGAACTTTGGATTTAAGAAATTTATGTTACTCGTACCGTATATCTTCTACATTTATTATATCAACCAACTCATGCACTAATTTAAATACATTCATGAGCTATTATAAAAAATGATGGCACCTCGACGTTGAAACATGTAGGGGTCTTTTATAATACCTCACGAATGTATTTTAATCAGTGCTTCAGTTGGTTGATATAACAAATTGAGATGCGAGGTTCTAACTATAGCGGTGATTATAAAGTTTAATGTCACGCCGTGAAGTCTGGTCCATCTTCTCTAGACATAATTTTTTCTTCGTGCCATTGTCTCTACTGGTCTGTTCACAGCTCCGGCCGTCATCCTTCCTTACATCACACCCACTTTTTCTACTCCAAGCTTACTCTTATACATTAAAATGGAGGCAACATGTGCCGTCGAAACGCAGGTTACACGTTTTATGAACTACAGAGCGCACAACTCCACCATCCAGTGATCTTCCTTCACATCTTTTCGTAAACCCATTGGAAAGTGGCTACATTATTCTCGTAACACACTGTATGTACACAAAGAAAGAATCTATTACCATCGATTCCGTGGAGTTCTGTATGTGAAGTGGTTGGCGGGGGCGGGAGCGGGGGGGTGAAAACCAGGGAACTACCATGTCTAAATGGGAAGCATGTCAATATCGATTCTGTCACGTGTTTTGTAGACATAACGTAGTCGCATGCCAAGGGAATTATTTGACAAGCCGCCATTTCTTCCTACTAAAACTCACACAAAAAGAAACTGAATCTTTTATGAATCCCATAACACCGAGTTGCATCAGCACACAAGACACTTTACTTGACTTGTCACTCTGTTTTTCCAAAAAGAGTTTAACTCGAAACATGGCGAGAAAAATATCGACACTAAGATGCACAAGAGTATGTGACATTTCCAGCTTACACTAGAATACGTTTGGTTTTATCAATACGGTCTTTGTAGGAGGAGCTGGGCGGAGACACCTGGGCACAAGGGGTACCAGAAATGCACACAGAAATTACGACTCGGAAATGCGAATACAAAATGCAATTTGGCCGATGCGGGATAATTGCTAACGTCAATATATTAAATTAAAGAGAAAATTAAAAAACCTTAAAGAGATGAAAAGGCCCTTGCTCTTCACATGATATGACTTCTTTGTGAAGGTAATTGTGACGGCATTTTCGTTCCCAAATGTTTGAAATTTGCCGAACTTTTAAGCATTTATTAACTTAAACGTGTTTACGTTTTTGGACGCATTCTGATGATGAAACAAGGATATAAACATAATCCTATTTTTAGGCGCGTTAGCAAAATTGCAAAAAGCGACTACTAGCTTCATGTCTGTCTGTCTGTCCGTCCGTCCGTCCGTCCGTCCATGGAACAACACGGTTCCCACTGGAAGGATTTTCTTTAAATTAGACATCTGATTATTTTCGAAAATCTACCGAGAAAATCCAAGGTTCATTAAAATCTGACAAGAATAACGTCTACTTTACATTAAGACCTATGGGCATTTATGATAATATATCGCTGAAAGCTTCTTAGAATGAAAAATGTTTCAGACAAAAGTTGTAGAAAAAATCAAGCACACATTTTATGTGCCATAATTTTTTTCCCCGAAAATCGTGCCGTTTATGAGATGAGAAAAAATGTGGTACAGCCGGACAGACCACAGGTGACATGCGCTTTGCATGCTGGCTAAGGCTACACACACACACACACACACACACACACACTCAGAATGAGTAACACTTATTGCTTCCCAAAGGCAACAATGGTTACGCGAACGCGCCTCCATGTCATGTTACACGCACATTGCCTTTCTTGTTCTCTTTTAATACAGTCCAGTGACTTTATAGAATTTACCATTTCATCCAGTAAAATTACCCCAGTTCCAGTCCCACCTGATTTTATTCAGTCTTCTTATTCTTCCTCCTCAGTGTCTTTATCTGAATACTGTCATTAAGATCTTCGTGCACAGACACAACCTACACACTAAACACATTCACTCAGTGCTTTGCCACATCTGAAGCTAACGTTCATTTCTCTAATTACACATACAAATTCCTTATCCGGATACCTTTCTTTCCTACAGGCTATTCCAAGGGAAACAGCACTACACAATACGCATCCTGTGCTTCCTATCTCATGCATACCGCATTACTTGTAGACGTGTGTTTCAAATAACTGACGGATACCGGAGGCATTTCCACCTGTATACTGAGCAAAAAGCATAGCTCCATCATCAGATGAGGAATTTAATATCAGCGCACCTGTCTACAGCGTACTTAATAAAGTGAATGCCTACGTATTTTCCCAATAAAATTAAATTAGCACTGGTATTGTTTCTCTCTAAATCAGTTGCTCTTTCAAGGAACTGCTTCCGGTGTGTGATGTAAGGTAGGCGGCAAGAACAGGTGCCATTTAATTGTGACCTGCGCATAAAATTCATTACTAACCAACTGACTGACAAACTATAACTAACTAGCTGTTTAGCGTACGTGTTACTTGCTTACTAACCGTCGACTACTGTGTTGCTTACCTGTTACAGCCAGTGACCGCGGAGTTTGCAGTTGACCTTGGCAGTGGTTTACGTTGGGGAATGCTGACGGTCCTTTGTTCGTGACTAGTAAGAGGCGCATTTCTGTTAAAAATACATTGTGCTGGAATACAGTCGTGTTTTCTGTGTCTAAGACAGTGTTCTGTGGGGTTAGAGTTATGCATAAATTTGACTTTAGGCTTGTTATACTGGTAACACCTAGCAAATGGTGACCAGTAGAAAGAAGGTAATGCAGTGATACAGCGTGATGTTTTTGACAGGACCTGTACGTTTTCCCCCGAACGTCGTCGCGAGTGTTAAGGGACTCTACCCACGCTGTGAAGGTCAAATGCATTCTATTCAGTAAAGATCTGTAGGTAACCGAAACGTAACCAACCAAGCAGCTATTCGCAACTGACCGCAGCTGAGTCACTACGCAGTCTATTAACCACACAGGTAACTAACAACCACGTAACCAATTTACGAAACCACTATGTAACAACGTGTGGTGGTGAGAGAAAACGACGGTACGGTGGCGCCGGAACCAAAGCCAACCGCCGGTCACGATACTCAGCCTGTTAAATCTCGCTCAAATCGCAAAATATTACCAACTTCAACCCGATCCGTTTTTCTTCAATCTCCTAGGTCTCACAAGATGCACATTTCTGTGAAATTTCCCCATAAAAATTCCGCAGGTATCGGATTTTAATATGAAACATGGAACAGAAGGCCGACGACAAGAAAGAAACGCGGGGACTAGAAGAATTCACGACAGGATGAATGTCTGATATCCATTGTTCGCAGTGCACGGGACAGCGCAGTTCCATACTAGTGTACACCTGAGGGACTGCAGAGTTTAATTAAATATTTCCCTATTCACAATTCTATTGGGTTACAAATAATTCCTGCCGGATGGCCTGTGTTATGTTACGACGAGGTATGACTCAGATAGGAACAGTCTGTTGTACGCATCGGAGTCCCTGCTGCGTACTAAATGAATTGTCCTTCAGTAGGGGGCGAGAACAATTCGCTACAGGTCTTGTAAAAACAGACATGAAAGTTCAGGGAATTCCCTTTTCTTGCATAATAAAATTTTCATGAAAATCACTATATACGTAAGCCATACGTCTTGAGTAATATAAAATGCAGCTGTTCATAAAATGCACACAACACACCTTACGACATTCGCGTAAATATTACTAAGAAATATGTCACTTATATAATATACTGTACTAAGAGTACGCCATAAAAACGACGGTACGAGCTCGTATGTTCACCTTACCATCAGATAACGGTAAATGAACAAAAGCAAAGTTGCCCCTGTCCACGCGTTTAAGAGCTATCAGCTCCACTCATTTTTAACCTCGGCACTAGATGGAAGTAGTTAACATCACACCCCTGCCGCTTTACCTCCGAGGGCTGTGGAGTCGGTACACAAATCCTCCGACTCCGACTCCTCGATTTTTAAAACTCCGACTCCGACTCCTCGATTTTTAAAACTCCGACTCCGACTCCTCGATTTTTAAAATTCCGACTCCGACTCCTCGATTTTTAAAACTCCGACTCCTCGATTTTTAAAAGTCCGACTCCGACTCCTCGATTTTTAAAACTCCGACTCCGACTCCTTCATAAAAGCTCAATATGCATTAATAACGGTAAACCTGTAAGACATTTCATCGCCACCACGTGAATCATCGGGCTACTTTTTAGACTTATAACCTATATTTAAGTATAAGTCTAATGGTTATTGTAGCTATCAGGGCTCTGGGGTTGGAGTATCTAGTTACGATTTTAGAGTGAGGTCAGAGTTGGAGACGGAGTCGGCACATTTTTACCGACTTCGAATCCACCTAAAATTCCTTCCGACTCCGACTCCACAGCCCTGTTACCTTCGAGAAATAACTCCGGTGCCCACTTAATAGGTGCCCCGCCCCCCCGCCCCCCGTGAGCCCCGGAGCTCGTCTGGATGATTTGGAGAAGAGAAATAACTCTTGCCCCTGAAACTTACCGACCCGTAGCGTAGTCTGTACACCCACTACAATATCCCAGCTCGTATCTGCTGACCGCTTCGTCTAAAAGCACTGCCTGTACAGGACAACCAACAGACGTATCCACAAGCAATATTTTGATGCCACCCAAACAAAACAGTGCCCTTTCATCTAAACTGTCAGCCATTTATGCTGCCTACGCATCTTCATAAGCAAAACTTGTTTTGTTAACGTACATTTGGTTCAGTTCATGAACATCTGAAAAACACATTACGTAGTGTTTTAAATTTTTTATTTGGGAAACGGAAAATGATATAACACACAAAAGAAATATCTGATATCTGCATGAAAATAATAATTAATGACGTGTTAAGAATTTAACATTGTCCATACCGTGTACGTGCGTACATTTATAACACGTGTTTAAGTACAATATACGACATACTTCAACATACTGCGTCAACATGTCACGGTTCAAACAATAATGTATTTTAATGAACATTTTAACAACTGTGCTAGTGTGTTTAAATGTTTAATGGGCTCCCTTCTGAAGATGGTGTACCAGTGCATCGAAACATGTCGAGATTTGTGTAGAAGTGACTGCGTATTGTGTTGTAACATTGTACACGAGTTGGTACTATATATATATATATATTTATTTATTTATTAAGACTTGTTAAAGAGTTTAACTTTACAGGAGGCAATACGAAATACTGTGATACGTCCACTACCATAAACTTTCACACTACCCCAGTTAAAACAATTTAAGTGTCACACACTGTTGCCATTGCTTCAGAGGAATCTGCAGCATCCCTCTTTCATAGCGAAGATGGAAACAACACAGCTATCGGAAACGTTACGTTATGAATGACTGGGCACTCACTAAAGCGTATTATAACACAGTGCACAATTTTGTGTTTTCTTGACTTTTTATCTTTCGATGTACTTTGCAGCCATCATCAGAAGAAGGTCGCTGTCTGGACAGTTCATTTTCTCAAACCTAAAATAAAAAACAAAACCTTCACGTGGTCACAATCTTGTTCTGAAATGATGGATGAGCATACTCCATTTGGCTTCAGAGTCATGTGGTTTGACATGCTTGTTCAGACGCGCTCTGCTGATCCCACAGGCAGCAGGTATGGGCATATATACGACCGCTGGGAAGATGCAGCTGTCATAATGTTTGTCGGTAGTAACGAGGCATAGTATGTTAGACCACGTGTTTGTCACGTGTTTATCAAGCAGCATAGAACGTACTTATGCCTACTCATGGACTTCTCAGGATTGCAAAAGACAGGAATTATGCAATCAACATACTACCAACAAAAGCACTTGCAATATGTACGAGTAAAATGTATTAATCTATACACAAATTCTGCTACATGTTCCGACCAATGTTCGCCGTCCTCAGGGACACCATGACACAAAGAAATACAAGCATAAAGTTAAAACATCGTTGCATACATAAAATCTATGAATATAAACAATAGCTGCTACAGACTTAAAAGCAGGGCTGTGGAGTCGGAGTCGGGGTCGGAAGGAATTTTAGGTACAGCCGGGGTCGGAAGGAATTTTAGGTACAGTCGGGATCGGAAGGAATTTTAGGTACAGTCGGGGTCGGAAGGAATTTTAGGTACAGTCGGGGTCGGAAGGAATTTTTAGGCGGAGTCGGAGTCGGGAAAAATGTACCGGCTCCGAATCCGACCTCAATCTAAAATCTTAACTAGGTACTCCAACCCCAGAGCCCTGATAACTACAGTAACCATTAGACTTATACTTAAATATATACGTCAAAAAAGTAGCCCGATGATTCACGTGGTGGCGATGAAATGTCTTATAGGTTTACCGTTATTAATGCATGTTGAGCTTTTATGAAGGAGTCGGAGTCGGACTTCTAAAAATCGAGGAGTCGGAGTCGAAAGTTTTAAAAATCGAGAACTGGGAGTCGGAGTCGGAGCTTTTGTATACCGACTCCACAGCCCTGCCTAAAAGTACAAATATTATAGCGCTAATAAAACATCCCAAACAGTGACACCACAACATGCTACAGGGACTAGATCCTTTCTGGATCAAGATCTAGGTTAGCTGCTTGTATGCACGTAAGCAGCTATACACAACGTACACAACATGAGTTAAAGAATTTTTAACGCTGAATACTGTATCGCATAAGAAAGCCTGCATCCGCTGCGACATCCCTAACAGCTACCGTGTTCGGCGACACGATAAAAGAAACACACTGTATATATGAGTGGCAAGCAACTTGTTTCCTCAGGGTTATACAACACAACAAACCTGCTATTAGTTAGTACAAAGAACACATCATTCATGTAAGGTACTAAATAAAGCAAAAGGTCTGCTTCAGTACAAATTAGCAGTCTACCTGTGACAACTGCACGCCCGAATCAAGTTTTCCTAGTGCTTCACAGCATGGGGACTGCGTCATCTTTGCAAAGCGCCGAACGGAAATTAATTAGGAACTTACACGGTTTCGTAACACGTTCAATTTAGTTTTAAAACGGTAAAGTTATTAACATCCAATACAGACACTAGACTGCAGCACCTGCATTTACAAGCACATTCTTCTTTCTATGCTATGAAGCTGAGAACTTCTTTCTACTCTAGCGTAATATAACAGAAGTATAGGGAGAATTTTCATAATAAGTACAACTCGGTTACATATGTTATCAGCCTATCCTGGCATCTAGTGTGTCAAGGGTAAGGCTTGGGGGGGGGGGGCGGCCCAAGGTGTTTTTTTTTGTCACTGACAGCCAGAAAGCTATTGTGCCCACTGTCAAATCATTAAGTATCGAATTTCATTATTATGCTTTCTACTACGACGACAGGGAGGAATTTAATCTCCGTAGAGCAGGCTACAACTGTGACCCTCCCAATAACCCAACCTCCAAACGGAGTATGAGTTTGTATCAGGGATGTGTTCCCGGCGAACACCAAGTGCCAGCGAGGAGTGCATACACATCATAAAGTGAATGGTAGTTAACATTTTAAAGCCTAGCGGTAACTTTACATACCACCAGGTTTAACATTAAACAATTCTACGTGGTGCCCACATTGCGTTTATGTGTTTTGTACGGATCTCAGAACAAACAGCAACTTTTTCCTTATAAAACATTAAGAGATTGTTTTTTATAACCGAAGTGGAGAGTGTTTACAGCGCGGTACGCACTGAGTCCTTATATCAAAGATACGTTTCGTCTTTAAAGGGTTAAACTTGCATGAATATACCTGTGCAAGTTAAATTTAGCGCAGTATATATGATCAAATACTAAAGGCAAAGGTGAAGAACCCCTGTAAGGCCTGGACAGGCCCTTAGGGTTCCAGGAGGTTGAGGCTCCCAGATTTCAAGACAATCAGCACATGAAGGTGGTAAGGTCGACAGGCGTACGCACCAGCCGCCTTTATCTCCCCAGGAAATATTCCTGGTGCTCATTTCTGTTAGAGGCTGAGTCGATCCCAGGGCCATAGTGCGGCCGGAAGGATTACGTCGATGAAAAATTCCAATGAAACCACCGGAAATCGAATCCGCGACCTTCCGGCTTGGAGGGCACTGCCTGAACCAAATGCGCCACCGCGTGCCCCGTTACCAGTACAGATACTTTACTTTATTCTTGGGACACTGTGTACATGTTGGTTTTTTAGGCTAGTAAATCAGGAAGGCAGCAGACAGCATTATACACCCTGTGCAACAGAATTAGGAATTGCAACTGGAAGGCTACAAATATTATGAACCGCATATAACGACCGGGTTTCAAAGCATACGCAGCGAGGAAGAAATTCATGTCCACTTCCAGACCAATCTCCGCTTGAGCGAAGTGTCAAGTGTCAAGTAAGTTCAAATGTCACCTCCGAACTTCTCCGTTCATAAATCGTTGCAGGTTACCTTTTTTACGTGTTGTGCGGATCTACAATCGTACTACATACAGTTGGTGCTACAGGAATATGAACACGGGTCAATTATTCGACAATTCGTTTCAAACGAACGTACTGAATTTTAATTTGCGGCTAGCCTCATGGAACAATCGCTGTAGCTTATGGGGTGCTACTGCTATCACCAATACCGCCACTACCATCACCACCATCACCACCACTTATTACTTCACACTCAACGTGTGATGTGACAGCTGCGACGCGTTTCGACGCGTGACGCGACGTGCGTGAGCGTCGTTATCAGTGATTGCTCTGCACAATACCAGAATCAGGTACTACTAAATTGTACTCAGCCTTAACCTGCGTAATGAAATGTGGATTATGATCCAATTTATATATATATATATATATATCAGACACATTACAGATCTAAAGAGCGTTTTATATGCAGAACAATTTCCTCGGGCTCAGTTCCTCAGCAATTATTTATTTGCATCTGAAAATGTTGGTAACACTGCTCGTTTCGTGCAAACGCGTGCTCTGAAATCGTCCTCAGGACACACTCCTGCAAATGCCCATGTCTACTCCAGCAATGGCTCATCTCTAGTAAATGTTACAAGTGCAAATCGTCCTCAGGACACATTCCTGCATATGCCCATGTCTACTCCAGCAATGGCTCATCTTTAGTAAATGTTACAAGTGCAAATCGTCCTCAGGACACACTCCTGCATATGCCCATGTCTACTCCAGCAATGGCTCATCTTTAGCAAATGTTACAAGTGGAAATAAAGCTGACCCTTGTCCATGCCATGAAGGCATACTGGTGGAGCATAAAGATACAGCTGTACTCATTTTTAACCTCGGTACTAGATGGAGGTGAGTGGGTCAACATCATGCCCGGACGCTTTACCCCCAGTACCCACTCAACAGCGGTTGGTTCCCTGAAAGGCCCTGGAGGATTCTTCAAAAGGAAATTCTCTTTACACCTACAGGGATTCCAACCCCGGATCATTCAGCCCGCACCCTTGTCACTATATCAACTAAGCTATCCCGGCTCCTTCTTTAGGAAATGATACAATAACAGCAAAAACGGGGACGTTCCACGTCTATGTTCCATAAATGAAAATATGGCTTGCAAAACAAGCTGGCTGTAGAAGGTTAAGAATGTAATGTCACGAACAGCTTCACTATAACCTTTTGCTTGGTGTCACACTCTCAAGATACTGCGACAAAATATGAACACCCGGTATAGCAATCAGTCATGTCAGAGTCGGAGCCATGGTTTAGGCTCCCTCAACACGTAGTGAAACAGGCCACTATATTAATATCCCTCTCCGAGGTATTCCTTTCTACAGACAACACAAATGCAGTAAACGAAAAGCCGACCTGTCCACGCAGTGTCATATAGAACTTTTGAAATTACCGTACCATTATTAATTCTGCTCTATGGACTTAGAGTTCAGAACGTTTTACTTTTTCTAACTGCAATAAAGTTCAAAATACCGTAAAATTACGTTGAAAATGATGAGTGTAAGCTGAACAGCACAACGTATCATTCCATGGCAATTCAGTTGCAGTACTCACAACGGATGACGCAATGCTGATTGACTTTGCTAGGACAGCGATGTACTGGTACGCCGCAGGAATTACAACAATGCTCATTTATTGTCTCAATTCTTGTCCTGATGCTGATTTATCAGCGGAGATTGTCGGAGAATTTAAAATAACTAAACTGAGGTTGATGTACTCTGTACAGGAATATATAATCCAACTATTATTCAAACTTTGTTCATAGAAACTGTAACTCAATATTACAACAATAATCGCCACGCGCATGGCGTAATAAACGCTACCTGTGATTGGACAGCGGTTTGATATTTGACATACGAAAGTAATGTAATGAAAAAAAGGAATAGGATGATACATAAAAAACATGAACAGAGAACCCGAAATTTATTTCAGCAGTTCTGAAAATTCTGCATCCTTTACGCACAGGGACAGTAGTTTTACACATGACTGATACAACAGTCTCTGTACAATTTTAAAACAACTCGTAATATCTTGTTACATGTTTTGATGTAAGCCTATCGTTCGGAGAATACAAACACACGGTAATACATATTTATTTATTTATTTATTTATTTATTTATTATTTATTTATTTATTTATCTATTTATTCAAAAAATCAAAGCAGTACACATAAAGTAAATTTCGAACAAACCAATTTCTTTAACCCTCCTACATACTTCAGCCTTACAGGGCCATCTTCTCCAGGAACAACAAATAAAATCAGTGGAAATTAAAAAAAGACATAAAATAATGACAGTCAACTGATTGTTACACAATATTTAAAAACTTTTCAGCGTCCACATTTTATTACGTCAATTGTTTTGCGTTTTTACCAATTATGACTTTTACTGAGGGCACGGTAACGATTCAAAATTTGTCTACGAAACCCGCAGAATTAAATGTGAATGCCGTCTATGAACAGTTCAAAATATCGAATGTACGAACAGCACAAATGCAACTACAGAAGTGTCTTTTGTACAGGCAAGTCCACTTTCATACTTACGCACCCAGTAAAATGTCGAACGGCGAAATCACGCAACGTGCCGAAATCAAAGGATGTACGCGGAATAGAATAGATTAGTTTTTACTAACGACGTGAGAGAGTAGGTGCCACTGCCACTTTTCATGTAACGACGGAAATGCACCCCATTTACGTAACTGGTCGGAATAACAGACAATGAACAGGTCCAGAAACCCACTAACTAAATCCAAAACCTGACGTCAGGATCATGTTCGCGTAACATTTTACTGTAAGAGATCCCAAAGTTTCAAACCAAAACTGTTACAATTACCGTCTTCAGGCGCGTTAGTAAAATTGCGAAAAGCAACTATTAGTTTCCACATGTTTGTCTGTCCGCCTCCATGGAACTCGAGTCCCACTGGTGGCATTTTCACAAAATTTGGTACTGTGAGTATTTTTCGAAAATCTGTCCATAAATTCAAGCCGCATTAAAATCTGACAATAATAACGGGCACTATGCATGAAGCCCTACGTACGTTTATGATAATTTGTCGTTCATTTCTCCATAGAATGAGAAATGTTTCACACAAAAAAATGTACAGAAAATCAAAACAATTTCATATTCAATAACTTTTTCCCCAAAAATCGCGCCGTTTATGAGATAATGTCGGAAAAATATGGTAAAGCGAGACAGACCACAGATAACAATAAAATACGGCGCATGCGCACTGCATGCTGGATAACTAAGGCTACAGGCACTCAGAATACGTAATACTGCTCTTCCACGACAATAATGGTTACGCGAACGCCCCTCAGTGTTGTGTTATGTGTACAACGCCTCTTTTTTATATACTTTTTCCTTCAATTTTTTAAAGAGGACATGGAATGGTTTTGAACTGCACAATGGGAAGTATTTCAGAATTTAAATCTGATCTTATCTTTGTGAAAGCAATTTTAATTTGTTACTTTTCCCAATATATTCAAACTGTCAATATTTCGAATGATTCTTGTTAGCTATGTTCATACTATGACTGTTCTGTTGACGAGACTGGGGGCATACAACAGCAATTTACTGTCAACTTGTTTTCAACAAGTGTTTGGCTGCAGCTCTCCAGGCGATATGTCCACGAATTACCATCAACCAACACCGCAAATGCGAACCAGAGAGTATGATGTTGGTTTCTGGAACAACAGGGGTTCTTTACTACCAGTCGCAGGGTATATCAAAGGCCCAGCAAGTGGCCTAACTGTATCATTTATCGACCGCACAACCCACGAGGCGTTCCTCTCTGACCAATTAGCCTGAGTGCACAATTTAAGAGCCAATAACAGTAATGCTGTGGTATTCACTTCACAGAACAGGATCAAAACACTGTTGAGTCCCTCTGGGGCAACATTTCTCAAACTTCTCGGTCAGATGAACACTTCGATGGGTCGCAGAATGGCGCAACAGTACCAAACTGTCTCCCCCCCCCCCACCCACCCCAGGAAGGTCAAAGTATGCCATTATGACTTCTCGAAAGAACTACACAAACAGGCCTGAAGAAAAGAGATGTGTCTAATGAAACAAAAAGTACGTTTCCTACGCTCTTAGGGAACGTAAACGCGTTCTCATTTCCGGCACAATATTATTCTCTATCAGTTATTTAATTTCTTAACTGCATTCAGATACGCTACTGCTGATTTTGTGTCGAAGTTAGAGTACTTCCGACAGACGCTTCCATAAAACATACAATTTTCTACTCAATGTGGTCTTCTTGTCCCTTTAGAGATAAAAGCTGCAGAAGAGGAGAAGGCACTGAAGATCAAAGGAGTAGTTAACTAACTAACTAACTAACTAACTAACTAACTAACTAACCAACCAACCAACCAACTAACTAACTAACTAACTAACTAACTAACTTCATGGAGCGGAGGCCTTCTTGAGAAGCTAACAGTTTCTCAGCTAGTCAAGAAATTTCCCGCATTTTATAGAACCCGGAGGTTCATTACCGCATTTACAAGGGCCCGCCACCTGTCCCTATCCTGAGCCAGCTCAATTCAGTCCATGCCTCCATCTCATTTCTTGAAGATCCGTTTTAATATTATCCTCCCATCTACGCCTGGGTCTCCCAAGTGGTAGCTTTCCCTCAGGTCTCCCCACCAAAATCCTGTATGCACCTCTCTTTTCCCCCCATACGTGCTACATGCCCCGCCCATCTCATTCTTCTCCATTTGATTACCCGAATTATATTTGGCGATGAGTATAGGTCTCTAAGTTCCTCGTCATGTAGTCTTCTCTACTCCTCTGCCGCCTCGTCCCTCTTAGGCCCAAATATCCTCCTTAGCACCCTATTGAAGACAAAGGAGTAGTTAAGGGCAGTTTTTTATCGAAGGAGAAGAAGCACACCTTTTTAAAAGGTTGCCAGGCTTCGCCCCCTCGTCCTTCATATAGTGGCAGTAGTAATACAAAAAATTAAAATGTAGTTGAAGACAGACGTTAGAATAGTGACAGTTTTAGTTTGAAATAAATGCTGCGGAATTCTGATTTCTCGTTAATGCTAAAGCCCGTAATTTGGAAAATTGATTATACTTAACTTTGAAGCAAGGGGTGTAAGTGTGATAAATATAAATCCGGAGGGCTGCATAAGAACCATGCAGTACCGGCTTGGGACCTTTGGAACCACCTCATCATTGGCTTCAAGACACAGGAAAACCAAGAAAACGTGTCGAGATGGTTGGTCCCAGGACCTTTCGGATGCAGACTGACTTCTAGCCAATAAACCGACAAACAAAATCCCCTACTGTTTCCCTAACACATGTGCCGTTGTTGTACTGATAATCTGAATTACACTTAAATAACTCAGCTCGTACCGCGCAGCAAACACAATGGGTCTCTGATACAGAAACCAGTCAGTTAATGCTGTATATGGAAATAATCGCTGTTTGTTCTGAGATCCATACAAAACTTGTAAATACACTGTGTGAGCAGAATGTAGGATTTAACATGAAGAGTTAAAATGATTTTAAAGACCTTCAACTAATTAACAACAGTCAGAAAAATATGCATATACACAGTCTGAACACTTTCCTATGCAAGAATATCGTGTGGCTGGCAAATGGCAGCGTTGAATTTGCAGTTTTCTTCACCTCCGCGAAATGTTAATATTCTGGGATGCCGTAAATAGTGTAACAAGTCTTGGAGAGAATGCCTACAGCTCCAGTATAAATTTTTCAGTACACATCCCTCTCAGATACATATTAACCCTTTAAAGACGAAGCGTGTCTGTTTTATATAAGGACTCAGTGCGTACCGCGCTGTAAACACTGTCCACTTCGGTTATAAAAACCAATCTCTTAATGTTTTATAAGGCAAAAGTTGCTGTTTGTTCTGAGATCCGTACAAAACACATAAACGCAATGTGGGCACCACGTAGAATTTTTTAATGTTAAACCTGGTCTTATGTAAAGTTACCGCTAGGCTTTAAAAGGTTAAGAACAAAACTGTAAACTACTACGTAACCAACATTACTACACGTATGTGTATTCATATGTTTGTTTATTTATTTAAAAACTGCCGTTATATTTACAATTGCGGTCCTGACTGTACCTATTTCATGTCAAAACTGTACGGTTTCAGTACGTAATTACTGCTGTAGTTACGGACGGTTTGTTAACCCAAGGTCTATTACCCTGACAATAGAAATCATTATTCCAAGCTTCTATAACCACAACAACAATTCAAACCTCATCACAAAATTCAGCGACAGGATGTAACCTAACTTCGCATCCGTACCGATATACCCACAACTGCACCATGTATCGTACACCTGCACAGAAATACAATTATTCAAAGTATCCATACTTTCGTGTATAACTTTACTGTCACACACGCCATATTCGGAATTCAGTAAGATATATTCTGACATCTAGATTACCCCACACTTTAGTACAACACACTGTTATGATCCTTCAAATCATACTTTATGACAGTAATGGAGGGATGATTTAAATATCCAAACACAAAACCAACCCAACCCCCAAAGCCCCCGAGAAACGGCTGTTCGGGCATAAAGAAAATAATATTTAGGGAAAAAAACTGGCTGCAATAATACGCAAAATTCATGAAGAGAGAATTTAAGACTAAGTGAACAACACGGCTACTGTCGTCACTGTATAAGGCACGTTTCTTTTTCAAAAAGCACTTTATATAACTGTGTTCGCGGGCCTATAATGTCAACACCGCCAATATCAAAGCACGCTACTCTTTGTATTCATCCAGTTCATCCAAGTTACTCCCTACAATCTATCTCAACTGCATCCTTCCATTTTCTCCATTCCAAAAATGTGCGTTTTCCAAGATATAATCACACCAAAATTCTGTACGTATTTTTTCACTCCACCAATTGTAGCAATCTATCCAGCCGCTAGATACACTACACTACTTCGTGATCTATACTAACCACCAAGTTCATCGTCATTTAACCTTTTAAAGGCTAGCGGTAACTTTACACACGACCAGGTTTAACATTAAAAAATTCTACGTGGTGCCCACATTGCGTTTATGTGTTTTGTACGGATCTCAGAACAAACAGCAACTTTTGCCTTATAAAACATTAAGAGACTGGGTTTTATAACCG
>BLKM01000325.1:1389602-1499447 GCA_013340265.1 Coptotermes formosanus | reverse complement strand
CCTTATAAAACATTAAGAGACTGGTTTTTATAACCGAAGTGGAGAGTGTTTACAGCGCGGTACGCACTGAGTCCTTATATAAAACAGATACGCTTCGTCTTTAAAGGGTTAATATCCTACGACACCAGATCATTCTATCACCCTCAGCTTCATTTATTTTCTCCAGCTTCTGTTTTGTTTTCAAACACCTGTCACGTACGTTGTTCTTTCATAAGATGACATCCAACCCCTCCCCCACGCCAGGCCCTTCATAATTAAATCACGCACGCTACTGATTTTGTACATGAACTAAAGGATGGGTAGACATATTGGCGTTGCGCCAAAGTACAATTACATACGCAGACGGCACACTCACGCATGCAAACAGCCGCTAAGAATTTAAAGGGCCGTAAAATATTTTATGAGTTCATACATTTGCTATTTCCAACTTCACAGCAGGCACAGTATAAAATGCTAATTAACAGTGCGAAATACTACAAAATTTGATGAAAGCCGGCCAATAAAACATAAATGACTGCTACTGTGTGTACGTAAAAATAGGTGACTAATTAAAAACGTTTTGTTAACTGACGCGATGATTTGTTGTTAATTTATTGTTTAACAGGCTTGGCCTTCGCTGACATTGGCTAAACAGGCTACTTCTGGAACTGATTTGCAATTTCTGTCACATTCAAAAGCGGCTTGCGAAATACAAATACAGTTGACAAAGCTACATTCATTTCGTCCTGTCCCATTCCAATAAAACAGCCTTTGAGTAATTCACCATAAAACACGGGACTCGTTATGAACAGTCTGCCCTCAACAAGCCTCCTCACTTCGTATTAAATTGTTCAGAAATATTAGCACTGTGTGTGATTGTGTGTGTGCGCGCGTCATATCCAGTGTGTGTCTATGAACACGTTACACGCAGTGTAAAATATTTCTGCAAGAGTGTATTAAAGGTCAATTTACTAATTATGTCGAGTTACAACTTCCACAAGTAATGGTTCTATTAACCTTTTAAAACCTAGCGGTAACTTTAGGTACCACCAGGTTAACATTAAAAAATTCTACGTGGTGCTCACATTACATTTATATGTTCTGTGTGGATTTCAGAACAAACAGAAACTTTTGCCTTCTAGAACATTCAGAAATTGTTTTTTTGTAACCGAGGTGGAGAGTGTTTACAGCGCGGTACGCACTGAGTCCTTATATAAAACAGATGGGCTTCGTCTTTAAAGGGTTAAGGTACTACTACATAATACAGCCCTAGATAGACACAATACACTAACTAGTACAGTGCTGAATGAATGGTTTACGTCTCAATATTTATGTGACACAGCAATGTAGAGCGGTACTGTTGGTGAACACACTAGAATAATCTGCTTACACTTCACCTTCTTACCTGTCTTCCCACAGTTCATTTTGTTATATGTTTAAATGCACTAAAATGAAGTTACGACATAAAAATAAAATTCTAACCGCAGTTTTGTATTGGTACAAATGTAACTGCAGAGTAATGAGGTGGATATCTCCCTCCAGTAACATTTTTGCCTTGTTATATGAATAAGGTTCAGACGAGAGAAATAAGGAAACGTGTCATCCATGCGAAACCGCATTTTCAAAACGTTTTGGAGACGCATGAGATATAGTGACGTAGACAGAAGTACATTATTCAAACGAATGTCATTACAGTACGCTGTGAAGGTAGTTGAACTGGATTACACTGCTTGGCATTCGGTTTACAGAGACAGGCTTTTGAGCTAACTGTCATGAACTTTGGAGTCACTGTAACGCGGAAGCAACAACCCAGGTTACTAGTGCTGAAATAGCCTAAAAAGCAAGCAAGTTAATAATAATAATAATAATAATAATAATAATAATAATAATAATAATAATTTGCTGAGTCCCATCACAGAGTGTCAGTGACATGCTTGCTAACACCAAGCTTTCTGTAGTGCGTCTCCCTGACATTAATCTTCGTCTCTAAGATGCTGTTGAAACGTTAATCTTAAATTTTATATTATTCACCATACATTTCTTCCAGGTTTCAGCTTTCGCTCTGGATTTTGTTTTCCACGTCCAAGCTATGATTTCTTTTCGCAATTTCTCTTTCCGAAACGCGTATACAGGATTCCATCCAGCAAGTTACATTTCAGGCACAGCTTCCTTGACAGATTAAGGCAGAGACGTGTTAATCCATTCTCTCTTCTTCACTCCCTTGTCTGCGGTGCCATCCCAACCACCTTCAGCGTCTCCCAACCGTCAGAACTCGCACTCGTGGGCTCATATCGATTTGTCTCCTACTGCAGGTAACCCCTACCTCGCGCGGTGGGGACCGTTAAGAGCGACTGCCGTTTTGTACCGAGCTCAGGTGAACTGCCTGTGTAAGGCAGACAGCTAGTTCATTAATTGCAAGCTGACTCCACTTCACTGCTCCATCTGCTACTCTCTCCCGTCCCCAGACCCCCATCTCTTTTCACTGCAGCTACGTCCCACCTCCACCACTACACTGACAACGCAACGGACTGCACAAGCAAGGATACGTGGTTCTGTTCCCGTCAAGTGTAAGGGATTTGTCTCTCTTCCGAAGTCTTTACACCGCCTCTCGCATGCATGCAGCCACCTATTCAATAGGTACAGTCAGGTACTACCTCGGTGGTATGAAGATGATCCCCCATCTAGTGGCAAGGTCGAGCATGTCCATATGCTGCGTCGTGGCGTAGTCAGACCTGAGAGAAGGGGTTTGATTCCTGAGAGAGGTAGGGACTTCTCTTCGCCATCATGTCCAGGTAAATTCTAAGTGGCAATCAGCCTCCTATCCAGCGAGTACCGGGGCTATTTCCAGGGGGTAAAGCAACCGGAACGTCAAGCTAACCACTTAACCTTATCTAGCGCACGAACTTAAGGCCAGACCTACAGTATTAAAGAAATGGCAAGGCTCATACTGGGATACAATGCCCACATTTACCTTTAAAGGTAAAGTTGAGTAAAATGAACATAAAGGTAATAATATCTACACGCAATTATCTACAAAGCCCCCAAAGAAGAAATCAATGTGTCAAATCGGGGATCCTAGCTGGCTATGAGACTGACCCTGGCCCGCCAATCCATCTTCAAGGCAACGTTGCCTGAAGAGTGTTGCTGACACTGTCGCATAGTGTGACGGTGTAAGGAAAGTTGTGTTGTGAATAAGACCATCTTGTTCTAAGGAAAGGGTGTGTTCATGGTGTGTCCTTATCAATTCTCCGTTACTGGAATCTGGAAGGTGAAGCACTAGATCGCACTGTGTCGAGAACTCGCTTTGGAAGTTTATACAGATCTGTCGTAAGACAGAATGAATTAAATGTTTACACGGTCAAAATTCGAAATCTGGCCCATTTTAAATACATAATCCGAGAAGCCGGTGAGCAGGTGTTAAGAGATATGATACAGGGTGTGTGGCAAGAAGTGGAATATCGATTGGACATAAGCTGAACCCCTAAGGGCGCACTTCTAGAAACTTACTACGATACGTTAGAAACTATTTGACTTTCTCTGTTAATTCAATGATTTTAATTTCTTGAAATGCCATTATCATTTTCCAAATATTTGCTCTCGGAAAACCTACCACTGTCTTCCGGACACCCGATACTTCAGCGATGTCTTCCTGCAGACAATGGGAATTACTCGCTACCACCGACGCAACTTCGCCTAACATACAACTGGTCTGTAACGCGTATCAAAACAACACTCGAACAAACAATCCACGATAATACTCCAATATGACTCCAGAATGACAGCCATCCGCTCGTATGAACTTCAGAACTTGTAGAAGGAAGTTACTCGAAATATCCCTCACAGACGACAATAACTAGAAGATGGAATAAAATTCTGTTTAGAAGTTTACCAAGAAATATTGCTGTAAGGACTTAACAGATATTTGTCGTTACTACTCTAAATCACGAATAAAAGAACTACGAAACAGAAAGCTTGGAAAAAATAAAACGGAACAGGACAAACACTACCTAAGTTTACCCAGAAATATCTAAGAGGATTTGTGAAACGGGCAATGAACATAGGCTTCCCGAGACTTTTCCGAGCTTTTGAAATAAACTTTTCCAAGAATTTTACGTATAATGAAGGGATTACATAGCGTGCGTATGTCGTGACAACAAATATCGTATTTTAACACTCCTCCACAAAGACGTCACAAACTTTCAAGCATTGGCGACGTGTTAAAATACAAAACAAGCTGTCCCAAACCGTGGCGGCGTAGCCACCATATGTAGCCTACTTCAAATATTTATCGCAGACCCTCAGGGTTCCAGGAGGTTGACGACCCAGAATTTCTAGACAATCGGCACATGAAGGCGGTAAGGTTGTCAGTCCTACGCACCGGCCGCCTTCACCCCCTCCCCCGGTCCAGGAATTATCCTTGGTATTTATTCTGTTAGACGCTAAGTCAACCACAGGGCCATAGTGCAGCCAGAAGGATTAAGTCGATGACGTCATCGGGAATCGAACCCGCGGCCTTCCGGTTTGTACCTCAGTGCCTCAACCAAATGAGCCACCGCGCACCCCAGGTTGTAGGATAGGACTCGTGATTTCGTACATCCCTCTCTAACAATACTGGTACTACAGCTTTCCCGACAACAGACGAAATTCTGCTACCACAAGACACATGCTGTGACGTGTTGCCATATTGGTAGAGTGAACTGCGTTCATTTGACAGATTACTTTACGAGTATGTGCCTTCCGAAAACCGAAGCTTTTAAAGGTCTGCAAAACTTTTATAAGGGAACAGATATTATTATATTTGTCGCTGGTCGGTGTACTGCGTTCGAATGAGCTTGATTTTAGCTGTCAGACGTACCGTGAGTGGTATTTATAGCGCCAAAATGTTTTATATGAGAGCGCTTCAGGTAACAGACATGACGTGGCAGGTAATGTCAGACAGTATTATCTGCCACGTTCCACTTGTTCTTTGTTTTGACAAGTCGAAAGGTGTTGTCTGAAATGAAACATCTTAAAAACGTTTGCATAATTTCTATCTTGCCTGATCTTATTTTGCCTGGGCATTTCTTGTTTAAGATTAGATGATTTATCAGTCTTGGTTGGTAAGGTCGGATGGTAATTTCGGGTCATAACCGAAATGACCAGCCACTTTTTTTGTCAGAAATTGGTGGATTTTTGTCGCTGAAATTATTGTATATCCGATTACACTTGACGTCTTGAGCTTTTTTAGCCTACTAACAACATCAGATGATATTCAGGTACAGAGAGCCTTCACACAATTATTCTGACACAGCAAATAGGTACTTGAAAAAACCACACGGTATCCGACAATCCCCTCCCTTACTACAGGCAGGGCTTGCCTTAGGCCAATTGGACCAATTGAACCAATTTGACGCAATCGGGCCCCCGCGCTTATGGGGAATTTGCACATTAGTATTTTTTACAAACGATAAAAAATGGACCATTTTCATTTTGTCTTCCTAACTTACTTTAACCTTTTAAAGCCTAGCGGTAGCTTTACGTACCACCAGGTTTAACATTAAAAAATTCTACGTTGTGCCCACATTGCGTTTATGTGTTTTGTACGGATCTCAGAACAAACAGCAACTTTTGCGTTATAAAACATTAAGAGACTGGTTTTTATAACCGAAGTGGAGAGTGTTTACAGCGCGGTACGCACTGAGTCCTTATATAAAACAGATACGCTTCGTCTTTAAAGGGTTAATATATCAAAACGTTAGCCGTTTTTTGCTCTGCAGAATGACAATTAGGGGCCCGTCACAAGGACAGCAATGGGACCACGCGTTCGCTAAAGCCAGCACTGACGACATGTGTAGTACGTAATTATACAGCCAGCCAACACATAACAGTTGACGATTTTTAACACATGACAAACCTCAGAACACAGACCTCTAAATCGGAAGACCAAAAACTCCGTGTCTCGTGAAAAGTATCACAATGCAGTCATTGCAGCATTACACACGGTGCACGGTGCTGTCCTATATATAACGCAAACCACAACACGTTACACCCCCAACTGTACCAGACCCACAAAAATCATCCGACCCTACTTGGAGATGAGACAACGAGAGTAAACTTTAAAGATTTTATTCTTAGACTCCAACCCAGAGCTCCAGATAAGAAAGAGTTCCTTTCAGACCGCCCAGCAGAATCGTCTCTATTTCTGGCACGACGCAATGTTTTGTATGGTTCTTGCTTTTAACATTTTATTTAGCAGCTGCTGCGCCGGAGTGGATTCTATTTCCGTTCGACTGGCGGGCGATGCACCAGTCTAGACCAAAACAAACAAGGACCCCGCAGCCGAACTCAAAGAGACACTCCATTCTATCCTGGAAGCTACATTGACTTTTCTTGAGGTATATAATGCATGCACACACGTCTTCTTTATGCGCTTCATCTCCCAACGTTCCTTAGATCAGGTTTACAAAAACGGAGACAGCGAGAGAGTAGGGCAGCTCTTTGGTGTATGTAATGTCACTACCAACACTTCAAATTATAAATACGCCAATAGAGTCGGTGAATAGGATCATTAACCCTTTAAAGACGAAGCGTATCTGTTTTATATAAGGACTCAGTGCGTACCGCGCTGTAAACACTCTCCACTTCGGTTATAAAAACCAATCAGTTAATGCTGTATAAGGCAAAAGCCGCTGTTTGTTCTGGGATCCGTACAAAACACATAAACGCAATGTGGGCACCACGCAGAATTTTTTAACCCTTTAATACGAAGCGTATCTGTTTTATATAAGGACTCAGTGCGTACCGCGCTGTAAACACTCTCCACTTCGATTACAAAAGCCAATCAGTTAATGCTGTATAAGGCAAAAACCGCTGTTTGTTCTGAGATCCGTACAAAACACATAAACGCGCTATGAGGACAGAACACAGAATTTCTGAATTGAAACTTGGTGGTACATACCGTAATGACTGGGCTTTATGAAAGGTTAAAAAAACAGTTTCTACCTACACCTTAGTTACACGTAAAACTATTTGAATTAAAATGGTTATAATTTAAACTTCATACATTGGCACAGTCCTGTCTTAAATACAAGCTCATCTATTATCAACATAACCCATAAAAATGTATAATGATATTGGGGGGCGGCCCCCCCCCCAGCTACAACTGATATCCAGCCCAATGTGCGCTGGTATATGAACGAGTTCCCGGGTTTTACATTTAATGTTAAACATATTCCGTGCAGCTATCTAGCGAGTTCCCTGGTGCTGACGCTTTCCTCTCTCAATCGAATCGCTTGACACGCGCAAGCAGCTGATAATGATGCACATTAATCCGAATTCTAGCCGGCCCGTACTACTAAAACAATTTTACAATTACTAGATATGTTCGTATTATAAGAAATAAAGAGTAAAAGTAAAGGTAAAAGGTCCCTCGTAAGACGCCATGACTTGCACAAAGAAGGAACAGAGGTATAGCTCCACTTATTCCTAACCTCCGCGCAGGAAAGGGTGGATGAACTAAAAGAGTAAAACGCAAAGGTAAAGCAGTCCCATTACAGGCCTCGACAGGTCATTAGGGTTCCAGGAGGTTGAGGCTCCCAGATTTCTAGACAATCGGCACATGAAAGTGGTAAGGTTGTCAGCCTCACGCACCGGCCGCGTTTACCCCCTAGGAAATATTCCTGGTACTCATTTCTGTTAGAGGCTGAGTCGACACAAGGGTCATATTGAGACCGGAATGATGTGAATGAAAAATTCCAATTACACAATCGGGAATCGAACCCGCGACCTTACGGTAGCGCAGTGCCTCAACCAACTGCGCCACCGCGGCACCGAACTCAACAGAGTAGAATATAAAAATGGTAAATAAAGACTAACTCTATGCAACCGTTACACGACAAACATATGTGCATGACCGGTAACATGCAAGAAAGATTACGTATTTGGGAGACTACTCCAGAAATTAAAGCAAAAGAGCTTTCAAAAAATAGCGCCTTCCATTCTCCTATGTACCAGAATACATTAGACATTTCTGTTTCTCTCCGGCGCAATGACAAAGAAAAGCAGCAGAAGATGCGTCCACTACCCTCGATATGTCCGTCAGTATACTGGCGCATTATTCTCCCCCGTCTGTCAAAATACACGGCTCTTGGTTAAATCAAACAAAATACCTGAGGCTTCACATGAAGACTTCTTGCGTTTCTGTCCACTTCTTGGGAGTAAAAGTAAAGGTAAAGCTGTCCTGCACGCTATGAGAGCATATGGGGGAGTGAAGGTACAGCTCCACTCATTCTTAACCTCGAAACTACTTGGAGGTGAGTGTGGTCAGCTTCCTGGTCGGGCCGCTTTACCCAGCACATGACGCTGAGCCAATCACTGTAGCACGCTTGGAGTTACGTCTTTTACCTGCCCCACCTGTCTAAATTCCGCTTGAATGTCGTGTCTTCAGTAGGCCTACAGCCGTCGCGGTGTTTTATCCATCCTTCAGTAACTTTCACCGATGCAATGCCACGATCGGGACTACTTTTGGTTAAACAAACACGGCGTCTAGTCCGGTCGTGGTTATTTCTGGCCCCTCATTGTTCGCAGTTGCCAGGTAATTACTTTTTGGTAAGACGCGCTTCTGAGTGACGTTGGCATGTACAATGTACTGCATCCTGCATTCTTCCACTCTTTGTTTCTGATCTGCTGTTGCCCGCACAAAGTTGCCGAACCCACAAATCAGGAAATGTTCTCTCTGGTGCTTCGGAACACTTTGCAGTTATCGGCAGAACTGGAAAACTTACAGCGCAAAATGTACTGGGCAGTACTGTGGATAAGGCCCCACGCACACACCGCACTGCCGGGGGTGGGGGTGGGGTGGGGGGCACAAAGTATACAAATATGCATAAACTTCTCTCTCTACCATCCAACCTAATATTAGTCATTTTAATTGCAAAAATTCATGTATTTTAAACTATGGGTTTTATGATTGTCATTTTATCTTTCTGTATTGATCCTGATATCCCAATATCTATTAATAATTTTTAATGTCTCCGTTCTTTGTATTTTATCTCCCTGAAGATGGTCACGTGTTTGGCCGAAACATGCAGAAGGTCACTGTGTATATAAATTCCAATATACCTGTTTGCTCGTTCGTTCATTATTTTTGCTTGCTCTATATGTAAGTTTGTGCGTGATTGTCCTTTGGTTCTAGATGGGTCATGGGTTGGTGTATAATTCTTATTAATTGTTATTATTGATCAAGTGTTCTTGTAGTTAGTAATGAATTTTAGTTTCGGTTAAATTTTGTGCCAGCAGTCGCGGTTATACCTTGGATGCAGATGAACGCGTTTGGCTTTGGTAGTTATATGATTTGGATTGTTTGGTTTTATGTTGGAAGGTTGGCTAGGTGAAATTTTTATTTTTGTTACTTCCCTTTTATTTGTTTGAAGGCTATGAAATTCTTTTTTTTAAACTAGGATTAGATACCCTATTATTTTAGGACGTTAATTTTTTTTAAATTTTTGTTGGTACTACTGCTACTGTATATACAATATTAAAGTTTGTTGTCGGTTCTCTCGGACTGGATTTCGTTCTGCTAACAGATGGCAGTATTCTGGATTCCTGTTAGATCTGGGAGTGCCTTCGATAATAATTACAGGCGGAAGGAGGGGGTGATTATCGAACCGTGGGGCCACCAACCGTTTATCTACGCTAATACGTATTGGGCACAATATGACTGGGGGTTCTTTCCCTGTCTACAACTTATAACTGAATCATTTTTTGGACCACACTGAGGCTGACACGCTTATGGTGTGGGCAGCGGATCATATACGTCCTCGTGTAAAACGCCTGTTACTGTTGTCCCATTGTAGGCACACAACACACGCAATGTACGTACAGCATAATATTGCAGCGTGTTCGTGTAAACACTGTTGCCGTTTAAAAGCATACTCAGTGTGTGTCTGTAGCCTTCGTCATCCAGGACGCAAAGCGCATGCGCCGTATTATATTGTCATCTGTGGCCTGTCTGCTTCTACAATATTTTTACACATAATCTCATAAATGACATGATTTTCGAAAGAAAAAAAAAGGTTACTGAACCCGAAAAAGTGTGTTTTGATTTTCTCTGCAACTCTTATTTGAAACATTTCACATTTCAAAAAGGAATTCAGCGAAATATCATCACAAATGTACATAGGCCTTCACAAGAATAACGGGTACTTAAGAATAACGGGTACTTTTTGTAAGTACCCGTTATTCTTGTCAGACTCCAACCAAACTTCAATTTTCTGGACAGACTTTGGAGAAAAATACCCAAATATTAAATTTCGTGCAAATCCGTGCCGTGGGAGCCGACTTGTTCCATGCGGACAGACGGACAGAAAGACATACATAACGAACTAATCTAATAGTCGCTTTTCGCAACTTTGCTAATGAGCCTACCAATCGAAGTTAGGATCACTAGGTAAGCACTACCCAACTCCTGGCCATGATACCACACGCACAGCACCGCAACATAACATCTATACATTTAGTGCACGGAGCGTTCACCATCATCTGTCTGCAGCACGTTTAAGGTCAAGAAGCTGCCTTCAGGAGGGACATCACAATAAAACAGAAGGGAAAAATGAGTAATGAAAGTAACGCGGACTTATAAAATATTCAAAACATCAATACATCCCACACAATGTTACTAAGCGTTTTTACGAAGTTACAACCATCCAGGTTCTACCATTACACATATTCTCACATTGTTCTCAGTATTAACCCTTTAAAGACGAAGCGTGTCTGTTTTATATAAGGACTCAGTGCGTACCGCGCTGTAAACACTCTCCACTTCGGTTATAAAAACCAGTCTCTTAATGTTTTATAAGGCAAAAGTTGCTGTTTGTTCTGAGATCCGTATAAAACACATAAACACAATGTGGGCACCACGTAGAATTTTTTAACGTTAAACCTGGTGGTACGTAAAGTTACCGCTAGGCTTTAAAAGGTTAAAACGATTCATGTCAAATTGGTTTTACAGCCAGGTTAAACCACAACCAAAGATCAACGGCCTTCAAGGAATTCTTTCTAAATGACGGAAATATCTATAGGAAGCAAAAGTTCTGACAAAATGCGGCTCATCATTCCGTATTGTATGCACCTCCACGCCTCAGCCCCTTTATCTTCGAGAAGGAGCCCCGGTATCCATTGAACGGGAGGGTGGGTGGGACAAAAGAGACGGTGTAGAGGGGCTCTGGGGCCCAACCAGCATGCGATTCAACGGGTACCAGGGAGTTCCTCCAATTTTACACGCCACTCGAATTACCAGGGCATAACACGGTGGCGGTAAGTAAACGATTTTGACACTCTCATTTTGATCCCTGTCATAAAGGGTATTGTAACACATTTTGGCTGTCTTATTTCCTCTGCTTTTTAGGTGTGAAAAATGTCTACTGATACATATAAAACCTAAATTAGACCTATTTTAACCGTTTAAAGACGAAGCGTATGTTTTATATAAGGACTCACTGCGTACCGCGCTGTAAACACTCTCCACTTCGGTTATAAAAACCAGTCTCTTAATGTTTTATAAGGCAAAAGTTGCTGTTTGTTCTGAGATCCGTACAAAACACATAAACGCAATGTGGGCACCATGTAGAATTTTTTAACCCTTTAAAGACGAAGCGTATCTGTTTTATATAGGGACTCAGTGCGTACCGCGCAGTAAACACTCTCCGCTTCGGTTATAAAAACCAATCTCTTAATGTTTTATAAGGCAAAAGTTGCTGTTTGTTCTGAGATCCATACAAAACACATAAACGCAATGTGGGCACCACGTAGAATTTTTTCATGTTAAACCTGGTGGTACGTAAAGTTACCGCTAGGCTTATAAAAGGTTAATGACCCTGCAATAGATTTCTACAGCTCCGATTCCTTCTAGAATTCCACACAGCTATACGAGTATATAGCAAAGAAGTGCGTTATTTCTACGCACTTTAACTTGCACACAATATTATATACACACCAGACAGCGGGCAATGCACTGTGCAGTTTATGCACGAATATTAACAACGACGCGAAGTGGACACACAAGATGGCGGGCAGGTCAGTGCTAGGAATATCCCTTTATTACACAAACTGTTCAGTATCTTACGTGATTTCAGGCTTTTACGCCGCGACGTAGATGAGCTATGCGATCTTCTTGGACCTCTTAAAACTTGAAGACGAGACAGGACGTCCCGAAACGTCGGTACAGTACCACTCCACGCTGTGTAATATCCCAGAAGTGCGCGGGTGTCTGCCCAATATCAAACAATAAATTCGTATCACCCTCAGGGGGAAAAAACAATGAACCCCTTGATAGTAATCTCCAGAAACACACTACAGACGGTAACACTTACTGGCACGTTACAAGTGTCACAAACTGTGTAATTACCGGTACGCTGTCCCAGCTAATCAACTAGTTTATAAAAATGTGCCCCCCTGGTATTTTTTGTGCAAATAGGTACAAGTGACAGACTGGTGGCTGTGAAGGGGTTGAGGTGGGCGTTTGGTCTTAATTGTCACAGCATTGTAGCAGCAATTACCGCAGCCCTGCGTTTAGTTTAGAGCTCTATTCTCCGTCTCGCCAATCCCTTGGGAACTACACGACCAGAAACACAAAACATCATGGGAACAGGAATGGCATAGTTTATAGTGGAGGTCATTCTACCTAGTCAGGGGATATAACTTAACCCATGCCTGTAACGAACAGGTAGACATATTCGCGCGAAATTACATTTAAAGGGACCTGATGTAACAAAAAAGACTTACAATTAAGCAGAGTTTATTTTTTACGTGCACGAATAGCGGTCTACCTTGTCATACAATTTTCAGGTCAGTTCATTTGACATTAAACAGAGTTCATAACAAAAGGAAACATGCTGCCAGAGGACGTATTATACGTGTATTCTAGTGTACTGCGATGGCCAGTTGATCTTCCTGTCCATTGCATTTTACCCTTAAAGCCCAGTGGTTACAAAATGTACCACCAAATTTAACATTAAAAACCCTATGTTCTGCCCACATAGTGCATTTGTGTGTTTCATATGGTTATCACAAGAAGCACTGATCATTTACCTATAAGGCATTAACTGATTGGTTTTAATAAGAGCGGCGGAGTGTGTTTACTGCGCGGTACGAACTGAATCTTTAAATATAATTCAGGTCCGTTTAAGTCTTTAAATGGCAAGCTGGCACTCAAAATCCACGTTGCACTGCATGCTTCGCACGCAGCCCCAGACAACATTAACTTCAAAATTTTCGCCAAAAAACAGCCCTCCCAACGACAAAGTAATTTTGTCATAATGTTGCTCTCTAAACTCAAAAACTCAGCCCAAATATTCAACGTCTTTCCTCTCCTGCAAACCGGAGTTGTGCAGTCGGAGTCGGAAGGAATTTTGGTGCAGTCGACGTCGGTAAAAATGTACCGACTCCGACCTCGATATAAAATCTTAAATAGATACTAGCTACAATAACCATTACACTTATACTTAAATGTAGGTTATTAGTCTAAAAACTATCCTGATGATTCATGTGGTGGTGACGAAACGTCTTATACCAATTACCATTTTAGTAGGTTTACCATTATTAACCCTTTAAAGACGAAGCGTATCTGTTTTATATAAGGACTCGGTGCGTACCGCGCTGTAAACACTCTCCACTTCGGTTATAAAAACCAATCTCTTAATGTTTTATAAGACAAAAGTTGCTGTTTGTTCTGAGATCCGTACAAAACACATAAACGCAATGTGGGCACCATGTAGAATTTTTTAACCCTTTAAAGACGAAGCGTATCTGTTTTATATAAGGACTCAGTGCGTACCGCGCTGTAAACACTCTCCACTTAGGTTATAAAAACCAGTCTCTTAATGTTTTATAAGGCAAAAGTTGCTGTTTGTTCTGAGATCCGTACAAAACACATAAACGCAATGTGGGCACCACATAGAATTTTTTAATGTTAAACCTGGTGGTATGTAAAGTTACCGCCAGGCTTTAAAAGGTTAATACATATTGAGCTTTTATGAACGAGTCGGAGCCGCAGGTTGCGTCTACTGACACCACAGCCCTGCTGCAAACTCCAAGAAGTTCACGCCCAGCGCGCTCCTTTCCTCACTGCCGAAAGCTTCACCTTGTTTCCGGCCTACCTTTACTATAACGACGAGCGGGCACTGCCTGCGAACCTTCAGAGCAGTAAATATGCTCTTCTTTCCCCGCCCCCACCCCCCAAACAATAATAAGTGTAATGCGTTTCACTGCATCCCCCTGCTTTCTTGTCTCTCCCCTTTCGCTTTTAAGGGGTTAATGTAACAGTAATTGCACGATGAAAAGCTGTAATAATGACACTTGGTTAAAATGTCGATAGTGGCTGCACACAAGTCTCAAGTTATAAAAAGGTGATACGTGAAAAATACGGCAGCGAGAAATGGACATTAGGTACAACGTCAAAGCAAGAAAAACGACGGATAATTTCGAAGTACAGGCCTTTATACGCACATGCATGGACCATCAAGAGCTGGCATACGAGAAAATCGAAAAGCCACGCAGATGATACAACTGTTGATCATCAAGAACTGTATGCCAGACAACAGGGTACCGTACACTACAGGTCTATTCTGTTCCAGAAATTTGGAGGTAAATCTCCCGCGTGTGTCTTATTAGACCCTAACGGCTCTATCCTGCAACTCAGCAGGAGAAGGCAACATTGTGTGGTGATGGGTTTATGGAATTTATCCATCGTCCGAAGAGTAAAATATTAAAAATATTAAAAAATTAAAATTACAACGTTTCCGAAGCTGGCTCTTGCCTCCATCCTCAGGTGAATGGAAGGGGAAAAGAGAAGAACACCTATTCTGTTGGGCCCCTTAGACAGAGCTAGCCTCCATCACTTGAGAAGGTAAATTCAGGCGTCATTTCATAAGCATTTTATGGCAAGTGTCACGCTACGTATATAGTAATGCGTTAACTAATTATCACTACGCATTCTGCATATCGTTCAGGCGCATTAGGAGACACTAAATCAACATTTGGGCTAGACTGTTGATATGCTAATGATATTATGGCAGCAATGGCACTAGTTGTTCCACCGTAGTGGGCACAATAGTTGGATTGGGGCATCAATTACCCTCAACTAACACAACACAAAAGGACATCTGCTTCTGTAGCCTGCATTTCTCGGTGACAGTTACCGGGCTTGGAACCCCTAAACTGTGTCAGCACCCACGCAAAGAAATTAATATTATTCTTTTCATGACACTTTTGCCAGTTGCTTTATATGGGTGTGCAACTTCGTCTCTCACATCGAGTGCAAAATAGGCTCAGTGTAATCTGCGCTCTTCTGGGACATTACACAGTGCAGAGTGGTAAGAAGTCCAAGAAGTTCTTGGATTTCTTGACCCTTCAAGTTGGGACCCATACGTTACCACGAAACGTCGGTACAGAGTGGTAAGAAGTCCAACAAGTTCTTGGATTTCTTGACCCTTCAAGTTGGGACCCATACGTTACCCCGAAACGTCGGTACAGAATTACCACAGTATACTGAGTAATATCTCAGAGGAGTGCAGATTTCATCTCCAGCGCGGCGGAAGCCTGAGTCACGCACAGGCTGTACGTGTTTGGGAATAGGGTCCTGAGGAAGACATTTGGGCCTAAGAGGGCCGAGGTAACGAGGCGCTGGAGCTGGCGGAGACTGCACAATGAGGTGTTTCACGATATGTATCCCTCACCAAATATTACTCTAGTGGTCAAAACAAGAAGCATGAGAGGAGGGAAGACCGCATGTGAAGAAAAGTGCATATAGGATTTTGGTGCGGAAACCTGAGGAACAGAGACAATTTGGAAGACCTATGGGTATATGGGACGGTAATATTAAAATGGATCTTCAAGAAATATGATGGGAAAGGGCAGACTGCTTTGGTCTGGCTCACGACAAGGACAAGTGACGGGCCCTTTACAAGCTGAGAAGCTATTAAACTTCTGAAAAAGAACTTTGCTGCATCGAATTGCTTCATCAACTGTTTCATTGACAGGGCACAGTCTGTGTCGCCGAATTATATGGGAAATAAGACGAAACTGAGCAATATGAGATCGGGCAGGTGGCGTTCGTTGCCTGGAAAGTATGCAGAAAGCAACGAAAACTTAAAAAGAGTCGGCATTCCAGTCGACATTTGTGACACGAAACTCTCCAAAATTTACCGTCGCACTTCGTAGACTGTTCTGGGGCCGGAGATCGAATATTTTCGCTTAGAAAATTCGTGGTATTTCTCAGGCACACAGGCAAATTCTTTTATGGTTAATAGTACATATAATATTACATACCTTCCGTGCAGTTGTTTTGCATACACAAGGTTATGCTACCAACTACTGCATAGCAGTTGTACATGCTGCTACACATTTCGGCTCAACTACTTAGCCATCACCACGCAGTCATCCTCTTTAGGCATAAGCACCGTGCAGCGTGTCACAGGATGGTAAAATGTACATCCATTATAGTCGTGATCACTGATTTTTTAGTTTAAATTATACATGATAAAAATCAGTTATGCCGATACATAAAATTCTTTTAAGTATAAAGTACATTAAAATCTAAAACATAAATCTGTTTACAAACCTGATATAAACGGTGGATAATGAGTGGTTAACGTTTTAAAGCCTAGCGGTAACTTTACGTACCACCAGGTTTAACATTAAAAAATTCTACGTGGTGCCCACATTGCGTTTATGTGTTTTGTACGGGTCTCAGAACAAACAGCAACTTTTGCCGTATAAAACATTAAGAGACTGGTTTTTATAACCGAAGTGGAGAGTGTTTACAGCGCGGTACGCACTGAGTCCTTATATAAAACAGATACGCTTCGTCTTTAAAGGGTTACTGACTATCAAACTCAGAAAAAGAACACGTGTCTCTAGACACATCTATCGTTACATTACCCCGCTAATAAATACTGCTTCTGTTTACAAAACAGCTTATCTGAGAGATTTTTTCTCGCCAAAACGTTCAGATGAGCTCTGCGGCCCCCTCTGAGGTAAACCGTCCCGGGCGTCAAGCCGACAACCTCAACTCCAGCTAGTGCCGAGGTTAAGAATGGGTGGAGCCAAAGACCTGCTTCCACTTCGCCACATGTCTTCAATTCGTGAAGTGGAACGACACGACCCCTTACTTGTGACACCTGGATCAGTTTTGCGACACTCGTTTATGCTGGCTTTTCATAGCACTCCAGTGTAATTTTTCATGTTTCTCTATATGAACCTAACAAATTAACAATGTGTAATACTGTGTGATCATTACATTATTATACACTGTAGTGGAGTGTACGTTCGAAGAAAGCTATCCAACTTGTTACGATAGAAACTTTATGATATTTCTTATCAACTTCCTAAGTAGCTTCTCTTAAGTGTCCAGAGACTTCGAGGGTAAGCCATCTACCTGACACTGCCTTTGCTGTAATTACACCTGGAATAGTAACACAGTTTCAGGAAAAAATGAGAAGCAGAAAACCGAATGGCAAATTCTCGTTTAATGACACAAGGCGCCTGATTTTGAAGTTTCGTACAAGAATCAACATCCAACTCAAAATCCCAAATCAAAATCAAAAACCAACTGCGCCACCGCGTGCCCCAGTAACCTGTACATCTGTAAATTTTGTTACGCATGGCGGTGGTTTGGAACACAGCCAATATATACATACATATATATATATAGGCTGTGTTATATATATAAGTCATATATATATGACTCAAGCACAAGGGGGATGTTTCACCTAAAGACGACGCTTTAATATGAATGGTAGTCAAAGAAACAGTACGTACCGCACAGTAAACATTCTCCGTCTCGGTTATAAAAATACTGTCTGTATACGCTTTGTAGGGAAATAATCGCTGTTTATTCTGAGATCCATATGAAACTCTGTGGTCACAATGTAGAATTTCTAAATGTTAAAGCTGGAGGTATATACAGTAACCACAATGAACTGAAGGGTTGATCTTTACCAAATTCTACTTCAACTAAAAATAAGAACTCGGGTACACAGAATTACACTTTCTCCGTCTTTGACGGACGTCGTTGTTGTCGGCGTTGTTTTCCACCCTTCAACAAATTAATCGAAAATATATTTCTGCACTTTGTTAAGCACGTCCTTTAAATGCACTGCCATGTCAACAGCAATTGAAGCGTAGAGCTAGAAACAAGGTTACCTTTTACTGCTCACCTTTCCTTTCCACACACCAACTCCTCTCCCTTTCGGGTCACTGTGTTACTTGAAATGTAAAAATCAAGTAGACACAGACAACATCACAAATTAAGTAGTCTAAACTTACGTCACATTTTCAGAAGTACCTGACAAGTCTTCCTCGCCCACTGCATATTACAACAGACGTGTTGACAACACATTTTGTTGCACCCTCTTCCAGTAATTTGATGTTCCGCTCGTTGAGTTGTCATTCAATTAGCTACTCGCTTCCTGTAGAGTTAACTTGTAGCAGAGAGAAAGCTGTACGCTTGGCCAACTCATTAGGACCCAGATATCAATTAGTTACAGCCTCTGCGAGCGGATACAGACGGGAACGCTTTTGGTTGACAGGGCGCGCGCGCTTCGGTCAAGCAGACTTGCCGGCTTGGAACTTGCAAAAGACACACCTGTTGTCAACGTGGCTGTACAAGGAAGTTTACATCTGACGAGTTACGTTCCCTTTCTTCTTAGGTTCTAATATTTCTAGCACGAAAAATTGTTACATTTTAATCACCTACGATGGATAAACAAAGCAGGAAGTTAAAATTTCCAGCTGATTTTATATGGAAATGCATTGTTATAGTACAACCATGTCTCTACGCATATTTTGCGTATGTCTCTACGCACACGCAGCCGTCCAACCGACTTCACCAAACTTCCTATGAACGCCAATTATAAGCAGACATAAAACAGTTTTATCTAACAGCAGTGTCCATAAACTAACTTATATCAACGATTTGTTTAATGCTTCAAAGGCTATTAATAATCAATATTTTATATATAAAGAATTCAGAACGTACCTCACGGAAAACAGACTGCTTACATTAAAATGACCAATCGAAAAAAAAAAGCTGTATAGACAACGACCTATTTAATGCGATATCATACAGAACACAAATACACCGTAGGCAAAACGCAGAGTTCTTAGAGTAAAACCTGGCGGTACTGACCACTACACTTTAAAAGCTTAAGAGCAGTCATTATAAAACCCTATAAAGAACATTTACAAAACTGATGTTAGCAATTTATTTAACAAAATATTTCTTAAAAAGGACATTTTATAAAATCGTTTAAAATGTGACTCACACACACACACACACACACACACACACACACACACACACACACAGCTTACTTAAGATACACGTGTAAGTCGTAACTGGAAAATTATCTGCTTTAACAACAGGTAAATGAAGGCGGATTTACATTCAAGTCTTGGCAGATGTTACAGTGAGTACACTAGCAAATATTTACCTTCCCAAAATACTTGAATCCCCATCAACACCGCTGTTGGGTGCCTTGAAGTCTCAGAATACTGACTTACCTAAAAGGCACATTCATAAACCTGGTTTGCACAGAAGTAATTAGTAATTATGTATTTACGGAAATTGTATATTTCACGGGAGTAAGGGAATCAGAAACTTAATTTTTTTTTATCCCAAACCCTCTCGTTCACATTCTGCACATCGCGTCTGTTCGTTTTAACCTTTTAAAGCCTAGCGGTAACTTTACATACCACCAGGTTTAACATTAAAAAATTCTACGTGGTGCCCACATTGCGTTTATGTGTTTTGTACGGATCTCAGAACAAACAGCAACTTTTGCCTTATAAAACATTAAGAGATTGGTTTTTATAACCGAAGTGGAGAGTGTTTACAGCGCGGTACGCACTGAGTCCTTATATAAAACAGATACACTTCGTCTTTAAAGGGTTAATATTATTTCACGCGTAAACCTTGGTCTCTCAAGCAGGGTGGTCCCTTCAAGTCCACCAACCAAAATGTTGTACACGTGTATTTTCCCTTTCATGCAATATATCCCAATCGCCATCCTTCACCCTAACGATATCAAGCAACATTGCTGTGTACAAAATAAACTTATGACAGTCATAAGGAAAGAAGGCCTCATATTTTCATGTGATTTCACTTAGCCTGACGTAAACCGTGTGGGGTAGAGTTCGGGCGCCAAGACTCTGCAGCACATCCCTGACTTAATGTTAAATATTACTTCATCCAGCTGTCCCTAGGGTATGGGGTGGGGTTTGCATGTTGTGTATCCAGTTACCGGGATCTCGGTGTCACTTCCCTTATGGGGGATGCTACAGCCGCAAATCTCAGAGCCGGTTCATATGCCATGTAAACAGGAAGGCTGGGAGAAAAATCACATCCACGTGGACTGTACAAAACTTATTTAACGACGCTCTAAACTGCTGGGAGTATACAGCACCGGTGGTGGATCAACGAATGAGTACGGAGCATTCATGTAATGACACTAAAAATGAAACACACTAGTATTCAGAGAAAACCCTATCTCAGTGCCACTTTGTCCACCACAAATCCCATCACGGACTGGCCTGAAATCAAAATTGGACCTCCACAGTGTGAAACCTTTATCTTCATGTTATCCTTCACTATTTCTCCTATTCCAAACTTCTCCAGTAAACTCGCTCTCTCGTCGATTTCGGTACAGAAATTATAACAAATCTAAGCACCTCATTTGTTTACTTTAATATTATTCTTACAGATAGTTTACAGATCATTACAATCAAACGCAACAGTTCAGTTTGTTGGTAAAAACGTTCATTTTACACAATTACGGTACATGTTTCAGCCATTATGGTCAACGTCACGCAAATTCTTCAGAAAAATATACAAAAGACAGTAAACAACTATGATGAAAGAGGCCTGTCCCTTATAAGTATCGTTGTATCAGTGCGTGTACAATCATTAACCTTTTAAATCCTAGCGGCGTCTTTACGTAGCACCTGGTTTAACGCTGAAAAATTCTACATTGTACTGACATTGAGTTTATGTGCTTTATATGGATCCCAGATCAAACAGCAACGTTTACCTTATACGTCATTAAGTGATTGGTTTTTATAACCGAAGTGGAGAGTGTTTACAGCGCGGTACGCACTGAGTACTTATATAAAACAGATTATCTTTCGTCTTTAAAGGGTCAATAATTTGGCTACGTATTGTGTTTATCATAAAATGATCAGGTATTTACTCTCATGTAACACTATTATTACACTCTTTCTACTCAGTGTCAAGGAGATACTTAACAAGACAATGTACGTATAAACGAACATTTAGGTGCGTTCGCGTAACCACTGTTGCCGTTGAAAAGCAATATATATTACATACGCTGGGTGTGTATGTAGTCTAAGTTAATCAGACAGGCAAAGCGCATGCGCCATATTATGTTGTCAGCTGTGGCCTGTCTGGTTCTTTTCGCAACTTTGCGAACGCGCCTAACAATTCTTAAAACCAGTACATCTTAGCGCTTGGATAATGCTGACGACCGTAACTTCTGAACATGTAGCATAAATACGTAAAAATCAATATTTTTACAATAAACTGAATTGTTGTGTTTCACAGTAATTGTCTATGGGTTACACAGCTGACAGAACACCTGCGTGTCGATACCTAAAGTAACACTCTTACAGATCACGAGTTAACTCACAGCTCCTGGCTTTAATGGCTAGCTAGCTAACTAACTAACTAACTAACTAACTAACTAACTATCTAACTAACTACCCAACCAACCAACCAACCAACCAACCAACCAACCAACCAACCAACCAACCACCTATCTCACAAAAAACAAACAAACAAACAAACAAACAAACAAACAAACAAACTAGGTGGCTAGCTAGCTAACTAACAAACTAGCTAGCTAACTAACAAACTAGCTAGCTAGCTAGCTAGCTAACTAACTCCATGGAGCACAGGCCTTTTTGAGAAGCTAACAGTTTCTCACCTAGTCAAGAAATTCCCCGCATTTTATGGAAGCCGGAGGTTCATTACGGCATTCACAAGAGTTCGCCGCCTCTCTCTATCCTGAGCCAGCTCAATCCAATCCATGCCCCACCCCACTTCTTGAAGATCCATTTTAATATTATCCTCCCATGGCTTACTGGATACAGGGGATTAAGTAACGAAATCAAGACTGGGTGGACTCCAAAATTATGACAGTGTTTCGGCAAAGAAGAAACTTCGGGCCATGGCGGGAACCGAACCTGGAGACTGCTGCACAGAATGAACTGCACCGCGTTAGACGTACGAGAAAAGTAGTCCATTTAACGGCAGTTGTGAATCGTACCACCGCAGTGCTAATTCAGTCAAATTTAGAGACGATTTTGTACGGAGCCAAAAACGCCATCCTTTTCTCATCTGGCAGTCATGTACGTCAATGGGTAGGCCTACCTTTTGTGGTACTTCGGCAAACGCATGATGGTATGTTTACAAATAATCACTGTAAAACGCAACCAAACACCAAGAACCATCACCTACATGCGGGAAAAATTTATAATGAGCAAATACAGGCCCTGCGGTTGCTAAGAAAAAGTGTCTAATATAAAATTAATGTTGTACAGTTAAGTTTGACAGTCTCCCTTAAACCACTCCACTTTGTAAAGTATGTTTTATACTCCGTGCGTCTCGAGGTAACACAACCAATGGGGTTTCAGAACTCTGCATGGCGAAAACACAGCACACAACAAACGGGAGGGACGCAGTTCCGCCAGGCACAAGGGCGCCACTAGTCTTCTACAAAGTTAACGACACCGGTATATAGATGCACGTTACATTATTTTGAAGAGGAAGGGGAAAAGGAGGAGCTTCTGGGAAATTGAAAAGATGACTGGCTTCGTGTTGTGCGGAACACAGAGATAAGGGGCACAGCGTGAGGTACGGGAAGCACAGCTCTGAACTAAATGTGCATAAATCCGGGGAAAGTGAGAAGTCAGAACGCGATGTACAAGTATATGACAGGCACGCATGTATATACACACACACACATACATCATACATACATACATACATACATACATACATACATACATACATACATACATATACACACACACCATACGTACACACATACATGCATACATGCATGCATACATACACATACATACATACATACATACATACATACATACACACACACACACATCATACATACATACACACACACATACATATACACACATATATACATATACACATACATACATACATACATACATACATACATACATACATACATACATACATCGGAATATTACAAACGCATCTACCGCAGTCAGTAAACACTGTCTGGCAACGCCCCATTTGAAAACATTAAACTCGCCAACATTACGTTCGCCCGCAGCTCCTTATTATGGAATTATTCACCGAGCCTACTTTTAGAGAGGATTTTGTGCCACTGGGAGGAAGCCCGAACCGTGTAAAAGAAGATTAAAGAGATTTTCCTTTTCTCAAGCGTCCAGAGCGCCTCTGGGGCCCACTCTGCCCCCTAGTCAGTGAGTACCTGCGGGATTTCGCCGGCAGTAAAACGGCTGGGGCCTCCAGATCTAGTACCAGAGTTAAGACTGAGTGCAGCTATTCCTCCACTACCCACTACCCAGCGCCTTCATGGCGTGTGCTGGGAATTTGAAGTACTACTCCGGTACTTGCCCAGAGGCACTGGGGAAACAACAAAGAGCTTCAGTAAGAACGGCCTATCTCCAGGTCGAGATTCGAACCGGGGTACCCTACCATACGAATCTGCAGCGTCAGCCACTAATGCCACAATGTTAGGTCGAAAAGAATCGACGTAAAACCACGGAACGTATTTCGGGGTTAATTCAGCATTCCATCGAAGATGCACACGTATATACAGTCTAACTCGGTTATAACGTCATAAAAAGGACTGAACGTTATATGTCGTGATACACGAGTGTTATTCCTACCGAGGAGTATAACATTACGGTTAACCATGAGAAATTAATAAGTACCACAGAACATGTAACGTTACGTACAAAGTGTCGCTTAAAACGATGCCATTTTTTATATTTAATAAATATTTAAATTTAATAATAATAGTAATAATAATAATGTCGTTATAACCGGGTTCGACACGATTACCGTGGCAATAAAAGGAGACATAAGCGTGAAGCTGCTAGGCTTCAAAGGGTTAACCCTTTGAAGACGAAACGTGTCTGTTTTATATATGGACTCAGTGCGTACCGCGCTGTAAACACTCTTCACTTCGGTTACAAAAACCAATCTCTTAATGTTTTATAAGGCAAAAGTTGCTGTTTGTTCTGAGATCCGTACAAAACACATAAACGCAATGTGGGCACCACGTAGAATTTTTTAATGTTAAACCTGGTGGTATGTAAAGTTACCGTTAGGCTTTAAAACGTTAACATAGCTTAAGGAAGCGTCAAATGTGGGGCTTCCACGGTCGGTTCGTGGTTTGTCGCCTGACCTAAAACAGAAATATGCATTCCACGAGCAGAGTGTTTCTCGCCTCTGCTATACTACAATGTTTCGCGCAGCCGTGACAGGGATCTCCCACTCGTAACGAAATCGAGTTCCCTGCAGGTACCCCGAGTTACGGAAAACTTTCATGCAGTGGAATTTGGCTGATGGGTTACTTAAACGCCAAGTAAACATAAGTGGATACATCAAAGAAGGCGATGGATGCAAACTGCAAAGTGAGTGTGATATATATGTAGAAACGGTTGAGGAAAGTTATAAGAGAAAAACGGTAAGAAAGTTACGTAAAAACACGACAATAAGCGCACATAAAAGTAAAGAATATTAAATGAGGTGAGCTGTTTATCATAAAAATTATTACGTGAAAAACGGGCTTTAAGAATGGGTTGGAAAAAAATTAAAAAACAAAGAATGTAAAATATTACTTATCACACTCAATGTGTTCCATTCCCGTGCATTGGATAACATAAACCAATAAACACCAGCTAAATGCACAATACGTATTTAATGTTCACTATTATATTCACTCACTCTCCTACATGTTTCGACACTTCTGGGTCATCATCAGGGAGAACTTCTAATCGTACATAAAACCTCGGTAACACAGTGATAAAAAAATACATACTGTGCATTTAGTTGGTGTTTATTGGTTTATATTACTTACCGCATCTCATTTTCACGTCACAATCACGAACTTGAAACCATTATCATGAATTTTCTCTAAAAGGAAATCAAACATAACTAGTTCTTTAATTACATTCAACATGCCTGTACGAATCTCTCGTCACGCACGCACAAACACGCGCGCGCGTACACACACACACACACACACACACACACACACACACACACACACACACTGAATTCAACTCATCTGAGCTGGATAACATAACCTCCGTTACAATTGATTGAATTCAAATCAACAACGTCTCCTCTTTCCAGCTATCATAAACAACGGACAATCAGCCTCGTCTGCTGTAATGTTATAACGGGAACACATTTTCCTTTTCTTTAATTTAGAGTCTACGTTCCATTTCCACATTCACATGCAATAATCAATCTGCGATTCTGTGTAAACACGATAATGAAAAACGTAATAACTGCTGATTCTTTGATTACTTAATGGTGCTGCAGCATTCTCATGTAAAACTGTACTAACAGGCAAGGGACGAGATTACATGATTATTATGAACATGCGAAAGGAGATATACATACTGCGAACTAATTTCATTAGTTTCCAGACGTCACTTTATAAGCTGCACACTAACTAGAGCAATCAGTTGGTAACAAATATCTTCTCAAGTGTATACTGACTGCACGGAGTATGCACAACATCAAGACTATGACTAGTTACTAAGAATTTCCAAGATGTGTCTGCTTAAAAAGTACCTTGTGTCTGTCTTACAAATAAAATAAAATTTGGTTGGAAGCAGGGCTGGATGGAGGTAAGGAACAAAGTTTCTGTATGTTGGTTTCGCGTGCAGGTTATGCCCTCCCATTTACGTGTCTTCGAATTAGGTGGCTTTGTATATTTTCCACTATCAATATTATTTCTGGCATGTACAAGGTTCAAAAAAAAATATTCTGCAAAATCACAGGTTTGTACTTCCCCATCCTCAGAAATTACACGTGCTGACAAAGAATCTCACGAAAATGTCGCCTCCACATCTTTACATAAATATTCACAAACGTTAATTTAACTGATAAAGGGGCAACATGACACACGACTGACACAGCGAGCACGTACGTAATTTTCTCTCTCCACCGAATATCTGTAAAGGTAAAGCAGTCCCATTACAGGCCTGGACAGGCCCGTAGGGTTCCAGGAGGTCGAGGCTCCCAGATTTCTAGACAATCAGCACATGAAGGTGGTAAGGTTGTCAGCCCTACGCACCGGCCGCGTTTACCCCCCAGGAAATATTCCTGGTACTCGTTTCTGTTAGAGGCTGAGTCGACCCCAGGGCCATAGTGCGACCGACAGGAATATGCCACTGAAAAAAATCCACTGACACCATCGGGAATCGAACCCGCGACCTGCCGCGGTGCCTCAACCAACTGCGCCACCGCGGTGGCCCCCATTGAATATCTGTAGGAGACTAAAATGAATATAATTCAGTATCCCTTTCGCCCCGTAAAATTTACTGACACCTTCTGTACGTTATTATACCTGACTACATGTCTCGGCTTATTCAAGGATAGTGATATCAGGAATTATGAAATGGACGGGAATCGAAGGGTTCACGAGAGACAATAACTGCACAAAATGCGTGTTGCAAAGCAGACGATAAGGAGTAGAAATACAGGCCTAAATAACACACTGATATGTAAACGAATTTTTTAAATATTGTGTGCAGGGATGCTTGTAGCCTATAGATCTTGCCGAGAATACGATTGAGGCAAGTGGCAGGCTGTACTGAACACGACACTGGGCTATCTGACTCCAAGGAGATCAGTCCCTCCTGAAACTCCAACAGTGCCTCACCTCGCCAAAACATTCCCCTCGTCTTACCGAACCCGTAGGTTTATTACCGTCTTCAAAAGACCCCGCCACTTGTTACTATCATTCCACGCGCTCCCATCCTATTTATGACACATTTTAATGTTATCCTCCATCTACATGTAGGTCTGTCAAGTGGGCATTTTCAGGTTTTCCCACCAAAACCCTGTATGTATGTACCTTCTCCCCACAGCGACTCGATACGGGCTGGACGGTCCGGGGATGGAATCCCGGTGCAGGCGAGATTTTCCGCACCCGTCCAGACCGGCCCTGGGGACCACCCAGCCTCCTGCACAATGGGTACCGGGTCATTCCCACGGGTAAACCGGATGGGGCGTGGCGTTAACCACACACCTCCGTCTAGCGCAGAGGTTAAAAAGAAAGAGTATAGCTATACCTCTACTCCCCTCTGTGCTTTACTGGCAGGTTAACAAGTGACCTTTACCTTTACCCATTTCGGACTATCGGGTTCCACATAATTCGGAAATTTTCTTAACTGAATCAACCACTACTGGCTACAGAACAAGTGCTATTCACTATGGACTTCAGAGTAACATCAACATCACCACGTCTGTCACAAAACGAGTATCTACTGAGGTAAAGACGTGCCATTTAACACTGCGTTTGCGGCTAATCCACCTTCGATTTAAAGTTGCCCGTTACGTAGCATTTTCCAGTAATGTTAACACATCGTAAATTCGGACACACTAACGCCCCCTAAAGAGATGTTTAACCTTTTAAGGCCTAGCGGTAACTTTACATACCACCAGGTGTAACATTAAAAAATTCTACGTGGTGCCCACATTGTGTTTATGTGTTTTGTACGGATCTCAGAACAAACAGCAACTTTTGCCTTATAAAACATTAAGAGATTGGTTTTTATAACCGAAGTGGAGAGTGTTTACAGCGCGGTACGCACTGAGTCCTTATATAAGACAGATACGCTTCGTCTTTAAAGGGTTAATTACACAAGTGGCCACCTCACAGCTTGTATGGTCGTTTCAAAATCACCACTGTGCCCTAAGCCGTCCATGTCCGCACCACGGCTTACGAAGACATACACGGGGCCACTCCCCTTTAGGAGACGATGTTTGCGTCTTAAGAGCGGCGAAGATTGATTAGCAGGGGTCGATTACGTCATCTCCCCTGTTAAGGCCCAGCAGAAAAGCAGCTCAGAAAAAGAGTGCGTGTCTGAGCGGGTGAATTCGCCTAGGATATCTGACATAATTGGCATTACCTCCTAAGGTTTACGCCTACGTTTCTCTTCCAGTTACAAACCTTATTAACGTCATCACTAGCTAGCTAGCTAACTCCTCTTAAGAAGCTAACAGTTCCTCAGCTACTCAAGAAATTCCCCGCATTTTATGGAACCAAAGCCCACCACCTGTCCTTACCGCGAACAGATTTCTCTTACACCAGATTCCCAACCGATTTCTCTTACACCAGATTCAATGTTATCCTCCCATCTACGCCTAAGTCTTTCAAGTAGCCTGTTTCCCTCAGGATTCCCCACCAAAACCCTGTATGCACCTCTCCACTCCCCCAAATGTGCTACATACCCCGCCCATTTCTTTCTTCTTGGCTTTCTCGCCCGAATAATATTTGGTGATATGTACAGATAAAGCTGTTCTTTATGTCTTCTCCACTCCCCTGTTACCTCGTCCCTCTTTGGCCCAAAATCTTCCTAAGCACCCTACTCTCGAACACTCTCAGCAACATTCCTCCCTCAATATGACAGGCGAAGATTCATACCCAATACAAAACAATATGCAAAATTTCAATTCTGCACACTTTAATCTTTATACTTCCTGCTATCAAACTGGAAGAGAAAAATGTTCCGGGCCGAATGGAAACAGTCATTCCTTGAGTTCACTTTGCTCTTAATTTGTTCACATATGCAATTTCGATTTCTTGCGGTATTTCCAAATATTTGAACTTTTCCACATTTTCAAAGGATTTATTGCCTGTCTTCATGTCCTGCATGCTGGTCACAAGACATGGTCACATACACCGTATTCTCAATATTTAACCTTTTAAAGCCTAGCGGTAACTTTACATACGACCAGGTTTAACATTAAAAAATTCTACGTGGTGCCCACATTGCGTTTATGTGTTTTGTACGGATCTCAGAACAAACAGCAACTTTTGCCTTATAAAACATTAAGAGACTGGTTTTTATAACCGAAGTGGAGAGTGTTTACAGCGCGGTACGCACTGAGTCCTTATATAAAACAGATACGCTTCGTCTTTAAAGGGTTAATTCTACACCAGTCTCCTCACATAAAGCGACTAATAACAGTTTCCGTGTTTATCTGCACAGTGTGTAAGCTTTCAACGAATAAATACAAAGAATCAGCACGAACGTCATGACGAAAATTCTATTTCGGTCCACGTGATTATTCAATTTTAACGAAACACTGTGCAATGAATCCGTCGATATGAAAACCAATTCAGCTCTAAACTTCCTTAATTGAGTAGCCAATCCCCCCTGTTAAATACCTTTATTCCTACCCACTTTCCACTCCCACATTTTTGTCACTTTGACGTGCTGTTTCATAATAAACACAGCTTCTTAGAGGAAATTAGTTTCCTCCAACAGGAGAACAGGTTAACATTTCTACGTCTTAAACTAAGTATAAATCCAACAACGGCGCAATCTTTACAGACACTCTGTAATGCTGTTTAGAGCAAGCGAATTCTAAACGCGTTATATCTCAGGAGATGATGACGTATGCATGACTGAATTTTGCGTTTTCAAACCACTTCGCTAATTCTGAGACAGTGACAAACGAGTTCCAGGTCTCGCATCGCATCACGTATTTTTGTACTTGTTAAGGAACAGTTCTGCCTAATTGCGCGCGTCCGTTTGTTCGAAAAGTGAAGCAGTAACTGATGGCAATGTAAAGCACAAAGCAGCGAACTACTGCAGTGTCTCCCAAAGCAACAATCCGCCATCGGCACGGGGTAAAAAAATGACGTTTCGGTTACTGTAGACAGGCACTATCAATATTTCACGAAGGCCACAGTACGGCACGGCATGACTGACAAAAAAGTGTATCAACTAAACCTGTCTCTATTATCCGCCCACACGAACATGACTGACTATACGTACGTATCTATACATGACAATTCTGTGTCCGCCCGCCCGTCCGTCACAGTCAATACCTCGGAAATTAATGAAAGCGCAAACTTGTTAGCCTTGGACAGAACTATGGTGATAGTACCAGTTTCTATACAGAACTATTGTGATAGTACTCATTTTAATACAGAACTATGGTGATATTACTGATTTTTATACAGGGCTATGGTGATATTACTAGTTTTTATACAGAAATATGGTGATATTACTTATTTTAATAGAGAACTATGGTGATATTACTGATTCTTATACAGAACTATGGTGATATTACTGATTTGTATACAGAATTATGGTGATACTACTAATTTGTATATAGAACTATGGCGATATTACTGATTTTATAGAGAATATGGTTATATTACTGATTTTTATACTGAACTATGGTGATATTATTGATTTTTATATTTTGGAAATTAAGCACAGGCTGCCCAGACACTAATCCAGAACATAATGTTCGGGGAAACCCAAAGCTCAAAGGACTCTCACCGATCAAGAAAAACCTACACTTACAAGTCGCAAACAAATCAGTCATAACAGAATGCCAACAACAATCACATCTGAAGCTGGCGCACGGGCCCAAAAATTTACGCACAATGTTCGAAAAACAGTTTCGACCTAAAGAGTAACATACTTCCCACCTGACCAGGGGTGTCCAAAAAGAATTCTCGACCATCACTCTTGGAGACACCACTGTACTCTAAATTACATGCAGGGCACTCAGAAAAGTAATACCCAGCCTCATGCCTAGGGCTTGCACACTGTGCTCCAAACAATTAGATCCCTCATGTCCAAATGTACAGTTGCTGATATATAAGAGCACGGAACATGTCCCTATCCAGCAGGCTACCTATTCACTCCACTGAAATACTGATAATAATAACGCCGTCAAAAACTTGCTTGTGACTCAACGCTCTTGGCTGCTTGATTAGCCCGAAAGAATATTCAGCGGTAGGCAGAGTAGCAGGATCTAAGCCCTAAACCGTTTATTCATTTGATTTCATTCCACAGACTCTGTAAACTTAAGAGCAGCCAAAGACAATCACCATGTTCCTCGATTCGTCATTGTCTATACTGTACACTTAGTAAGGGGGCTCCACACAGGACACTACTTAAGGTATGAGGGCGTTAAGTTCGACATGTACGTTACCCACAGGCGCAGCAGGATGACGTTAGCAGTCACGGGTACTGCAGTACTGGCGCTCACTGCACACAGCGACAGAAGTACTTACCTAAAATAAACAAGAAACCAGGTACTGCATTAAAAACACCAGAAAGGAGAACACCATAATGGAGTACACTGAATTGCAGACGGCGTTATTTGAGATTTATTAGACGTTGTTAAAAACAGATAATGAAATGAAAATTCGTAATACTCCCCAACATCGAATTTCAACAAAATCTGTTAATGCTATATGGATAAGTCAATTTGTGGATTTAAATAAAGAAAGCTTTCTATTACGACAATATGGCTGAAAATCGAAACTTTTAGGCAGGAAATCCTCCATACTGGATTTCTACTAAATCTGAATGGGGAAAAATTCATTTATAGTCGTATGTGAACTGGGCTTTATTATGAATTAATCAGCCTGACAATAAAAATTCTTAACCACGTTTCGTGGAAACCTTCTACAACAAATTCATACTAAACCTGCAAATGAGTAGTGATGAAGGGCCCCGCAGCAGACGCTACGGACGCACTGCAGCTATGAGGCTTATTGTGCAACCCTATGATGAAGATGAAGATGATTATTTTTTGTCCTTTTCCTAGTAATGGAGCACCGATGGAATGAAACTGACAGGGGAAAACCGAAGAACTCGGGGGAAAGCCTATCCTAGTGCCACTCTGTCCACCACAAATCCCACATGGACTGACCCGGGATCGAACCCGGGCCTCCCACCGCCGGCGGCTAACCGCCTGAGCCATGGCGCGGCCCTGCGAAAGAGTAAGGACATCAGTGTTTTCCAAAACATCTTTTGGTTCACGATCCAAAACCATTCATCATATAGGCATTGCGACCCGAAGCATGAACACCAACTCAGGACCCCGGCAAACCGTACAAGATTTCGGGCCTACTATTAGCCCTTTAAAGACGAAGCGTATCTGTTTTATATAAGGACTCAGTGCGTACCGCGCTGTAAACACTCTCCACTTCGGTTATAAAAACCAATCTCTTAATGTTTTATAAGGCAAAAGTTGCTGTTTGTTCTGAGATCCGTACAAAACACATAAACGCAATGTGGGCACCACGTAGAATTTTTTAATGTTAAACCTGGTGGTACGTAAAGTTACCGCTAGACTTTAAAACGTTAAAAAAACCTGGAGGACTTACTTTGGGGAATTCATGAACTGTCAGAAAGTTCTGAGAATACTTGGTACAAAATATGCCTCTGTATATGTGTGTGTGTGTGTGTGTGTGTGTGCGCGCGCGCGCGCGCGCGCGCGTGTGTACATGTACATAGATTTTTGGTTGTTCTATTTGCTCATTATCTACCGATAAACTTTCAATACCCCTGAAGCGAAAGAACCTCACTACATCAATATAACCCTGTATCAGTGCACCTTCTCCCCTCATGATCTACTGTTACAGATACTCGATCCTTCAAATGGACTAAGAGTTCCCCACCAATTTTCAGTAAGTATTCGTTGTTTCTCCTGTCACTGCTACGTCCTCAGCCACCCCAATATTTCCCCAACATGCCTCACACAAATAATGAAATTTTTCGTTACGTAATATCCCGCACTTCACACATCTTTAGTCTTCGAACTATACAATTTCCTCTGCATTTTGTCTTCTTACACTTACACTTGCAATCTCTTCCCTCAAAGGGGCATAAGTCACACCCATACAAGCACAGCACTCCCATGTCTTTAATCAAGTGACATCTATCAAATACTTTCTTTCAAAATACGAACCCGTGTGTAAGACTGCATGAGTGTGACAAGTCTGTAACCTGCAGCACTATGAAATTTACCTTTCCCAGACTTTGGAAGCAACCACGAAAACTTACACTAGCAACAGTAGCAATTTGAAACAGCTGCAAGGGTTGCAGATGTAAGGACGGGTAGGGAGAGGAGGGGTTAAATCCCGCTTCGTAGCTCCAGCATCCCCCAGGGCTATAAAACGCCCTCTTGGAGTCTCATTTACATTTCAGACTACAGCACAACGAAATCATTAAACCGTACATTCAGAACCTTGGAGCATCAGGTACGCTTTGACGATACCATTACTGCAGGTGGCAAAGTTCAGGCTGTACTCCCTTCAGATTTATATGGGCCGTGGTAACGGAGACCAAACTGATTGCATTTGCATTCAAAGTAGCATCATAGCTCACTTTCACCTCTAATTGAAGAACACACTTTGATGTCTGTCGACTGCGAAGTAGAGTACATGGAGAACTGCCAACCAGGAATCATCTTATATCTGGCAACATGGATAAGTGTCTCCACATGACACATATTAAATTAGCCCCTGCATTCTATTTATTGTGAATGGCATTTTGCTAACTACTGAACGTTTTCTGAAACAATGTACTAAATCCAACTGCAAACAATTCCATTCGTAATGCGTAAATATAAATAACAGAACTGCATCTACAGTGTGTTTCCTATATCGCTTCCATGAGCACCCCTGCTATCACGGGATGGTACAGGCGGATGTGGGCTTTCTGTGGGATAAAGCTACCGTATTCGGTGTGACGACAAGAGAGACATCCTGTATATATGGAACTAACGATAATGTAACAACGCAGGCAATTTTAAGACTGAGAAAGAGACAAAAAATGGAGAATTACACGAAAAAGCTCCAGAGAAAGGAAGAAATAAACAACAAACAAAGACACAAACTCAGACGAAAAACAAAGCAGGAAGGAACGAAGATAAGGAAGGAAAGCTAAGACAAGGCAGGCAATGTACGTATAAACGTAGCACTGAGGCGCGTTCGCGTAACCATTGTTGCCGTGGAAAAGCATTACATACTCTGAGTGTGTGTCTGTAGCCTTAGTTATCCAGCATGCAAAGCGCATTCGCCATATTATATTATCACTTGTGGTCTGTCTGGTTCTAACATAATTTTCCACATTATCTCATAAACGGCAAAGTTTTCGGAAAAAAAAACAGTTATTGAACATAAAATTGTGTGTTTTGATTTTCTCTACAGCTTTTGTCTGAAACATTCCTCATTCAAAGACTTCAGCGAGATATTAACATAAATTTATATTAATAGTCATGCAAAGTACTCGTTATTCTTGTCAGATTTTAATAAGACTTTAATTTTCATGACAGCTTCGAAAAATACTCAAATATAAAATTTCATGAAAATCCGTCCAGCGGGAGCCGAGTTGTTCCATGCTGACAGACAGACATGACGAAACTAAGAGTCGCTTTTTTCCCCCCTAATTTTCCCAACGTGCCTAAAAAGAACGGTCAATTTGATGGGTCAATGGACAAGCTTCGAGCTGTGATCTTCCCAGCACACGGCGCGGCAGCCAAAGTCGCAGGTAGCACACAAAACGCTCTGCTTTCATGCAGAACAGCCAACGAAGCAACTTTTGAAGGGTTCCAGTCTTTATTCTTTTGTCGCGCCAGAAAAGAGAAGGCGCCAGTGATGGTTTGTAGGAACAAACTAACCGGGCTGCAGACGGTAGTAAAACAATAAGGATGGCTAGCTATGTAAACAAACAGCGGCTATGCTGACACACAGAAATACAATGATAGGAGCATGTAAACAATTCACTCGTCACCTGCACCCACCTCCGTGTCCATGGTGGCAAAGCATTAACCCACAGAAGCGCTATGACCCGTATCACAGCATGCACCCACCCTTCTTCTCCTACACCTACTCCCGCCGATTCTGCTGATATTTGTCATCATTCCCTCTTCATCATTTTTCTTCTTTAAATTCACCGTCTACACTTCACATCACGTGGGAGTTCTGCAGTTGATTTCTTTCGTCCATGGGTCTGCAAACCGCGGCCCGCCAGTCTGTATTATTAGGCCCGCAGCCACATTTGTAAACTGTGTAGCAGATCGTCATCTAGTCAAGAAATTCTCAGCTTTTATGGAACCCGAGGGTTCATCACCATATTCACAAGCAGCCCCCACCTGTCCCTATCCTGAGCCAGAAAAATCCAGTCCATGCCTTTCCATTCCCCTTCTTGAAGATTTTCAGATTATCCTCTCATCCACGCCTAGGTCTTCCAAGTGGCTTCTTTCCAACAGGTTTCCCCACCAAATTCCTGTATGCACCTCTCCTATCTCCCATACGTACCACATCATCCCTTTAAACAGAAAAATATTAATTAAAAATCGGCTCGTCAGTATTTATTTATTTATTTATTTATTTATTTATTTATTAGTCCGAAATTCTGTGCAACACTAAACCTCTTTAAAAACCAAACCAGTGGGCACAAAATCAATTCAGCGGCTGTAAATCCAACAGCGTCATTCAGATCAGTGTGTTAACCAACACACCAAATTTCCTTCCCAGCGTCACTGTTAGTACCACAATAAGCTGTCAGCTTCCCAGACCGTCGTAGTATTTACTGGACGGTGGGTATCTATGATGCTGCTCGGGGAATACAAAATTGACGAGTCTACAATTAATAAATTTCATCCCCCACCCCAGGCAAATTTTATCTCCTATGTAGAAACACGGACAAAATGACAGGTGAAAACTAACACATACACAGATTCAATTTATTCCGTGCCATCTAAGTCATTTTGATTTGTTATGCTAATTTGTCATTAGAAGTAATTCTTTCTTTTCATACACTGAACATTTTCAGAACGACATTATAAATTAACAGCAGCTTCTGGACAGTTTAGTCAAAACAAATGTCACAGCATACACGTTTATCTCGACCATCTCTCTGATTAATCACACATTCCACATCCCAGCACTTCAGTTACTCCCGTACCAAACGGAACCACAGGTTCAGGGGGGAAATGTCGAAAAGGGCAGGCAATGTAGGCTACTTATAACGTGCACACTGAGGTGTGCTCGTGTAATCACTGTTGCCGTGGAAAAGAAATAAGTATTATATGTATATTCCGAGTGTGTGTCTGTAGCCTTAGCTATCCGGCACGAAAAGCGGATGCACCGTATTATACTGTCATCTGTGGCCTGTTTGGATCTACCATATTTTTCGACACCATTTCATAAGTGGCACGACGTTCTGATGACGTTACTGAACATAAAATTTGTAATTTGATTTTGTCTACAACTTTTGTCTCAAACATTTCTCATTCTAGGAAGAATTCGGCGAGACACTTTCACGAACGTCCACATGTCTTCATGTAACGTGCCTGTTATTCTTGTTAGATTTTAATGAACCTTGAATTTTCATCAATTTTCGAAAAACACTCAAATATCAAATTTCGGCCATCTTCACCTCCCTGAAGATGGCGGAAAAAAGGCCGGGTTTGCTGTATGCCTGTATACTTTTGTATCTCACTGTTGTGCAGTTTGTGTAATAAACACTGGGAAAAAAACACTTTCATCTTGTCTTCAGTGGTTCAAATGTCATCACGCCACAAGGAGCTGCGGCTTCTGTTGATAAGGCTAAAGTTTCCCTGTGCACAAGGACGGCGAAGTTAGGTCTATGGTGTGAATGACATACAAGTCATATTCATGCTGCGGCCGTTTTAATCCTCGTACCGTAATATACGCTTCGATGAACTTCAGAATCGGTATGGACACTGATGGAGGGCAAACTGCGCCGTACCTACTGGTCATAAAGGTGCTGAGCCTTACAGTATCAGTTTGCCGACTGAGCTGCACCGATTCTACGAGCTCTGGTAATTACACAGATTCTAATTACACTCTACTAATTACATAACGATCCTCTGTTATTTAATACGATACAGACATATTCAAGTGTCAATCCAAACCTAGCTATCGTCACCGAGGGTATGGTTTCCATAATATCGACAGCACACGTGCAGCGTTTACCAACTGCATCCACAGTATATTTGGATACAGTCAGTAATCATGCACCTCTATAAAAATTACATACAGGGTATGGCTGTACTTTCGGGGAACGTCACATCACAACACACAGTAGATGCGCAGGATTAACTAGGCCTTCCTTCATGTTCGTATTACCCCTTTAAAGACGAAGCGTATCTGTTTTATATAAGGACTCAGTGCGTACCGCGCTGTAAACACTCTCCACTTCGGGTATAAAAACCAGTCTCTTAATGTTTTATAAGGCAAAAGTTGCTGTTTGTTCTGAGATCCGTACAAAACACATAAACGCAATGTGGGCACCATGTAAAATTTTTTAATGTTAAACCTGGTGGTATGTAAAGTTACCGCTAGGCTTTAAAACGTTAATCCAATCGCCTAACATGGTGACAAAACATAAATTTTACAGTAAAGTTGATCCTGTGCATAACTTGAAGGCATAAGAGCATGCCCCAACGCCAGGAATGCGATAGGTATGTCATAGGATTGAACTCGGACCTTCCGTGTATGAAGTCGAACACCAACAGCAACGTTTCCACGGAGTCTAACTGCCACGACAGAACGACACAGAGTGAGTGACACACCAAAACGTTAAACAAGTTTCAACTGGAAAACTGTCAAAGAGGGAACTTCGTGACAAAACGCCAAACTCAGTAATGTGAACACTTGTAGAAACTAGGGCCATGGAGTCGGAGTCGGAACTAATATGAGGTGGAGTCGGATTCGGAGTCGGTAAAAATGTACCGACTCCAACTCCGACCTCAATCTAAAATCTTATGCAGATACTCCAACTCCAGAGCCCTGATAGCTACAATAACCATTAGATTTATTCTTAAATATAGGCTATAAGTCAAAAAAGTAGCCCGATGATTCACGTGGTGGCGATGAAATGTCTTATAGGTTTACCATTATTGATACATAGTGAGCTTTTATGAAGGAGTCGGAGTCAGAGTCGGAGTCGGAGTTTTAAAATCGAGGAGTCGGAGTTTTAAAAATCGAGGAGTCGGAGTCGGAGCTTTTGTGTACCGACTCCACAGCCCTGGTAAAAACACAGTTAACATTACATTTAAACACTACGCTTGACAGAATAATAATGCACACTGAACTGTGCTTGTCATCAACAAGCCGTCTGTTGTTATGACAGGTCCGTAGCCTATTCCAAAGCGAGTTCTCCATAAAGCGCGATCTGATGCTTCCTCTTCCAATTTCCAGCGCATCTTCTCGTTTCCTTAAAGTTACTCAGTAGCTGCTTACATCTTCTTCCTCGTCTTCCTGTCCCTTCTACCCTTCCTTCAATAACATGTTTTAGAAGGCAGTTCCTACCCGAGATGTGACCAATCCAGTTAGTCTTCCTTACTTTTATTTACATAGGATGTTGTCTTCCTCCTTGACTCTTTGTAATACTCCTTCATTTTTCACATTGTCGGTCCAACTGACCTTCTGCACCCTCATCCCTGCTGGTACTTGCAGACAGTATTAAAGCACAGGTGGACAAAGTAATACGCCCCATTCCTCACACCTTCTTCTCCTATTCGTAATTCCTGTTTAACTTACGTAAAGAACATGACAGAAGAGCAACCCTTAGGCTTTCGTGCGTATGCCAGTATGTACTGCTGTAAAAGACCTAAAGTCTCCAAAGAAAAGGGTCGATAGTGTGGGTAATTTCTCCTCTGGAACAACAACAGATAATATCCCATCCAAGTAAACTGAATTTCCGGTCGTTAAACTTCTAAATTTAAAAAAATCACACTGAAAAAGTAACACAATTTTACGAAGCGGCTACAGTGAAACAACTCAAAACGTATACAATTATTTTCCTGCTTAAGAACACTGCATTTTAGTCACAACCCCTGCATGAAATTAATTAGAAATGTCCAAGTAACGGCTAAAAAATCGTAACGACACGTTCAGAAATGTTCTGTTACCAAGTAAGTATGGCAGGCCTGTTGATTCTACCATAAATATTGCACTGAAAACCGACATTAACGACGACAAAATTCAATTTTTTTTTGTATCTGTAAATAAAATGGTGGGCAATACAAAACAAAAGAGAATCGGAGTTACTGACGCAGCCAATTCTAGGCTAGAAACTGAAATATTCAACGAACTGAATTTCTGTACGCCGCTTACAAACTTAATTAAAATGTTTTGAATAAAAACACAAGTGCTTTGGTACGAGCCATATCGGGCTTCCCTTTCAATGATTCGTCATTTGAATTTATTGAAAAGCGGAGGCCTTCAGAAACGCATAACACAAAAGTAAACTATTCATGTATGTAATAAAACCAGACACCTGTGTTCGGCTCTTGCGTATTTACGAAATAAGCTACAATGCACTGTGTCATGAAGGTCGCCTCTTCCTTAACCGAAAGAAACTGGACGGAGTGGTACGCAGGTTAAAGAAAACGCTGATCAGTCTAAAGAATAATAAATAAATAAATAAACAAATAAAGTTCATTACACAGTAAATAATCCGCAATGACACGTACCGAGAATAAACCATTTATATACCAATTACACCTATTATTATTATTATTATTATATTATTATTAAATTCCTTATTAAATCAAATACTTTCCCCTCTTAGAGTCAACGCGGTTATGAGGTCGTAAGTTAAACGAAATTTGTTAGTTTCTGGCCAGTAAAGAACCATCGGAGCTGGCGGACGGGCCTATTCTGTACGTGTGGTGGTAACAACGGGGTGTCTGTTTTGTTTCGTCCGCCAATCCGCTATCGCTGTCGCTGTGCAAGAGACTCGCTCCTAGCCTGCCGCATGAAAATTTCACCGGCCAAGAATTATAGAATAGCCTATAATGTGGAAGAGAAAAATATAGTTACATGAGTAGACGGGGTGGGAGGGGGGGGGGGGGAATGGACCTTAGTTTAGCTGAAAAGAGTACGCTGTCTCTAAACCAGTTATTGCATGAGTCGTCAACATTTTGCCAGCCGACACCGATTCACGGTCTATAACTTCTACATGCAAGTTTCACAGTCTCGCTATAGGCCTAACTCCTCTAACAACAGTAACAATGAGCACTCAGGTCATCTGTGATTTGACGCTATGTCGTTGGATTAATGATTCCGACGTTTAAAGGCGCCACTTTCAGTCGAAACGATGGGAACCACTAACCCCAACACACTCCACACTTCTCTAAGATAATGTAACTCATTATCGTTCCATCTACGTCTGCATGTCCGAAGTCATGCAGTAATAAGGCAAGGCAATGTACGCACAAACGTCAGATTGAGGCGCGTTCACGTAACCATTGTTGCCGTGGGAAAACAAATAACTATTACATATTCTGAGTGTGTGTCTGTAGCCTTAGTTATCCAGCATGTACAGCGCAAGCACCGTATTATATTGCCATCTGTGGCCTGTCTGGCTGTACCATATTTTTCCACATTATCTCATAAACGGCACGATTTTAGGAAAAAAGTTTATTAAACAGGAAATGTTTTGATTTTCTTTACACTTTTGTCTCAAACATTTCTCATTCTAGGAAGAATTAAGCGAGCTATCATGAACGTACTTTGGCCTTCATGTAAAGTACCCGTTATTCTTGTCAGATTTAATGATAATTGAATTTTCTAGACAGAGTGTGGAAAATTCCTCAAATATGAGATTTCATGAAAATCCGTCCAGTGGGAACCGAGCTGTTCCATGCAGATGGAGACACAGATATACGGACGGACGGATGGACAGACAGACAGACAGACAGACAGACAGACAGACAGACAGACATAACGAAGTTAACCGTCGCTTTTCGCAATCTTGCGAAAAGCGCCTGAAGCTCAAATAATCGGAAAATATTTAACCCGCTTCATTTGAAGGTATGTAAACGTATATAAATACGACACGAGAAACTGATACATACTGTCAAATTAACACTCCAAAAACCAACTTTAACTTTTAATTACATTTAAAGGCTCCGTTCGTACCGCGCAGTAAACACACTCCGTCTCAGTTACAAAACCAATCAGCTAATGCTGCACAGGGAAATAATCGGTTTATTCTCAGACCCATACAAAACACATACACGTACTACATAAACAGAACGCAAAATGGTTTAGTTCTAAAATGGTGGTTCATGAAGTAATCTCTGAGTTTGTAAACGTTAATGATCAAACGCAGAGTTGAAAAGACTAACCAGCCTACTGCAAGAAAGACCACAAAGACAGGATATGTAAAGAGAGGTGGCCGAAGATAGTTTGGAACTACAAACCTAAGAACGACGACGCAGAGAAGACTAAGCAAACGCAAAAAAAAAAAAAAAAAGCGAATTCTGACGCCATTACAGACATAAAGCTGCATACCGCGAGAATGCGAGGAAGAGGGAGGAGACAGATAACATTATGTATGTGTATTTTTCAACTGTCAGTACAAATGGCATGACAGGACACAAAGAATGAAATGAAGAGATAATCTCTGCAAATGATTACGTACTAACGTCCCCATGAGGAAACTTTTCACAGAGCAGCCTGTGCACTCCACAGAACATTTATCGACATGCCAAGTTTTATCAGTATTATGCATACATAGCCTATAGGCCCAAAAAGCATTTCTACCAGCCACCCCTTCTAGTCGACCTTTACGATTAGCCATGCCGCGAAATGTATATTGAATTCTTTGTGGGTAGAACCGATACATTTTATGGCACATCATTTCCTTTCAGTATATGACCGTATAGCATTGATTAAGTTGCGCATAGACTGATACTGTCTCTAGTACCGTCACCAGTAAATTCCAGCACACCAATTACGCCTTTCAAACAGCAAATCTAAACAACCCTATTGACTTTACCGAATATACCGATCACCACCACAAAAAGTATTACATACAGCTAAAGCAAAAGCACAGACCTTATTTCAAACCTCTTTGCTTATCCTTTTGGCACTTAAAAGCAGTCGCAGTGACATTAAATGTCCCCCACCGGGGGTAGAGTACCAACGCAGTGTAAAAAAGTAAAAGGTTCATCATGAAACAGGCAATGAAGCCCCAGAGGGGGAATAAAAGTGTAGGGTCTAGTCTTTCTTTACACTCGGTGCTAAGGTGGGTCGTCAACTCCACGCCCCGCCGTTTTACCTCCCGCACCCATTAAACAGGAGGCTGGGTGGGCACCAGGATCGGACTGGACAAGTGCGGAAAATCTCGCCTCCCATCGGGATTCGATCCCCGGATCAGACTCATTACGTAGTGTACCATCTGACCTAACAGTACTGATACAGCGAGTTGAAAGGCAGCTGCACGCGTCACTAATGCCCCAGAGTGCAATCACGACGACGTCGCAATGAATGTAAAAGCATGCACTGCCACTTTTGGCCACTAGATGGTGACGTTCCAGGAATATCTCCCGTTTCTTTCATTAGAAGAACAAGCTGTCAAGAAATAAACAACATACCGCAGGTGTAACGTACTTTGTGGCGCGTTGGCTTAACCACTGTTGCAACTAAAATCAACAATGCTTCATCTTTATTGTTGAGCTACACGTCACTGTCAACAATATAAAACTGAGTATTACACAACAATGTTTTTATGTCGAATTATGTGACCGGCAACAACGAAACCTACTCAGGTCTTCATGTAAAGTGTCCGATATTTTCGTCTGATTTGAACCAAATTTGGGCGCTCTCGACAGATTTTCATGTAAGTCTCCAGTATCAAATTCCACGGAAATCCGTCCATTGGGTTCCGCGCTAATAGATACGGAGAGGAGGCGACGAAACTACCAGGCCGTTTCCACGACTATACAAACGCGCCCACAAATGTATAAAATTTGCGTAAAATACTGTGATATTAACTACTGTCATTCGGATGGTCAGCTGACATGTGATGTAACAATTACACCATTTGTTTTCCTACACCTTCCGTCTCATTGTGACGTAACCTGCACACTTCCGGTAAACGACATTACTGTCCACATTTACATCCATTCGAAACACGTTATATACAAACCATATTCTCATTTTCCCTTAAGATGTGGTTGTAAAGGTTTGCACCAGCAGTGGGTACCTTTACTTCTGTTGCACCAAGTGCCCCACTCGGGCCTGGGCCGTCTCATTGTTGAGGTTTCTATATCACACACACACACACACACACACACACACACACACACAGCCGGTAGGACTCCTCTGAACAAGTGATCGGTTCGTCGCACAGGCCGCTACCTACACAACACATAAGAAACACTAACCCCGGGATCGGCCAGCAGTGTATAGCGTCATGGCAATATTCGTTTCGCAATTACATATACAGTCCGACACGCTTATAACGACATCGGTTTATACGATACTTCGTATACAGTCAGACACTCTGTGGCACCAATTAATTCGCCACTGTTAACCATAACATCATATTCCTAGGTTATAACGACACTCGTTTCTAACGACACAAATTATACAGTCCCTTTCATGACGTTATAACCGAGTTAAACTGTAATTAGCACTCGCACGTCGTGCGGACTCCGCTCCGGTTCATATGCCAATCAAGTGTTATAAACTACATTTCAGGTATCACGCCTGAAGTGTTGTTGCTTCACATAACTTTACCGGTGGCTGGGACTGTCAGAAATATGAAAACTGGGTCCTGCGTTTACCCGTTCAGGACAGTTCGGCGAACAAACACCGCCAAGTGCGGCACAATCAATGGGAAACTATATTTCCTACACCTGTCAGCGTCATACTAACAAAAAAAACCCCCAGACTACGAAATAAAAAAGGAATATGTATAAAATAAAAGTATCACAGAAATCCGCATCGCCTGGCTCGAGCGATATGTCAATTCCAGCCACAACGCTGACGTCAGCCACCTACCAACCCCCTTATGCTGCCAGCCCGTGGGACTTACAACCCCTCCCAGCACCTGTCTGTCATACTAAACCTTCACCCATCAATCAAATCGATTATGCCGGCCTAGTTAGGCTAAATCGGGGACAACCTACCCTCACATTCAATTACAGTATATGGCTTCGGCCATTACTGTTCGCTATATAGGCCCTGGCAAATGCAGAGTCATATATCAGAACAGCGCCGGAGACGACGTGGCACACAGAGAATAAATTAATTTACTCTAGCTTTAATTAGGCACATACTGGGACCAGACCCAACACCACACTCGGATATCAGTAAAGGCGTTATTCGGCTGTCACTGTAGGCATCCCATTCAACGGACATATAATTTCTTTGATTGATGACAGCCTGTATTTCAGGGACCCCTCACCGCATACATGGACTTCACACTGCAGACTACACACAGCCTACTGAACTCTTTCCAAGCAATCCCTTTCATGGAAACCGATCGCTTGTCGCCCCAAAGCACACCCCCCCCCTCACAATGACACAAAACCAATACAAACCTAATTTTCGTAAAGCACAAATCGGACGTTTCTAGAAAAATGCTTCATCGTAAAAGATCAGTCCAAAATATATAGGATATATATAAGGTACAACTGTCGCTGTGCATGCCAGGAAGGCATAGTGGGGGAGCAGAGGTATAGCTCCACTCATTCCTAACCTAGGCACTAGATGGAGGTGAGGGTCGGTCGCACACCCCAGTCCCATTACCTGCGCAGGAAACGCCCCCCGGTACCCACTGAATACGAAGGTGGGTGAGCCCAGCGACGTTTCGGAGAAGAGGAAAACTATACACATATCACTAGTGAGTTTATTTATATTCATTTGTAACACATTTGACATAAGGAATTTTGAAGCAACTGAGTAGTGTCGTGGTTGAGAACGCGTCAGACCTTACATCTGCCTCCCCCCTGTCTTCCATAGCATGATGCTTGGGCATACGCAAAACTGTATATTTCATGGCATAATGTTTAGACAGATGGATAATTTATGTTAAAGTAATGTACACAGAATACAGCGCATTGAGTGCACGTAGTTTAGTAGTCGTCAGCATTAGTTGGCTGCCGAGTCCCTCAGAAGTGTCTCTGGGACAAGAGTGGCGAACCACAGTCGCGTATCAGGCGTTCATATTGGCCAGACAAAACATGTCCAGTAAGTGATCGATCGCGGGGCAAGGTGACACGGTTCTGAGTCCGAAGTGACAGAAAAACTAAACAGTCCGGTAAAGTTATGAATGTCAAAGTGTCAACACGCTTACACAAATTTACTGCTTGTCTGGATCGCGTACATATTTTTGTCCTTTCACGTACAGCCTTAAAATTAATGTGTTTGTGTCGCAACATGTGGGTCAACGTTAAAATAGAACAGCCAGGACAGAAGAACGCACATGCTAACATGAAGAAAATGCTGTCTCATAAACCAAAATGTAAGAATTATAAAATATTATGATAAAAAATACATACATACATACATACATACATACATACATACATACATACATACATACATACATACATACATACATACATACATACATACATACATACATACATACATATGTATAAAGTCTATCTAAATGCTGGGACAGACTTCAAGAGCGAGTTTCTCGCATTAACCCTTTAAAGACGAAGCGTATCTATTTTATGTAAGGACTCAGTGCGTACCGCGCTGTAAACACTCTCCACTTCGGTTATAAAAACCAGTCTCTTAATGTTTTATAAGGCAAAAGTTGCTGTTTGTTCTGAGATCCGTACAAAACACATAAACACAATGTGGGCACCACGTAGAATTTTTTAATGTTAAACCTGGTGGTACGTAAAGTTACCGCTAGGCTTTAAAATGTTAAAGCAAAGAAAACATTCCATATAAATATAGACATGGAAATGAGTACTTCTTCACTTGAATTGAAAGATTACATTCAACAACAAATACTTTAAATATATCATATTTTACTTACAACTGACATAATACCTTTCATCATACATGTTCCCAACTCAGTACCTGTACAGTTGTTGTTGTTTATCAAGTCACAATTCACACCAAATGTTCAAAATGTCATCCCCCTGAATCAATGCACGCATGGACACATCACCTTACGGACTGTCGCACACTTTCAAAGGTCCCGGGGCGGTTGCGAATCGTCTGACAGGCATAAAAAAATGCGTTGAAGTCCTCTTCATTCTCAATTTGTTGCTGATCACACTACGGTTTTTAAGTGTCCCCACAGATAAAAATCTAAAGGACTGAGGTCAGGCAAACGTGGGTGCTGTACCTAAACGCATGTTGGCGGACATATACTGATATGAACGTTTTTCCTTGCTTTGGTGTAGGAAAACTCACCTCCGAAGCTTGTCCAACCATTTTACATACATCCTATATATCCTTCGGATTTATGCACACAGGTGAACAGAAATCAAAAATACGTTCCCTGTCCTGCAGCATTATCCACTATCAATACAAAGACAGCCAAAGTTCACCGGCGTTATAAACAAAAGAGACTACATTAACAAACATGCTGAATTATTTTCATAGAAGAAAGATGCAGCTTTGTGTAGGACAAAAGCAATACAAGCAAATGGAAACCCACACAGCAGCAAAGGAACTAACGCTACCTGCTGCTACAGCAGTTACATCTACAGTAGACTTCCCGAGACAAACCAGCAAAACGTTGTAATTGCATTATCAAGCATCGCCGTGAAGCGGCGAATTGAAGACCCGGCTGATGTTGAAAAGTCGGCTAGTATAAAAACGCACAAAAGTGAACATATTTCTTTGCAAATACAGTACATGTTAACTACAGCTGTGTATTTGAGAGATAATTTACTGGAATTCAGATGGTACGAAGCCAACAGCAAAATAAATGGAAATTTTTTACAGGAACTTCCAACGCAAATTTCCGATGAAATCATTTCTACAGTCTCAATTCTCGCAACAATTAGACTTAAACCGGATGGTAAAAATGTGTGTCAGTGGTGACAGCGCTCCTGCAATAACAGTACACACATGCGGACTATCACGTCAGGTGCCACACAAAAAAATAACCGTCACCAAGAACGACGACAGAAAGTTGGAAACGACGCTGGAAAAGGCATCGAAAGCGGTTACCTTTATCAAAACAAACTTTAAATTTACATTTTCTTTCCCACGAGACAGGTAAACCTCGTTTAGGCGGATACCTGCTCTTAGCTTCTTAAGCACGATCTATCGCTCACAAGTAGCGCCCTGTATTTGTTACAAGCGACAATACGTCATCCGGGAACACCGAGGTCAAGTGAGGGCGACATCTTTATCGTGGTTCGTTACCTCACGTACTGATGAAGCGGACGAAACGTGGGCAATACACCTATGCTGTCACCAGAGTGCAGTACGACTGGAAATGACGGTGACAAGACAAGAACGTGACACGTGACCATTACGACAAGAATAAACTTTTGTTATCACCATGTGTAATGTCCCCATACTAACTAACTAACTCCATGGAGCAGAGGCCTTCTTGAGAAGCTAACAGTTTCTCAGCTAGTCAAGAAATTCCCCGCATTTTATGGAACCCGAAGGTTCATTACCGCATTCACAAGAGCCCGCCACCTGTCCCTATCCTGAGCCAGATCAATCCAGTTCATGTCCTCCCATCCCACTTCCCGAATATCCAACTTAATATTATCCTCCCATCTACGCCTGGGTCTCCCAAGTGGTCGCCTTCCCTCGGGTCTCCCCACCAAAATCCGGTATGCACTTCTCTCCTCCCCCATACGTGCCACATGCCCCGCCCATCTCAGTCTTCTCGATTTTATTACCCGAATAATATTTGGTGATGAGTACAGGTCATTAAGTTCCTCGTTATGTAGTCTTCTCCAATCCCCTGTCGCCTCGTCCCTCTTAGGCCCAAATATCCTCCTCAGCACCGTATTCTCGAACACCCTCAGTCTTTGTTCCTCCCTCAGTGTGAGAGACCAAGTTTCGCATCCATACAGAACAACAGGTAAAATTATAGTTCTGTATACCCTAATCTTTGTGTTTTTTGGATAGTAGCCTGGAAGACAAAAGATTCTGCACCGAATGATAGCAAGCATTCCCCAACTTCAATCTGCTCTTAATTTCTTCATGAATGGAGTTTCGATTCGTTAGGGTTGCTCCCAAATATTTGAATTCTTCCACCCTTTCAAAGGATTTATTATCTATATTTATGTTGTGATTGTGTCGTGCATTCTGATTTCGAGACATGACCATGTACTTAGTTTTCTCAGCATTTACTTCTAGACCAATCTCCTTACTAGCAATAATTAAATCTTCTGCATTTTTCTTTATGCTATGTACGCTTCCGCCCAATATATTAACATCATCAGCATAAACCAGAAGCTGATGTGTACCATTCAATTTCAAGCCCTCCTGGTTTGCCTGAACCCTCCTAATGGCATATTCTAAAGCAAAGTTGAAAAGCAATGGCGACAGAGCATCTCCTTGTTTCAAGCCATTCTTAATAGGGAACGTGTCAGACAGATGTTTGCCTACCCGAACTCTGCTATATGTTTCACTTAGGCACAATTTTATTAACCTTACTAGTTTCATGGGGATACCGAACTCAATGAGAATATTATACAAGACCTCCCTCCTAACTGAATCATAGGCTTTCTTGAAGTCTATAAATAGCTGATGCACTGCCTCATTGTATTCCCATTTTTTCTCAAGTATTTGACGAATGAATGTCCCCATACAGTTTAGAAAAAAAACCCACAGATTTAACCACGAGGAAATGTCACAGCATTAATTCTATTTAGCATTATTCCTGGACTAAATGACTTCCTATGCGAACTGACTCCGCCCAGCAGGCCACACACTGCAAAACCAACACTCTGGAGTAAGTTGCAAGTTTTACGACGTTGCTGGAGAAATTACAATTACATATAGGGACAACAACAAATATTTTGGAGTCGCGTATTGTCCATCCCTGATTTCCGGAAATATATTGATGACTGCGTAGCAACATAACGTACTTTAGATAGGCCCCACAGACGCTACTGCTTCAGGCTTATCCGAACACTGCCTGCTTACACAAAAGAATACAAAGGTAATACAAACTCAAGAACGGTAACGGATATGTATACGTTTAAAACCTGTGCCACGCACAACGAACAAAAGACATAACGACCTTCCACTTAAACAACAAAAAATACAATAAATCCTGCCCAAAATGGAATTCGAAAGTACGTAATAGAGTTTCCGCTTCAGGCATATTTCCGTTCAACGCAGACATTTCTTCTTCAACGAAATTTTAAACATTAATCATGTAATTACGTTTACATTTACAATCATACGCACACACGCTCACAAGTTAGTAAGCCGTTAAAGCACAGTGGTTACTTTATGTATCACATGTTGTAAGATACAAAAATTCTACAGTCTGCCCACACAGTGTATCTCAGAACAACCAGCTATTACTTCCCTGTACAGCATTAACTGACTGGTTCTGTATAACCGAGACGGAGTGTGTTTACTGTGCAGTACGGACTGGATATTTAAATATAATTAAAATTAAGAAATGCCACATAACTACATTCTTGTGCCAGAAGTCGTCTAGAACCCAGAACCCATTGTTCGTACACTTCATGAAGCTTCACCACATTGACAGGATATTACTGCCCCTACCGGGTTTTACATGACCCAACACTTCAATAAAACCTATATTATCCTACATAAAGGTAAAGGTAAAGGTTCACCCTATAACAGGTCCTGAAGGCACAAGAGTGGGAGTAGAGGTATAGCTCTACCCGTTCGTGAGCCTTGGCACGAGAAGTGGATGGGGTGGCTAGCCCCACGCTCCGGCCGCTTTACCCCCGGGAAAGAGACCCGGTACCCATTGTACATAAGGCTTGGTGGGCCCCAGGGCCGGTCTGGACGGCTGCGGAAAATCTCGTCCCCACCGGGATTCGATCCCCGGACCGTCCAGCCCGTAGCGAATCGCTATACCGACTACGCTATCTCGGTCCACATTATCCTACATAACACTGCCGATATTCCATCTAATGTCTAAACCGCTTGCTATTACTTGATTTCGGGGTTTCTCTGTTTCGTTGACAGCCCGAGGGTCAACGATATGCAAACACTTCATTCCTTTTCCTAATCTAATGCTGGCCAGGATCAGTTCCCGGAGGCGATGGTTTGGCACACTTTCCATCAGTTATTTCCGATCACTACCAATTGGATGCAATCTACAGTTCGCTGCTGCCAACTGTATTATGATACAATTACCACTGCATGTTGTAATGCTAATTCACGCCGACAGGGGCAACGTGGGATCAAATTTCACGTTCGACTCGTATCACGCACACAATTAATGTACGAAATGAGGTTAATTTCTTTATACCAGGAAGTAAACTTGTGTATAAAACACAGCTTATTCACTAAGCGCTAAACCTATGATTAAAAAAAAATTGATGAAAACTCTCTGAACCAAGAAAGGAAGTAGCGAAAATACAGGTTTTGGGGCTGTGTCGTTGGGTGATGAATTACCGACGCGTATAAGGATCGTCGTGCCTTCCAAACGGCGGGAACTACACACCCAACGACACACCAACATCCCAGAAGAGTTGTATCTTCAGCAGCACCGCTGTTAGAACCACAAACCATGCAAAGAAAGTCCTCTTAAAAAGTCATTCTTGATTTTAAAAACATTACCGAAAATACTACTGGTTGCACGTCTACTTAGTAGGGTCTACTTAACCTTTTAAAGCCTAGCGGTAACTTTACATACGACCATGTTTAACACTAAAAAATTCTACGTGGTGCCCACATTGCGTTTATGTGTTTTGTACCGATCTCAGAACAAACAGCAACTTTTGCCTTATAAAACATTAAGAGACTGGTTTTCATAACAGAAGTGGAGAGTGTTTACAGCGCGGTACGCACTGAGTCCTTATGTGAAACAGATACGCTTCGTCTTTAAAGGGTTAAACAATAAAATTAACCTAAGTTATATTTAAAAATGCAGCTCCTACCGCGCAAGAAACACACTCAGTCTCTTATAAAAACCAGTCAGCTAGTTCTGTAAAGAAAAATAATCGCTGGTTGTTCTGAGATCCACAGCAAACACATAAATACACTCTGTGTGTAAAATGTAGAATTTATGAATGTTACACCTGGCGGCACACAAAACAACCACTGGCCTCTAGAGGGTTAAATCCTTGAACTACGAGTACGAGACCAAATGACGTAATGACTGATGTTCAGTCACTCTGCCTTGGTGTCTAACACCTCTTGGGTCTCATCACCGGACCGCATGTCCGAAGTACGGATGAATACTGCAGTACCTCACGGCGCCATCACTGGCGACAGAGCTGGTCTGTTCTTGTGGGTCTATCAAACGTGCGCCCTATAATTATACCTCTACGTGATATATAGTTACGCTATGTGTAAACATTTTCACCAATCTGCAATACCTACATGATATCTGTGCCACATCTTACTTAGCTTTTGCCGTAACAGCAGTTCAGTCAACGGAACGGCCGCGTGATTAACTGCCATCAAGATGCATACTTACTGTGTTGGGCTTCACCTTGTCAAATGTAATAAACATTTGCATTTTTCAAATTCTGTAAGAATCTTAACTGCAGTCTTCATAAAATGCTGATGTAAAAGTATACGTACAGAAAAATTAGAAGCAACATGCATATCGCGAATCGGTGTGCAACTTGGAAAATACCTACTTAGCAGCGAAATTTCTTTTCGTATGTATCGCTATGTCAAAAGATGGGTGGCCGCCGTAAATTATCGGGTGGGGCACGATAAGTCATTATGCACATGAGTGCTTTGTGGACGGTTAATTTTTTGTTAGCCATAAATCAGTCACGTCTGAATACGGGATACACTTTATTATAATGACCGAGGCTTCCGTCGTTTCTATGTTTATTCTCAGCGTACACTTTCTCTCAATAATTAACCGTTTAAAGACGAAGCGTATCTGTTCTATATAAGGACTCAGTGCGTAAACACGTAACTCAGCGTAAACAGTGCGTAACTCAGCGCTGTAAACACTCTCCACTTCGGTTATAAAAACCATTCTCTTAACGTTTTATAAGGCAAAAGTTGCTGTTTGTTCTGAGATCCGTACAAAACACATAAACGCAATGTGGGCACCACCTAGAATTTTTTAATGTTAAACCTGGTCGTATGTAAAGTTACCGCTAGGCTTTAAAAGGTTAACACCGCTATTTCACGCGGTTCAGCTATGTATGGTGCTGAAACTCGGAAACTTCGGAAAGTAGATCAGAAATACCTGGGAAGTTTTGAAATGTGGTGCTGGAGAAGGATGGAGAAGATCAGTTGGACCGATCGTGTGAGAAATGAAGAAGTATTACAAGGAGTCAAGGAGGAGAGGAACATCCTGCATACAATAAAGAAAGGAAGACTAACTGGACTGGTCACATCTTGCGTAGAAACTGCCTTCTAAAACACGTTATTGAAGGAATGGCAGACGGAAGAAGTGACGCCAAGAGGAGGAAGACAACGTAAGACGCTACTGGATGACCTTGGGGAGACGAAAGAATACTGGAAATCGAAAGATGAAGCACTAGATCGCACTGTGTGGAGAACTCGTTTTTGAAGATGCTATGTACCTGTCATAAGACGCACTGCGGAATGAATTAACTAGAAATGTTCGATTTTGCGACTCAATCGGCCGACGAGAGAAACTGGTGCACGCCAGAAGGCTGCGTCCTTGCTCTTGCTGGGCCAGGGAGAGCTGTGACTTCTATTGCCACGGCCTAATACAAGGCACACAGTTACATACAGCTACTGACCGTGGAGTCTGCAGTTGGCCTTGGCAGTGGTTTGCACTGGAACAAGCCGACCGTCCCTTCTTAGTGACCAGTAACCCATCCCTCAAGGCTGCTCAGGGCAATTGCATTCTCTTGAGTAACAGACAGTACGTAAGAGATGACGAACATCTTTTTGCCTTTCGATTGCTGGTAGACCTCTGCTGCGTCTTCCCTAACATTACACCCTTCGCGTTACTGCAGCCTCTGCAATCGGCTTGATGAGGGCGTTTTCGCCCCATTACATTACAGCTGCTGTAGGTAGGTGAGGGCATGTCCTTGACCGACTCGGGACGTTCCTTTTGCAGGTGGCCGCCTCCACACAACAGACAACGACGGGGTTGCCTACAGTTAGCCCAAGTAACGGAACATTTGGCGACTGAAATACTGCACACATATGCTACGGGTTCTGTACTGTATGATAAAACACTGACACTGAAGACATTTGAGATTTTAGAGTTACAGGTACGGTTAACAGAAACAGCGTAACGCTAACTCAGACGAACGGCAAGTGCTGGGCGGTCGTAACGTTTGTAACGTCGGAGATTAGTACTACTAATGCGTTGATGTACATAGGTAGGCCGCGCATTGCGGCCATGGAATGCAGGGGTATCGGACCTCAATGACCCAGATAACGGAACATTTGGCGACTGAAATAGGCTACTACACACATCCGCTACGAGTTTTGTAAACCTCGCTTTTATTATATGACAAAACCCTGACACCGAAAACATCTTTGGATTTAGAGAGTTATAGGCACGGTTATCAGAAACAGCAGAACGCTGATTGCGTGCTCTCGTGCCTTACACGAAGGGCAAGTCACGTGCGTTCGGGACATCCATAAGGTCGACGCCTAGTAGTATAAATGCGTTGATGCCCACGGAGAGGCAGCGCACTGCTGCCATGGACGTCAATGAACCTCCGGATGGTACACTAGTATCGACTGACAGTAGAAGCAGTCCTCCGTGTGTTGAAACACCGGCTCCGCTTTGCAGCAGTACCTTACTGACTGAAGCAAAATTGTGGGCACTGTAAAAAATAAAGGCAAAGTTGTCCCCCAAGACGCCATGAAGGTATATTAAGGAATGACGTCATAGCACCACTAATTCTTACCCCCGGCGCCACATGGAGGTTCTAAACGGATTCAGGTCCAACGGCAGTGAAAACAATCTATCGACCATGCTGGGAATCGACCTAGCTCGGCCGTACAGACCGCTGCCTAAAGTGACTGGGCTACATCGGCTCACGTGTGGGGTACGGGTACCTGGACAAAACTATCAGACCTGGTAGGCTTTTCGTTAAGCGAATACGGATGTAAGACGTTCCATCACTAAGCGAAAGTCTCCATCCATACCCTCCAGGACCATGCATACAATGTTTCCCGCTCATCAGATTCGATGTCACAGCTACCACCCTAGTGACACAAAATGTACCACAAACCGCTTCCTTCAAGATCCCTCAAAACTCATTACTCGCGATCAGTCTCTCAAAGCTCTGTAAAAACTTACATTTTGCTGTGAATATGTCACTAAATAAATTAATAAACAGCGCATCTGTATCATTCACTGCGAGAAGGTAAAATATGAAATAGTCTGTGTACTTGTAATTACTACTGCAAACTGAATGCAAAATATAAATATTAGTACTAGTACAAAATTATTTCAGTTTCCATTAGAACAAAACAGAAGTAATCGCGTTCATGTACCAAGGAGAAGATTTAACCCTTTAAAGACGAAGCGTATCTGTTTTATATAAGGACTCAGTGCGTACCGCGCTGTAAACACTCTCCACTTCGGTTATAAAAACCAGTCTCTTAATGTTTTATAAGGCAAAAGTTGCTGTTTGTTCTGAGACCCGTACAAAACACATAAACGCAATGTGGCACCATGTAGAATTTTTTAATGTTAAATCTGGTCGTATGTAAAGTTACCGCTAGGCTTTAGAAGGTTAAACAAAAACGCCACGACTTCCAACTGCCCACGCTATTCCACCACAAGCCCCAAAAAAGTTTAGGATCAAACACACACACACACACACACACACACACACACACACACACACACACTCTCTCTCTCTCTCTCTCTCACACACACACACATTCACACTCGTAACATTTACTATTCAAATGGCGTCACACATTACGGAAATGTAATTCATCTGTCATCTTCTGACCGCCAATTAACGTCTGTGTTAGCTGTGCTCTACTGATGTTCCTACTGACCTTGAAGTTCACAGTCCGTCACTTGCACACCATCTCTTATTGTCTGCACGCTGTCCTCTGTTTAAGCCCCGTCTGACTACACTGCTGTGTTCAGCTGGTGCTGGAATGGAGGGCAGATAACGAAGAGACGACGAAGAGGACTGACAATACGCAGCGGCAATGAAAGCTACAGAACTGAGTGAGATCGGCGTCATGAACTTTTTAAGACGTCAACGAAAAGGATACAAGGGTCAAAAGGATATCAATCAATAAAATATTCAAATTACTGGAAATTCGGAGAATACAGAACACTTGTGACGACAGCAAAACGAAGTTACTGTGTATGGAAAACAACACAGGCAATATGCGTGTAAAAGTAACAACGAGGCGCGTTCACGTAACCACTGTTGCCGTGGAAAAGCAATAAGTATTGCAAATTCTGAGTGTGTGTCTGTAGCCTTAGTTATCCAGCATGCAAAGCGCATGCGCCGTACTATGCTGTCATCTGTGGCTTGTCTGGCTCTACCATATTTTTCCACATTATCTCATAAACGGCACGATTTTCGGGAAAGAGTTATTGAACATAAAACGTGTGTTTTGATTTCCCCTACAACGTTTGTCTGAAACATTTCACATACTTAGAAAAATTCAGCGGGATATCATAAATATACACAGGTCTTCACGTAAAGTACCCGTTACTCTTGTCACATTTTAACGAACTCAGATTTTCTAGACAGATATTCGAAAAATACTGAAATATATGACTTCATGAAAATCCGTCCAGCGAGAGCCCAGCTGTTCCATGCGGACGGACGGACGGACGGACGGACGGACCTAACGAAGCTAACAGTTGCTTTTCGAAATTTTGCGAACGCCCCTAAAAACGACATAACTTTCAGGAGCACGGTGTTAAAAATAACTACCGTTTCTTACTATTTGCAGATGTTTCCACAATCAGAAAATGTTTTACGAGTTGAAAACTTAGGAATTTGAACAGGTCACGATCTGATTTTCACAGTACGTTGTTATGTCGGGGTTTCTTGAACTGGAATGTACAACAGACACTGATTTAACACAAGCAGAAAGACGTATACTAATGCACAATGCAGCAGTGTGAGAACTGTTAATGGTTCTCTGAGGTTCGACACACTGCCGTAAGAAATGCAAGCACTTTGAAAATAATATCGTGGATATCCATGTTCATACAATGAGCGCCAAAACCCCACCGAGATATAATTAATTCCTTCTCTGTAATATATTACATAAAGCAATTATATTACAAAAATTATTTAAAGCTCTTGTGGAAAACCCAGTTTCCTTACCATGTTCAACACAGCCGGCCTCTGAACCCTGAATTAACCCAACTGAAACCAGCAAAGGCCGTCACACCATATCGTAAACGTTTTAAAGAGAAACTTAAATTGAATTAAGATTCAGTTCGTACCGCGCAGTAAACACTTCGTCTCGGTTATAAAAACCATTTATTTAATATTCGTTTTTATTTCATTCGCGTCCACAAATTCCGAAATGTTCTTTCAGGTTTTCGTCCAAATTTTCAGTAGACTTACAATCTACCATCACCGAGATTGAAATAATTCCTTCTCTACAATTCATTACATGAAGCAATTATATTATAAAAATTATTTACTTATATTTTATTTACATTCCCCGCCCAACGACACTTCCTTCAGTCAGTGAATCGTTGAGTTTTGTTCTGTCAGTACGCAAAGACTGAAGATTATTTCACGTGTAACAGTCCAACGCCTGTCTCCACATTTTAGTAGTTCTAAAATTACCCTAAGCGTCAGTATTTCAAATAGGGATAGAATTAAGTGTGCTGCTTTGACTGATTACTTTCATGTTACAGCAAACAAATACGCATTTCACATGATTTTGAAAGTCTCTAAAACTCTAGCACAACGAAGACAATCGTAAAATCACATTCACCAGCATAGAAATTAGAAATTTTATTTCTTATTGAACTATTCCTCAGACAGCCGAACGGCTCGCTGATACCTTACTACTCCGTTTAATGGGGCGTCTGACCCACCACCGACCACTAGAAATTACTGATGACTAACGCAAACTTCAACGCTTAACCTTTTAAAGCCTAGCGGTAACTTTACATACGACCAGGTTTAACATTAAAAAATTCTACGCGGTGCCCACATTGCGTTTATGTGTTTTGTACGGATCTCGGAACAAACAGCAACTTTTGCCTTATAAAACACTAACAGACTGGTTTTTATAACCGAAGTGGAGTGTTTACTGCGCGGTACGCACTGAGTCCTTATATAAAACAGATACGATTTGTCTTTAAAGGGTTAATATCTAAAGCTGTTATTATATTGACACTAAAGAGTAACATTCACTTCTTACTTTGTCTCGACGGTAACTGCAATCTTACGAAGATGGTTGGCATCCACTTGCAGTGCCTACAATTTTAGCATGATATAAAAACAGTAAACAGTCTGATAAGAAAACGTAAAAAGCCTTCTTTCGAATTACAAACAGAAACGACACATCACAAACACTTAGTATCACAACCAATTCACGAACGAGTTCTTTGCAGTACGTAACGGGACAAAAAACAACGTCTCGAGGCAGAACATTCCCGAAAGCAGCGGCACGTGCACTGGCAATGAAACCTGTTAGTTACTATGTCCAGCAGCGCCCTCATCCCTTACAAGCGGCAGCTGAAGTAACTACACAGTGACGTCATATATTGATACCGGAAATGTGCGGATATAAAGGTTTTATCGAATACAGCTTGGTAAACAGAATCAGGTATTACAAGACATAAATATATAAACACGCGTGACTAAACGCATATATGACTAAATGACTTTGTTACTGCGAACAACCGATTAGAGTTGGCGGGTGTACGAAAATGTTATTGCTAAAGTTGTTCCTAACTGTCTAGCAACTCACAACGGAACACAGGGTGCCCCACTAGTAAGGAAGCCATCCACGAACGTTCATCCCAACAAAGATCACTTACACCTCATAACATAACCCCTTAAAGACGAAGCGTATCTGTTTTATATAAGGACTCCGTGCGTACCGCGCTGTAAACACTCTCCACTTAGGTTATAAAAACCAGTCTCTTAATGTTTTATAAGGCAAAAGTTGCTGTTTGTTCTGAGATCCGTACAAAACACATAAACGCAATGTGGGCACCAAGTAGAATTTTTTAATGTTAAACCTGGTCGTATGTAAAGTTACCGCTAGGCTTTAAAAGGTTAAAGAACTCAACACAGTACAAATAAGAATGCGTCAACACCGCCGATTACGCGAACCCCGTCCACTGCACATTTATACGAATAACAGAAATACCTTCCACCCCACTAGGTGAGTAATTATACTTCAACTAATTTTAACTACTAATGTGTATGCATCTCAATATTATTCCTTAGAGGTAATAATAGACAGTTTATACACTTTTAACGTTTTAAGTGAAGGAGACGCCTCAACCTCAATATACTTTGCATTTTATGGTACTGTAGTCCCTACCTGATGATGGTCGTTACACACGGCCGAAACATAACGTACAGAAAAAATAAAGTTCATGTGTTTGTAAGGTGTTATCTTTTTTTTTTCTAACAATCAAAACAGTTAAAGCTGTTCCCTTTACAGCCGTCTCTACTAGCTTATTTAACGGGCGGTACCCAGATTCTCCGACTTCAAACCAGGTTTGTGCAAAAATTTCAAACAAATAAAAAGGTATCCGCAACGGTTAATGTGAGGATATTTCACGACATTATCAGCAGCCAGTTCATCGTGTCATTTCAAATCACAAGTGCGATGTTAAAAAGTTTAAAGGCTGAGATCAATCAAAATTATGCTTAAAGACCCAGTTCATACCGCGCAGTAAACACACGTCTGTCGAAATACGCGTCGCTTTCGTAAAACTACGCGTACGGGTATTTGTAGATATTATTATGATCGATACTGAAGTCGATGGTATAATTAGGCTACCAATTTCAGCGACTTACCAGTAACCATCATATGAATGACAAAATCCTTCCCCCTCCCCTCCTATTCAAGAACCATCAAATCATCCAATTATGAATGCTGTGCACAGAGATGAAAGCATTTCAGCTTACAGCAACTGCCCATATAATTGGACGAAACCTGAAGTTTTGTACCAATAAATACCCGCTAATGGAATTATGAATCATGGCTTACAGTGGACGTTTGCGAATCAATATGCTTCGGTAACCACAATAACTGGGAAAAGGGATTTTGGCTACTAGGCATCTTTGTAATCCTAGCTTCTACTTAGTCCACTAAGCTGGCTCTGAATATAACAAACTGATCAGCCACAAAGCGAATGTGGCTTCAAAGCTCGAATAGTTTAAATGCGATTTGTGGCTCACGACGACGCTGCCGCCCGTACTTTCACCAATTTCACAGATCGTCAAGACAGGATGAAAAAGGTTTCGACTCCACTCCGTTTATTCTGAGCATAAAACGCCAAAGAAACTGACTCGAAATAATAGAAAGGATCATATTTCTGTGCACTTTATTATATTCTGTGACTAATGTCACGGTGGAAGTGTTTCACCCCTTTTCGTGTTACACTTTAGACATATCGTTCGGAAATAGCTGACCTGCTGGTATAAAATTTTGCGGAGTCTGAAATATCAGAGAAAGACACGCATCCTGTCACTTTTCAACTGTCGAAGTCAACTATATATGACTTTCCAAAAACACAGAAAGGACGTTATCACGTAAATAAACCAACAGAAATTCTTTCACATAAAACCGTGCATGCGGCGTCATGAAGCAATGCGATTAAAATGCTTTATTTGATTCTGGAAGACCAAGAGAACTCAAAGTCACCTGAACTGTGCGTTAGACACTGTGAAGTTGTTCTAAGAACGCACGGGTCGGATAAGACAAATAAGAAGCCCGGTTCACAATGTGCCGGCGGCTGCAACATAGGAATCACAAAGTGTTGAAGACCACTTAAAACGATCGGCATCACGTGTCTCTTGGGCAGTCCAACTGGTCACCTGTTTCTGCCAGTAAACCCGAAGCAGAATCTTGAGTTTCTGCAGCTGCAGTTGATCTATTTCTTACACTCAACAAAAATGTAACTCCAAAAAAATGTGCACACTTCTGGAGACAATTGCCCACACAATTTGGGATCACACATTAAGCTTCGCCGTATCTTCGGAAGTCCGCTTGGCTGACAGGGAATTAACACTGACACGAGGGGAGGATGCAGATATACGAGTGTGGGCTCATACCAACTCTCAGAACAGACAAAACGACAAGATGAGAGCCCTAAGCACATTTTGTAACATAAACTGCAAAGATCCAATTTTTCGCAAATTCTCAAATTACGAAAACGAGCTTTAGAAATTGAATAAATCCATTTAAATCAAACAATGATGTGGAATAACAACACCGGGCAAGTCAAAAAGAAAGAATATGAAATAAATGCATGCACAGAAAATGAATTCAGAGTTACAAATCAGGAGAGAGGAAAGATTCAACGAAAGCCCGAACCTACGGAGGAAGAATCAACAGCAAGGCAGAGAGATGTGGAGGCTAAAACTATTATTATATTATCATCATCATCATCATCATCATCATCATCATCATCATCATCTCCTTTACGCAGGGTATTCACACTTATATACATGAAACAAACCACGTTTCTAGGGTATACAGTGCCGCACTATCCTGGGCTTAATATTCCTGGTGCATACAACGCTGTCTTTAATATTAAACTATCATCATCATCATCATCATCATCATCATCATCATCATTATCCACGTTCCTTAACTCGCAGCAGTTTAGCTGGCTCTCAATACAGTCCGGTCTCACTGGCCAAGCACTTCTTATTCACTGTTCTGCCAAAACCATCCGCCTATGCAGCATGCAATAAGTGTTACTGGTTTCTGCATTACAGTGTACAGACCAGCGTGAAGATTAAGGAGGTTTAAACCTTCGTGCAGTGTGTGTGGGACAATGCCCGCTGTGGACAGCAGTAGTGGTATTATATAGGCCGTTTTCAGTTGCCATATTCTTTTAAGTCCTTCTTTCAAGTCTGAACACTACTGGAGCATCTCGGTGTTGGTGCTGTGAAGGCTGTGACTGTTAGCTGTTGCTGCATATAACAAGTATGCTTCTTTGATGGTTTTGTCCAGCGTAATTATGTCCGTCACTACTACTACTACTACTACTACTACTACTACTACTACTACTACTACTACTACTACTACTACTACTACTACTACTACTACTACTACCACCACCACCACCACCCACACTACTACTAGTAGTAGTAGTAGTACGATGTCCACAGAACAGGCTAGAACTCTTCAATTTATTTTTGGGTTTCAGAGAGTGAAAGTAACAAAATGATCAAATGCTTGGTACCCAACTTAAAAAGAATGGTCCCCCGGGCCACTTAATGTAAAAATGGGCCTTAGGCCCACAAATGTTAGAACGCGCGAAGTTACGTAACATCACCCTAAAAGCTGATTTTTATAAGATACAAATCTATTCGTTCTCCAAGAAGTAATCAGTCAGTGCCACTTCTTGGAGAAGGAACAGATTTGTATCTTGTGCTTAAACGTCAACGGGGATGACGAACATAAAGCTGATTTCTACAGTCGGTGGTAAGGTAAATTACAATGAGTTGGGAAGCTCCAGCTGACATAAACGTTTCTGAAAGCATTCCAACAGAAAATATTTACAATAAATTAAAAGCGAAGCATACTGCATCGAGGTTGGTGACTCACGTCATTCACGGCATATTTACACCAAACAGGAAACGATGTGATAAACAATCAGCTTGGGCGGAGGAAACGAAACTTATATACATTATGGTAGGAAACGTCTTGGAAGGACGACCTCTCCAAATACCGGATTATATATACGACGGAAAAAATCCAGCGAAAAGAAATCAAGGAAAATAAATGTGCCACACAGACACTGTGCTTACGTTAAGTGACTGTAACCGAATAGAGGTAAAGCAATTCCATTACAGGTCTGGACAGGACGTGCGGGTTCCAGCAGGTTGACGCTCCCAGAATTTCTAGACAATCGGCACATGAAGGTGGTAAGGTTGTCAGCCCTACACACCGGCCGCCTTTGCCACCTAGGTGATATTCCTGGTACTCATTTCTGTTAAAGGCTGAGCAGGCCCCCGGGCCATAGTGCGACCGAAAGCACTATGCCACTGAAAAATTGCAATGACACCATCGGAAATCGAACCCGCGACCTTCCGGTTTGTAACGCAGTGCCTGTAACCGAATAGCACAGTCCAATTTCACGGGAGAAACCGGGATTCAGAAAACAACAGAAATGAATCTATTAACTACACGTGTTACTTCTTGATAGCTGATGTGATCAATACATTCCAAGTTTGGTTTTGGCGTTTTCTGGTGTTATGTGGTTGAAGTCGACAACACCGCGCAATGGACATTAAAGGGATCAAAACGTTCCTCCACACCAAAACGGTCGCCAGAAAATGCCCTTTTTCCCCCCGAATGTGCAGGATAATTAGACCTATTAGTTAGGTTTAAACCTGATGTAATCCTGGACATTCTGAATGCATTACTGTAAGCCAACGAATGCTTAGAAGTGGCAGCAATATATTTTTTGAATTAAAGAACAACATAACTGCGTATTTTCCTAAACAAAATTTTCAATGTGATTTATTTACACTTTCGATCTACAGCAGACGCCTGTTGGTACAACTGCAACGTCCCCTGAGGTAACGCCATCTTTGCGGCACATATGTTACAATATGCATTAATGAGATTCACTGCTACACACTGTGGAAACACTAACTCTAGCAGACATGGGGCTTCCCTGGGCTTTAACAACTGCCATTCCGAAACTACTAACTTTACCCTTTAACCATTACTAATGATACCCACGCCCGACAAAATTAAGGGAGTAGGTCCTATTTCTAAATACCTCTAAAGAATATGCCTACGCACGTAATTCCGTATTATTAACTGCAGTATTATCAGTGAAATAAACCCTACTTAAAACGGAATATGAAAATTAATACTGGTATTAAAAAACTTCAATAAGATTGTCCAACTACCGTTTCTCACCATTTTAATGCCGTTGTCCCAGTACCTCCCGCAATACAAATATCTTTTCTTCCTTCGGACTATCTTGATGTAGTTGTCTACTTGATAATTACTTTTTACTTTATATGAATTCAATGCTGTTATCGAAATTCTCTCTGAAACACAAATATTTTTAGAGTCCATTAAATTTCAAATGCAGTCGAACTCGGTTATAACGTCATGAAGGGGAGTGAATACTTTGTGACGTTATAAACAAGTGTTGTTATAACCCGAGTAATGTAACGTTATGGTTAACAGTGAGGAGTTAATTGGTACCACAGAACATCCGATGCTATTGACGTCGTGTCCTATAAACCGATGTCGCTCTGACCGAGATAGACTGTATTTTTTGCTTTATACCAACTCGACACCCTTTCTCCACCTTGCCCGGAGTTTCACTTACACTTGGTTTTAGATGACTTGAACAGTGTTGTCCCACTCTTCCGATAAAACAGCATTTCTTTGTTTAAAGACTTCAAATACCCCTTTTTCCACACGTACTTCGAAATACAGTTCCTTTAAACGGGCCTGTTACCGCTTTATGCAAATTTACAATACACAGGGTACATTTTAAGCAACAGTTGAAACACCTTGTGTGTTACGTGCACGTTTTAATGCGATGTCTGAAACACACACACACACGTGCCGGCTTAAAACAGCAAGCTCTTCGCTCCTGGCTGTATAGACAGCACTTGAAACAACACTCTAGCCTGGGTAGCCCAACACATGTGTACATAATGCCATCGGCCCATCAACTCGATGTTAAAATGAATGCTTTTAAAAAAGCAACCCCCCCCCCCCCATAATGGATTTGCTTCACTCGACATCTGTATATTTTTATACGACTCTCTTTCTACCGTAGTTTCGTTTTAATTTAGGTAAAACGTGCTACTGGATCTGTTTCGTTTGAATGTGCGACAAGATTCTACACTCGCTATACAAGTCCACAAAGCCCAGCTTGTCCGTCCGGGTGCATTCACACAGTCAGCGGTCCATATCCGACAGTATTACTGTAGTAGGGTCAACACACACAACAGGCGCCCTGCGCCGTCCCCTGCTCCGTACATTCCATTACCTTCACCCGTACTAACAAGCTTATTCATTTTTGCTAGTTCCTGTACAGATTACAGTCGGTGAAAGCTGGCTGTCATTCAGTCCAGAAACTTCCAACTTCCCCTCTGCTACGTGAAAACGTAAAGACTTAAAACACAGTGAATTATAATCACCTACAAATTTATCTTCTGTTATGTATGGTTATGAGACTTTGGGTCCTCGCACTGCGAGATCAAACTGAACTCAGAGCGTGCGCGTGCGGGGTGCTGAGTGCCGTAACCGGAACTGACAACGATGGTAAGGACGGAGAGCTTCACAGTTGGTACTACTGTGTTGAAAACATGGGTGATAAAATGGTCGGACATGTAGCAGGCATGAGAAAAATGAGAACTGCACACAAAGTACTGACTGGGAAACCTAAAGGGTAGTCACAACAACTAGGTGTAGATAGAAGTGAAGTATTTGCATATTCAAGTGGCTCAGAACAGATTCGGCTGTTCTTTTCACGGTAATGAACCTTGGTTTCCACAAAATATAAAGTTGTGCCTGTCCACGCGATGAAAACCTACAGGGGAATCAGAGGCATTACTCATTCATTTTTAACCTCGGCGGCAGATGGAGGTGAGTGGTCAAAATCACACTATTCACCGGGAAAGAACCACGGTACCCAATGAACAGGAGTATGGGTGGGCGCCAGAACAGGGCTGGACGATTTGGAGAAGAGAAAAGTCTGTGGCCCTGCCAGGATTCGCACCCCGGATTATCCAGCCAGTTAGATTCCAGAAAAGGTGGGGACTCTATTGTCAATACGGGCGATTGCTGCGTATCAAGGACTGTTCTTCATGTATCACCACCGCCACCACCACCACCACCACCACCACCGCCGCCGCCGCCACCACCGCCACCACTGCCGCCACCACCACCACCACCACCACCACCACCACCACCACCACCACCACCACCAGGGCCGCCCCCAGTGGTCGCGCGGTCTAAGGCGTGGGTCTGTGGCTGTTCGCTTGTTGGGATTGTGGGTTCGAATCCCGCCGGGTTCATGGATGTCTGTCTCTTGTGAGTGTTTGTGTTGTCAGGTAGTGGTCTGTACGTCGGGCTGATCACTAGCCCAGAGGACTCCTACCGAGTGTGGTGTGTATGATAGTGAAGCCTCGGTAATATGGAGACCGTGGCCCACGAGGGGCTGTTGCGCCATTGGAAAACAAAAACAATAGTACTAAACATCAACTTAATGCTTTTGTGCGCCCCTTTTTTACACAACACGTACGGACTCGGACCTAGGAATATTTCATGATTCGAAATAACATTTCCAACATCCGTCTCACTGTACTGTACACTACACTGCTCTTGTTCCCACAATACGTGTCTTCTTCTTCAATTCTATATTGTTTATTGCTGTTAATACTTTGCCTTACACCAAAACTTGAATACGGTTCTCGTATTTGCAATGTTATTACACCTACCTGACTCCTGCAAGACATGAAGCACCAAAGCGAAGTCTGCTACTCTCACTAATTACCCTTTAAAGACGAAGCGTATCTGTTTTATATCAGGACTCAGTGCGTACCGCGCTGTAAACACTCTCCACTTCGGTTATAAAAACCAATCTCTTAATGTTTTATAAGGCAAAAGTTGCTGTTTGTTCTGACATCCACACAAAACACATAAACGCTATGTGGGCACCACGTAGAATTTTTAAATGTTAAACCTGGTCGTATGTAAAGTTACCGCTAGGCTTTGAAAGGTTAAATCACTACGACTCCTGTAACTGCGTACCTGACATGACAACAGGTTTCACCTCGATACACTACTTTTTATATTATTCAAAACTCTGTCCACCCCTTTTGGGCACAATCGGTCTTCGCGTACCCACTATGAGTCTCAGAAAAGTCTCTCATGTTTTATGTTGGCTAGTGTATTAAAAATTGTTCTTGTGCTAGATGCGCATCACCTGTAATTTTTTTTTGAAAAGGCGTCGACAATTTACGTGACATTACATGAGCACGCACATACATATAGCATAAAAAAGGGTAAATATACATACAGTATAACAAGGGTAAATATAAAAAAGGGTAAATATACATACAGTATAAAAAGGGTAAAGATAAATAGAGTATAAAAAGGGTAAATACAAAAAAGAGTAAATATAAATATAATATTAAAAAAGAATAAATATAAAAAGGTAAATATAAATACAGCATAAAAAGGGTAAAAGTACACCCAAAAATGTAGTAACCATTATATGTGGCATAATGTCAGAAAACTGACCTCATCTGTTATAAGTACGTGGCACAAGCAGACCTACCTAACTCACGACTACAGTACTTAAAATGCAGCCATTATAAAATGTGGCACACAGCGTATAAGCGCTAGACGCAAGGAATGAAAACTCTGAAAGTCATTAAAAATTTCGTCATGAACGCAATGATTATAGCGCATGTCTCCAATCAGATCAGATATCAACGTCAAACTAGGGACGTCTCTTCAGATAACCCTGTGTAACAGTTTAATACGCTGTAACAACCAAGGCTTGCCGTGGAGTGACGTCATGCGCCAGACCGACTCGTCCTGCGCAAGGTAACATCTCTGCAAATCTTCAAATTGCGTTCAGTTATGTTCATCACGTCAGACGACGCCTTGACGAGCGTACGCAAGTGCCTGCAGCTGTCTGGTTGGCCACTGACAGGCGCTCATGCTATTGAGGTAATTGCTCGTCCCAGCTGACACTAATTACTGTACAAGCACGCTGCTTCTTACTGCTAATAGGCTCGGATTCGAATCCAACGCCAGTCCATTTGGGGTTTCTGGAGAACGTGGTATTGGGACAAGTTTTCATCTGAGTGTTTCGGTTCTCCCCTCTGAGTACCATACCACCAATGCTGGATATTCATCCATCGACTATCAACGATTTTTTCCCCATGGCGCAACAGCCCCCAGTGGGCCAGGGCCTCCTCATTATTGAGGCTTCACGATCACACTCAGACACACCACACTCGGTGGGACTCCTCTGGACGAGTGATCAGCCCGTCGCACAGATCTCTACCAGACAACACACATCACTCACAAGGGACAGACTCAATGCACCAGCCGGGATTCGAACCCACAATCCAAGCAAGCAAGCAAGCGGCCACAGATCCACGCCTTAGACCGCGCGGTCACTGGGAACGTCACACTTAAGACACTCGTACAATCTTACAAACTGACAGATTCGTTAACACGACACCCGCCTCTTCCTCCCTTATTGTTATTAGCATCCGACTTTTGTCAACTTGCTTGCCGTACGCCACATATACAGTATTATCCGACATAAAACAACGTGAATACCACATCAATTTTGATGGTAGAAACAAAATTTCCTGCTTGAAATACTGGCGCAATGGAAGTAAGAAAAAGGCAGAAAAAGACAGAAAGAAACAAGTAACGAACGAAGACTGAAACAATGAGTTAACTATACACAGACAGCAACAAACTGCCAATGTCAATTAATTACAACATTTTAAATGCAGGCCTCCAACGGTCACAATTCCAGAGCAATTCTACACTGTCACCACTCATTAAATTGGTTCTTTAAACTGACACGAACATTGTTTTGGGCTGTCCCTTAACGAAGTGTTCGCGCTCTAATGAGGTTGAAATCTCCCGTCGTTTTGACGATTGGCTTCGTTATCTCACTACGTGACGCTCGCAGTATCTACCAGAGACGTTTCGAATAGCAAATCACTCTTCCCCTCACTTCACCTTCCGACCTGCGTCTACTGCAAGATACTGGAACCTCTTCACAACCAGGAGACTCCTGCCGCCCCGCCTGCCAGGAACCAGACCAAACTACATTCTCTCTCACAATTTACTAGTGAGTATATTTCATCCATAAAATATATATATATATATATTCAGTCGAACTCGGTTATAACGACATCGAAGGGACCGAAACATTTGTGTCGTTATAACCGAGTGTCGCTGTAAGGGAGGTGTATGGTAAAAGCGAAGGAAAAATATTTCAAGACAAAATACAGGTCTGCAGGCATACTACTTAAATTTCACGCTACGATCTATTTTAAATATAAATTACTATTAAATTTAGAAACAATAAAAATGAATCTGTTATGCTTCTCAGTTTCCATAGAGGCTTGCACAGAAAAGTACATTAAGTTACACTTAAAATTTAGGAACAAAAACACCCTACTATAATTCTAAATTCGCAATATGGTAATAAATAAAACAATGAAAAAATTACCAACAAAATGCACATTAAGTTTTATTTCTCTATTTTATGGTAATTCACTCCTACATGTTTCGGCCCTTCTGGGCCATCCTCAGAGAGATTCTCAAGCAGCACACTATATCACCGCTGTAGGTGTTTGTCCTACTGTAGCTGGTTTTTTAGTTGTCCATACTGCAAGTAACATGGAAACATAGACAAATATATAAAAATATAAAAAAATTACATTTTTGTCTATGTTTCCATGTTACTTGCAGTATGGACAACTAAGATAATCAGCTACAGTAGGACAACAACCACCTACCGCGGTGATATAGTGTACTGCTTGAGAATCTCCCTGCAGATGGCCCAGAAGGGCCGAAACATGTAGGAGTGAATTGGCACAAAAGAGCGAAATAAAACATAATGTGCATTTGGTTGGTAATTTCCATTGTTTTTATGATCTAATGCACGGAGACGAAACCCGCTAATTGGTAATAAATGTCTATACAGTTTGTGACAAAATGTTGTTCTTCACTGGCCTGGCTTCGTACAAGCGCTCCACAACACATCTGTGTGCAAACTACGGTAAGCTCTAAACACCGGCCCTTGAATGGCCATAAATGCAAAGTGGAATAAGTCTCAAAGGCGCACGGCGGTTTAGGTAGTTCTTCCATTCAGCGAATGGAGCGCTGCTGTCCAAGCTACACACGATTTCTTTTCAGGTAGCAACCCTGTGTGAGCACTCGCGGGATGGGACAGGACGTCGCCTCTTATGTAGCTGATACGTTGCAGTTGCACGGGTGGCCGCGCGGTGAGTCATGCTTCTTGGAAAAATTTGTAAGCACCGATGGTTGGCACTGTCTTTACATCCGACTAGATGTTCTTACGTATGTCGTACTAAGCGAGGTAGAAAATACAAGTGACTTATGGGGAATTAGTTGGTAACACAGCACGTTTGACGCTATATCCGAGGTGCCGTACAAACTGAGGTCGTTACAAGCGAGGTAGAAAAAACACGTGACCTATGGGGAATTAGTTGGTAACACAGCACGTTTGACGCTATGTCCGAGGAGTCGTACAAACCGAGGTCGTTATAAGCGTGGTAGAAAAAACACGTGACTTATGGGGAATTAGTTGGTAACACAGCACGTTTGACGCTATATCCGAGGAGTCGTACAAACTAACGTCGTTATAACCGACTTCAACCGTATATAAATCAAATTATGAAGCAGCCAAACAAACCAAATGACTCCCGTTTGTGTGTTGCACAAAACAACGGCGTACAAGCCCAGAACTGAATAACGTTGTAAAGACGTGAAGCAGCAGACATCACCTGCAGCAACGGCAGGACGGCTGGTATCACTCCCCGTCGTGACCTCTTCACGTGAACTTGGCACCGGGCAGCGAAAAGTTGCGCCAACATAAACCGAACGGTTCAACACCGCTAACGTCAGAATCAGCCTGTGGGCAAAGTCAGCACCACCCACCTTCCATGACAGTTCATTCCTTTAACACCCACCTCAACGGTATCCTTCTTAACGGTTTTCCAAATGGACGGCTTCCAAAATTTTGTATGTCTACGTATTTTGCCTCGCCTTCCTAGCCACATGATCAACCCATCAAAGCTTCCTATATTTCACTATCCTTTGTGGAATGTATAAATCCCAAAGTTCTATTTCTCCATTCTTTGCAGGCCCAAGCATTTGTCTGGGTACCTTTTCGCCAAACAAACGCTTCATACTCCTCTCACAATAACAGACCACGTTCCATATTCACTAAGAACCAATCACCGCCCACACCATTCCCAATATAAATGCGTACTTATTGGTTCCCAGCATTCGTCTTCGAATGCTTAGCCCTTGAAGACGGGACCAATACATAGTCCCTAAACTTCGGTAACTAACTACCAATCTAGGCTGCATAACATCGCAAAAGAGCAAAGATCTCAGACCATGTTTTACAGTCACGCAAAGTAAGCCACCAAATCACATCTGCACCTCTCTCAGATATTACGCACCTCTGAGTGGCAGTTCTGTACCGACGTTTCGGGACAACCTATCGGTCTCATCTTCAAGGGATTTCTTGACGCTTGAAGATGTGACCGATATGCTGGTCCGAAACGTCGGTACAGAATTACCACTCAACGCTGCGTAATCTCCCAGAGGAGCGCAGATCTCATCTGCATCGCACTGGAAGCGTGAGATCACGCACGTAATCGAAATGTTTTTCTGTATATCACTCTCTTCGACGTTTTGGTAAACAGGTAAAGACTAAAATTTTTCGAACAAAACAAGTAATGCAGTGATGGTCGAAACATCCTGTGCTAGCAACTTCATCTAAAAGGATTGGGGGGGGGGGGGGGGGGACCACAAACCCTTCGTGCACAATCAATCGAATTCCATGCCAGTGCGGACTCCCTCTTCATCCGACCCCACTCATTACGCCTAGTGTGAATAGAGGCTCTACAGGGCGGCTCCGCATTGCAGGTGATTGCAGCCCATCAAATAACAACGAGATGACGCGTGGCAAGTACAGACACTCGCAAAATAGCACTTCACAACTCATATATTTTCATTATTCTATTCTTGAGCGAAAACGCCATAAAAATGCCTAAAGGTATATTCTCAGTAAAACATGAAATGCTTACAAATTTTATGAAAGCCTCGGAGAAAATGAAACTGACAGACACGGTGCAGAACACAGAACAGTAATCTTAAACTTTAAAAGCATCAGATTAATCTCCATCATATTCAAATATAGTCGAACTCAGTTATAACTTAATGAAATGGACTGAATATTTTGTGTCGTTATAAACGAGTGTTGTTATAACCGAAGAATATAATGTTATGGTTAACTGTGACGAATTAATTGGTAACACGGAATATCTAACGTTATAGACGAGATGTCGTATAAATCGATGTCGTTATAACCGGGTTCGACTGTATTCAATTCGTACCTCACAGAGAATATGGTGTGTACTCGTTAGCAACACCAACAGGTGAATGTCGTATAGGAAAATAACTGGTATACTGTGGGAATCATATGCACCAACACACCGTGAGCCCAAAATGCAGAGTTCCTAGTCTCAAACCTGGCGGTACGTGTGCTAACCACTATGACCTATAGGATCAAGCCAGAGAACCCGTTAGCCTGCACATATATTGCATGAAGACGTGACAGGGGACGACGCCGGTTGGGATCAAACGGTGGCCTTTTGTGGCGACAGATCTTCGGGCGTCGCAACGACACAAGATTTGCTAGCTGTTCGGTACATCGACTGCTGCTGGAACTGGCTATTTCTGGCGTCTGGTACATGCGTAATCGGTTAACGACGCACCTGAGATATTCCAGATAGGATCCAATTTTTTTTACGTGGCACTTTCGACCCGTTCTCGGGTCAATGTCTTCCCCGTTTTCGGGGCTTCATGATGAAACTCATTTAGACACACCACACACGGTAGGACTCCCCCTGGACGAGTGATCAGCCCGTCGCAGAGACTTCTACCTGACAAGACACAACACTCACAGCAGATAAACATCCATGTCCCCAGCGGAGCTCGAACCCGCGATCCCAGCAAGTTCTCGGCCGAAGATATACGCCCTAGACCGCGCGGTCACTGGGACTGGCAGCCAGGATTTAACAATTTTCCATATAAAAACAACCGTATATCCTTCCAGTCTTCATCTGATTTCTTTTCACTGCTTTCCCTACCCGTCAGACTTCCTTACTGCTAAGCACTGCCGAGGAGAAAGGGGAGGGAAGCCGGTAGAAATTACGGGGGAAGCCGGGGTCCCTCTAAGTTGCATTTGTTTTTGTCTTTCTCGGCAGTATCAAACGTAATAACGTAGCGATTTGTCGTGTTGACGGCACTTGCGGCCAGCGGCCATCTTGCCTACGATGTTCTCTGCTTTGTTTCCCCATTTTCCCCTTGGCGGTCTGTCTTTGCCAGGGGGCCCGAAGAAAAAAACTTTATTTTTCACTGGGGCCTGCACCCGCTCTCAGCGGCCCTGCTTCTACGAAAAGAAGAAAGAAGATAGGGAAATAATGAAAGAAGGAAAGAGAGATGAGGCTTAGCCTACTCTAGTATTAGATATTTTCAAAAATATACTTAGATGGGGTTACCACATGATCGCATGGCCTCTTGTAAGGGCAAAACGTGAAAGTGTGGCGTGGACGGAAGACAAACAATCACGTTCAGGGCACGATTCGAACTCCAGGCCAGGGGCAAAAGACCGTGATCGTCTTCGATCGATTGACTACCGAAGCCAAAGGCTACTGTTTGGTTACTTAAAGGCGCTCTTTAAATTCCACAGATCACATAACGTCGAATGGAAGGACTGTAAATAACAAAGAGGGACGTATGTTGACAGACGCTCCAGTTACCCACTCAAATGCGCTATCGCAGCATCTACATCGTATGACTGAGTAAAATAACAAAACAGGTATTCAGTCTCTGAGCGTCGCTCTTCGAAACAGTCACATCAAAGGCTGCAGCAGACATAGAATATAACACCTCTCTGGGACGAACAGAGCGCTACTGGTATTTCTCCTCACTTAAAAGAAAGAGCAGGAGAAGCGATACAAAAAGGAGATACAGCACGTGACTTGTTCACACTAGTTTTTGAGTCGACACAAACTCAATTGAATCCCTGTCCTCCTGCTTGAAGCTTGTTTCGTTTCTGGCTGGTGTGGAAGCAAATCGCCGACTTGGCACGTCACGATGCCGCAGGGTGGTATGGGGACGGCTCTCTCGCTACCGCCTCCTACCCATCAAAACGTCACAAGAGATGCATCACCACATCACGCAACATAGTGATGATCCAGCAAGATGGAAGCGCATAACTGAGTTTCTTGGGGCCCCTTCTTCATAAAAACACAGACGTCCACAGATAGTCGTCTCCATGCCCATTATATGCGTTGCAACATGGCGGTCAGTTACTGCAGCCATCTCCATAACTATATAAGGCTAATTACAGGCGGTGCTTTTACCCTTTTCGAGGCCCAGTGGTTACTTTATGTATCATGTTTAACACTCAAAATTCTACATTCTGTTTATAGAATGCCTTTCTGTAATTTCATGGATCTCAGAACAGCGATTATTTCCCTATACAGCATCAACTGGCTGGTTATTATAACCGAGACGTAAGTCTGTTTACTGCGCGGTACGGACTGACACTTTAAATACACGTCAGACGAATTTTCGTCTTTACGGATGTGCCGTGGCTCGAGCGGTTAGTTGCTGGTCTCTCATTGTGGAGGCTCAGATTGAATTCCAGGCCAGTCCACGTGAGATTTGTGATGGATAAAGTGGCACTGGGACAGGTGTTTTTTCTCCGCGTACTTTGGCGTCCCCTGTCAGTATCATTCCACCAATGCTCCATACTCATCCTCACCTACATGTTCCTCTTATCAGAAGGACAAATGGGGGTGGCCTGGAACCCTTCCAAAAGCAATGCGCTTTAAATCGGCAAGCAATGGACAGGAAAGTACTTCCACTCTTTTTCGTGTTTAACCTTCTAAAGCCTAGCGGTAACTTTACATACCATCAGGTTTAACATTAAAAAATTCTACGTGGTGCCCACATTGCGTTTATGTGTTTTGTACGGATCTCAGAACAAACAGCAACTTTTGCCTTATAAAACATTAAGAGATTGGTTCTTATAACCGAAATGGAGAGTGTTTACAGCGCGGTACGCACTGAGTCCTTATATAAAACAGATACGCTTCGTCTTTAAAGGGTTAAGGACCAACGGGAACTTACGCACCTGCATACACCACACTGTGTAGGTTGTCAGATGTTAATAGGGCGAATATTATCATCTTCCGAGACACGATACTCTGTGCGCGGGTAGCCGACACAGTGACTAGTGTACCGCGGAATGTAGGTCCGATGTCATGTAGGGCCAGCATTATTTTGCCAGTGTCCAAATCTGCTCAGGGACCATTAACTACCTAACCAACGGAATACGAGAGGTTTTTGAAAGGTCAACTCGGCCGCAGAGTGAAGACGACCACTCGCCGCCACCTAATGCAAAGCTTAAGAATGTGTGAAGTCAAGGGTGCACAAATCCCTGGCATCAGATAGGCAGGGCGACTAAATTCTGAATGGTGGCGCCTAGTATTTATGGGTGCTCACTATGGAACTTGCTTCATTTCGACCTTCTGGCGCCCAGAATTGTAAGATGGCTCCCAGATTTTTGAAAATATATGGACCCCTTCATTTCGACCTTCTGGCGCCCAGAATTGTAAGGTGGTTCCCAGATTTTTGAAGATCTGTGGACCCCTTCATTTCGACCTTCTGGCGCCCAGAATTGTAAGGTGGCTCCCAGATTTTTGAAAATCTGTGGACCCCTTCATGAAGCTACACTTCACCCCCATATACGTCTTCATGACATCGTGCTTAAACATGGGGACTTTACCTTTATTATACCTCGGCGGTCTGTTCTTAAATTCAACACACTTTAAGCCTGTGAGAGAGACGGTCCGACGCTCATAAGTAAATTAAACTCTGCGCACGCCAATCAGGACCGCGCACGAATAAACTGCATAGCTCCACTCATTCTAAACCTCGATATTCAACAGAGTGATCAGCTTCTCGCCTCGGCCGTTTTACTCCAGGGAAAAAATCCTTCGGTACCCACGGAATAACAGGATGAATGTGGGCCCATATTCGGTCTGGAGAAGAAAAAAATTTCTTGCTGGTGCACGAAGTTGAAACATTCAGCGCATGTTAAAAATTGCAGTTCTTTACACGTCTCATAAAATTCGACTTTTGTGTGGTGTGTACAAATTTTTTATAACAGCTGCCCTTCGCAGCTACACCACTCCGTTTGACACAGAATATCACCGTCCTGGTACATCACATCTGAATCAGCGCTCCGTTCCATCACGGTACAAAATAAAAGCCTCTCGCTCCGTACTAACCTATCAAAAGCAGAAGAACATAATGGGGATGGTGTAAGTACTTGATTTATTTCTACTTTACCACGTTTCCCCAGGATACACTGATACTTATCGAGAGGCCGTGAAAGCGCCCCCCTCCCCTTTGCCCCAGGGCCGCTTTTAGCGGACGCTTCTTTTCCCTGTGAGTGCACTACACCCAACAGTAAGGTACGCATACGGACGGAAAGCAGAGCTTTCAGCTTCTGTCACACACACTCTGTCCACACGACTGTTCTCAAACCTGTGGTTCCAGTACCGTTCATGGCCCACGGAAAGCTGTGGTGGTGGTCCAGACTGTGCGGAACGCGCAGCAGTGACAATGATGATAACGGTTCAGTGGTTAAGGCATCTGCTTTGTATTCGGGTTATGCAGGTTCGATTATCGGCACTGGGGCAGCTACTCAGGGCGAGGTTTCTTGTATTTTTTACTTCCCTAAATAAACACATTAAAATAGATCACGACTGATGCAATGCAGTCTTCATGCACAGCCAATCTTCCACTCGACGCTAAAGAGGCCTAACCAGTGTAATCAGCGTCCTTAAACAGACGAAGAAACTAAACTAAAATAAAGTCTCTTTCGCAATGACGGCCCCAGAAGTGACACAGCTGTAAGCACTGACCCTTGATAGTGCGAAATTCGTTTCAGTAATACACAGTGTATAGCAGATCGGTCCTTATATAACACAGAATATACAGTACATTAAAGAGCTATGCAGCTAATTTGGCTAATGGAGTTCAGAATAATAATTATTGGTTTTTCTGAGAACAAAATGAAATTAACTAATTCTCACTATGCGAAATATCGAGTTATTAAAAAAAAAGTGACATGCACGTACAATAACTGCAAAAGGGCATATACAAGGTGGGCCAAAAGTAGGTATACACTATATAGTATAGTATTGATGGTTCTTCTCAGATATTGACATTTAGTTAGTTTAGTATGTCCAGATTTTGGTGCATTAGCCACTGAACCCGCTGCATCAAACTAGTCTCTGATACGATAAACTGTCAGGCGTGTTGGTGGGGGAGTATTAAACGCTTCTACCCATGCTGTGCGTACTCGCTCGGCATTTTCAGTTTTCCACTACTGCCTCAAAATCCACTTTCTTTTTTCCATACTTAAGTTCCCTGCCATCACTCAATATCTGTAAAGAAAAAAAAATTACTGTATACCTACTTTTGGCCCACCCTGTACATCACTGGGTTTTAAAATTTTATATTGAAGTTACATGATACAGAAGTTCCCAATCTGAACTCACGGCCTAACAGGCTGAAGCTCCAGTCATTACATGAAGGGCAGCTAAGCCACACACAATAAAATTTTTGGATTAAAATCCCTGTACGAGATTACTTGGCAGACATTACTAAACATTCATGGAAGAATCTTACTAAGTACGTTTCAGGAGAAACAAAGGAGGTACGAACTGTATTCATATAATGTGTAAGGGTTACATTTTATGAACACGTTAGTAAGGGTTCGCATTCCTTAACCTTTTAAAGCCTAGCGGTAACTTTACGTACCACCAGGTTTAACATTAAAAAATTCTACGTGGTGTCCACATTGCGTTTATGTGTTTTGTACGGATCTCAGAACAAACAGCAACTTTTGCCTTATAAAACATGAAGAGACTGGTTTTTATAACCGAAGTGGAGAGTGTTTACAGCGCGGTACGCACTGAGTCCTTATATAAAACAGATACGCTTCGTCTTTAAAGGGTAAAATACGAGAGTATTCTTAACCGTCAAATTCTTGCGAATTGCTACAGGAAGATAAAAATATCAAAGACCTAGTCAGTTAGTCTGTCAATCAGTTAATTCCAGTCAACAAATCGTTTGGAAAAGTCTCAAAATATGACACCAAACGACAAAGCCAACAACTAAGTACGAACGTGAAACGGTATTCTCATTCGGAGTGCAACAAACACGTTTCTAAATGCATTATTTTCGATAATATATGCATCGTTGTCCTTAATACTTACTTAATAGTCTCATGACACGCTTCTTGTAGCGGGGCAACTAAAATGTACGCCTACTGGTTTTTCGTAACATTAAATGCGCAACATCAACTATGTTACGCTTGTACGGGATATTTAAAAGGCTGAACTCGTTTACTTCACTTACTTCCACCTAGTGACAAGGCTAAGAATGAGTGGAGCTATAAATCCACTCTCCCATTATGCCTTCATAGCGTGTACAGGGCCTTCACCTCTTCCTTTACCCCTTTATTTCACCAATTTTCTTTATTCACGTTTAGCTGCCGTATCCTAAAAACATTCATACAAAATAACAATGATATTTAACCTCTTAAAGCCTAGCGGTAACTTTACGTACCACCAGGTTTAACATTAAAAAATTCTCTATAGTGCTCATCGCGTTTATGTATTTTGTACATATCTCGGAACAAACAGCAACTTTTACCATAAACATCAGCAACTCATTCATTTTCTTTATAACTGAGGTTGAAAGTTAAGTACGCACAGAATCTTTATATAAAGCAGATTACGTTTCGTCTTTAAAGGGTTAACGTACACTGTGGACAGGGTTGTATCACGTTTGAAGGCACATCTCAGTACGGGCCACAGGGAGTAGCCAACATAACGAATCCGCAACCTCGTTCGTCGGCGAAGAGTCAAACCTCGACGCCTGAGGCGCGAGCCCCCGTGCCGTAATCCATTCGTCACTGAGCGTACGAATATTTTACTGCAATGCACAATACAGATCCCTCATTCAAAATCAGCGACAAGCACATACAGCCTGCAACTGAGGACTGCTGACAACAGAACGCATTCACCTACACACACACACTTCATTCATCATGGAAGAATTGTGGTTAAGGGGGGAAAAAGGATAAAGACAAACACTCTAGCTGCATCTAGGGGAGTGAAGGCTCTTTACAGTACAAACAAAAATGGCAAGTAAACCACTCTTCGCTGCTCTGAAATGGAAAGAATACAAACACAACGTAATTCATACTGGTCGGTGGCAAAGCACAGTAACACAGGGCGCAGATCGAGCTGCGTAACATGGAAACAAAATGTTGCACTGATGAACGACGACGACAACAACAACGTGTTTATGGAATGGGTGTGAAGATTGGTCTGTCACACTACGAGTAGACAATAAACTGAGGCGCCTTAGAATAGGATCCTAGGAACATTATTTGGACCCAAGGCGCATTAAAAGCATCATGATGGATACGACATACTAACCCTTCAAAGACGAAGCGTATCTGTTTTATATAAGGACTCAGTGCGTACCGCGCTGTAAACGCTCTCCATTTCGGTTATAAAAATCAGTCTCTTAATGTTTTATAAGGCAAAAGTTGCTGTTTGTTCTGAGATCCGTACAAAACACATAAACGCAATGTGGGCACCACGTAGAATTTTTTAATGTTAAACCTGGTCGTATGTAAAGTTACCGCTAGGCTTTAAAAGGTTAAACTAAACTGTATTTAAAACTTCAGTTCGCACCGAGCAGTAAACACTCTCCGTCCTGGTTACGGCAAACAATGTGTTGATGTTATATAGGCAAATAATGACTATCTATTCTGAGATACATACAAAACACATAAATAGTCTGGGTGGACAGAATTTAGAACGTCTGAACGTTAAAAAAAAACCTGGTGGTACATAAAGTAACCACTGGGCTTTAAAGGGCTAAGACGGTTTATAACTTGCATTTTCCCGCAAACAGTACTGAGGCACTCACAAATACAGGAACAAGAAATGGGCGGGGTATATAGCATGCGGGAAGTGACGTAGATTACGAACCGGACACCGCCCTCAAACTGTGGGCGAGGTACTGCCGTATCTTATAACACAGATGCAGAACACTGGCTTTTGCAACAAGAACGTAATGGAGTCCGAAAGAACCCGTAACAGATTTTAGTATCCCTTATGTTTTTGGGCCCCCTGACCTGCACGAAACCCTCCCCCCCCCACGCCCGCCCAGTTCCGCGCCGCGGTGTCTGCGGACGCCTTACCTGCACCACTACATACACGCGAAACAACGAGGAATTCAAAGAAAACTTTCGGTCGAAAATCAAAACGGCAGTGACCACTTGAAGATGAAGTCACAGATTTGAGGCAATGAGTACAAGGGTCCTTAAAAGACGAAAGGTGCGTGCGTGTGGACTGGATTAACTGGCCCGTGTTATTCACATATGCCGTGGTAACAGAATGGCACAACACTTAAAACTGTAATTCCCTAACGTTTTATATACCGGAACCCGTATGCCAACCAACAGCGTTACTGCTGTCACAAACGTAGGAAATAAACAAAAATATTTTGGTGTAACGACATCCTGGAAATAGGGGGGGGGGGGGGGGGGACAACCGATCATACCTGCCAGGTAGTCGCTATGCTGAGTTGCCTTTCGACCCTCACAGCCCACTTCAATTACTGTACCCCTGTGATAGAGGAAGACTTCAAACGCTGGACAATGCACAGCATCGGCTAATTACAGTAACAGCTCGCCATTTTACCGAAAATGAACAAAAGTAATTTGTCTCGTGACCAGCCACTCTCGATATATCGTCATGAGCTTACCACAGACCGTAAAGTTTTCTCTGTACACTGCATCAAAGTATAAACGGACAGCAGAGGTAGAGCTCCACTCATTCTTAAACTCGGACCCGGCCGTTGTACCGCCGGTAACAAACGCTGGTACCCAATAAACAGGAGGTTGGGTGAGCCCCACAGGTGGTCCGGACCTTTTGGACAGGAGAAAAGTATTTTGCCAATACGGGCATTCCAGCCCGTAACCGAAGTTAAAAAGTACATAAACATGCTGCATAGTGAGTACAATTTGCTATACTGTTGCTGAGACGCGGACCACAAAGGAAACAATCATAAATTGTATACTGCTCGCACCGTGCACTGTCGATAATCAAATCACACAACACTCAGTCCAACAAGATGCACTGCATTGTTTGTAGATACTCTATAGTTCAATGAAGATACAGATTACATCTTTTTGATACATATTTGCATTGCTAGTTCTGGTTTCTGAAATGTTACTTTGATATGAATCTCTGATTACGACCCCATGAGGGATCGAAACATGTTGGACTGATTAACACGATACTGTAATACAGAATATCAGGAAACAATAGAGTACATTTTGTTGGACTGAGTATTGTGTGATTTGAAACAGTCATATCTCTTCTACATCATTTTACACAAGAACTGTTTTTGTTTTCGTGTGGCATTCCACACCCTAGAACACCAAGAATTTCAATTAACTGTGTGTTTTCAGCACACTTGTATAACTAGGTACCACATCTAGCAGTATATGCCACGATCTCACGTTTCGCCAACATGGAATCACTTAAACAAGACCAGATACAATCAGCAGAGGTTCAAATACACAGGATTCCGTATGCAGGCCTACATATGAAAACAGTTAACGTTTTCAGACACTGAATGCAGAACTGTCAATGCAGGAATCACGTTAGCTGCGTCACATTATTAACCCTTTAAAGACGAAGCGTATCTGTTTTATAAGGACTCAGTGCGTACCGCGCTGTAAACACTCTCCACTTCGGTTATAAAAGCCAATCTCTTAATGTTTTATAAGGCAAAAGTTGTTGTTTGTTCTGAGATCCGTACAAAACACATAAACGCAATGTGGGCACCACGTAGAATTTTTTAATGTTAAACCTGGTGGTACGTAAAGTTACCGCTAGGCTTTAAAAGGTTAAACCCTTCCGTTTATTTTGACATTACGACCACATGGTTTACGTCAGGCATATTTCCGGTGCTGCCAACATCATTACTGAGCTGAATGACGTTCGTCTACACGACATATAAAAATCCCACACTTCTTCACAGAGAACACATCAGTCTCCATTACAAAGTCCAATCAGTTGTTGTTTAGGGCTGGTGTGTACGAATCCTGGGCGACAGGTTGACCGGGCGACTAAATTTTGTACACTGGCGCCTAATATTGTTGTGTCCTCAGTGTGGAACTTACCTCATGTCATCCTTATGGCGTCAAGAATTTTGGAGTGGCTACTAGAAGTTTGGAAATTTCTGCATTTCTGCTTGCGGAAAAGGATCTATTGTAAGAATTACATGACCCACATAAATAAATTGTGGGGCAAAATGCAATTTTCTTAATGTTAGAGGAGATGGTGCAAATATTTACCAATGAGCTTTAAAGGGTTAACCTACTCACCTTCCCTTGCACAAACCGCAGCCCCCTTTACACCGTCTGAATCCCAGCATGTGTTTTAGTGTGTATTTAAGAATCAAGCAAATCTAAGTCTATATGACAGTCAGTCTCGGGAAAGACTAATGGGCAGATGATCAATTCTGTCAGGTACCTACACGCACTCTGCGATTTGGATGCAAACCCAGGAACCCGTTGATGTGGCATAAAGCATGGGAAAGGCAGATCAATAAATAATTTGCTTCAGTTTGTCTCTCTTTCTCTTTACTTCATTCTACATGCTCGGTTTTCGCATGCAGAGAGAGCTGTCTATTCTCTTTTACTCCCCTTACCCTTCTTCGCCGCCCCAACTCAAGACTCCCTGTCCCTAGGAGATAGGCAGCCCAACCAGCTCCGACTCAACAGGTCCAAGCCAGTGAGATGAAATGCACCATCACTAGCACTAGACGCCTTGACAGCCCTAGACGCGAAACACTGCAACACTAACCTGCAAAGCCCCTGCCCCTCTGCAGAATAACAATAGATCCCGTCCGTATATAACTCTGGTAGGGGATAGAAGTGAAAACACAAATCTCAAAGTTTCAACTAAAATGGTAGAAAACAAGGCGAGGAAATCGAGTATCTAGTAGTTAGTAGCCAAGTTTCAGCAGCAAGTCAAGACTTGAGTAAAGTTAACAGTAAAATATGCAGCTTATTTGATTATATTGGGAATAAAACTTCTTTGGCAGAGTACACGAACAGCCTGACAACTGTCAGCGAAAGGAGATATGGACAGGGGTGTACATTTACTGAACTAATGGCCACACGCTGGTAGGTCGATGAATTGCATTTCCAATGATCAGGTGACCTGCACAGATCACCGCAAGAAAAGCGCGTTTTCCCATCGTCAGTGGTTATAGACTGTGCCTTCAACACTTTACAACGTACGCCCACACTATAGCCTCAGCCTCGCTGTCTGTACGTCATTAGACTAACTGCCTCTACGTGCTGTCAGCCTCTCCGGCTTCTCTTCACGCATCCAGGCTCTCTTTGTCAAAAAAGGCTGCTTTCTGCTTCATGCCTTAACTAAGCCAATGGAGCAGAATATTTCTTAAAAACCAACAGTCGCCCAGTTAGTGAAGAAACGCCCCCACCCTTTAAGAGAACCAAAGGTTCATTATCGTGTTTACTAGAATCCGCCACTCCTGCCTTCCCTCAGATAACTTCACTATACGTCTTCACGCCTTACTTCTTTAACATTTCAAGTCTAACGGTAATTATATGTCACCTACCGTAACATTAAGAAAACGCATTTTGTCACACTGCGTACTCATACGTTCCACATAACTCATATAATGCCGAGTATATCCCTAAACAGCATAAATGGTCTTTGTAATGCACATGGCCTCTGTTCTCTCTAAGGTACAAACCGAGTATTTATATATAATTTACACAGATGTTAGTGTCGAAAGAACTGATGTATTTTGCTATTAGCTTCCCAACAAAATAAATGAAGAGGCATCTTACCATCACGTTTCCCAATACGAGTATACGTACGTTACCGTGCGTGCTAATGTCCCTGCCATCTCAACCTCCTTTATGTGATCACCGCACGGTACCGTTTTGTGGACAGCACATATCATGGACAGCTCCTCACTATGGAACATTAAACCTTTAAAGACGAAGCGTATCTGTTTTATATAAGGACTCAGTACGTACCGCGCTGTAAACACTCTCCACTTCGGTTATAAAAACCAGTCTCTTAATGTTTTATAAGGCAAAAGTTGCTGTTTGTTCTGAGATCCGTACAAAACACATAAACGCAATGTGGGCACCACGTAGAATTTTTTAATGCTAAACCTGGCGGTACGTAAAGTTACCGCTAGGCTTTAAAGGGTTAACTAGCCCTCCGACACTTACACTCTCTCCGGAAACGTGTTCTTCTCAGCACGTGTTTCCAAATACTGTTTTCGACTGCGCGATTGATTTTGGTCTCGTTATTTATCTAATGCAATAGCTTGCAAGACAGCAATACCGTCACCCCCCTTACCCTGTTGGATACGCAGAAGCACGTGTTAACCTTTTAAAGCCTAGCGGTAACTTTACATACCACCAGGTTTAAAATTAAAAAATTCTACGTGGTGCCCACATTGCGTTTATGTGTTTTGTACGGATCTCAGAACAAACAGCAACTTTTGCCTTATGAAACATTAAGAGATTGGTTTTTATAACCCAAGTGGAGAGTGTTTACAGCGCGGTAGGCGTTGAGTCCTTATGTAAACAGATACGCTTCGTCTTTAAAGGGTTAATAAACACTCCACACGCCGAACCCAGTGGCCGCGCCCTCTAAGGCGTGAGTCTGCGGCCGTTAGCGTGCCGGGATTGCGGGTTCGAATCCCGCCGGGGACATGGATGTCTGTCTCTTGTGAGTGTTGTGTGTTGTCAGGTCTGTGCGTCGGGCTGATCGTTCGTCCAAAGGAGTTCCAACGAGTGTGGTGTGTCTTGAGTGTGATTGTAAAGCCTCGATAATGAGAAAAGCCTGGCCCACTAGGGCTGCTGCGCCACTGGGGGGGGGGGGGGACGCTCTACATTCATTAATCTTTTGTTACGTCATAGTTTTCCACAACAGCAGGGGCGCCTACGTCAATTATATAACAGTGTATTATATACAAATGTAGTTCCTAATAACTTTGCCTTTTAAACGCTATTTCAATTATAAAAATTCAGTTCAGTCTCACAAAGATGATGCTGTGTCTCCATCATAAAGGAGGCCCACTTCATGATGCGTTGGGAAAAATCACTGTATACTGTGCCATAAGGAATTCACGACAATGTCGCTCGCTGTGAGAGAAATACGGAGCTTCTGAATGTCAAACATGACAGCAAACACATTAGCAACCAACTCTGAAAAGTGAATGATACCAACTGATTCCCACTGTGAGAAGGCAAATGATATTCCGCACAGTGCGACACTGTCAACAAGAACGTAAATTTTATACGAGAAATGTTCCAAAGAGATGGACGGGCCCGTCCTGATAAACTCGCCAACATCTGTAACTGTAAATGGGATCACGGAGACTTTATTCGCCTCCTTCTTCCTCTTCTTTATTGCCTTCTTCAACTTATTCTTCCTCTCCACAAGAGTTACGCTCTCTGAAATCCGTTTCAAGGTTCAGAAGTTTTCCAGTTTGTTTCGCCATCCACTCGGACGTCTTCCAGCGTCCAGCAGCAAACCGCCGTACAGTAACAACGGTTCCAGACGTTCGCACACGTAAGCAGAAAGTCGCTACACCACTGTATTTAGTGATGCAGGAAGCAAGCTGCCAACCCGAAGTGAAATTGCATTACACGTTCCAAGTGTCAGTGCGACATCTCTAGGAATAGCTCACGTAGTGATAAATCACCGGAGTTCTTCCTAGTTCCACCACGCCGTTGTCCTCATGGGATTAATTAGGCTCATTTCTATGTATTATTTATTTATTTATTTATTTATCTATCTATCTATCTATCTACCTATCTACCTATCTATCTATCTATTTATCTATCTATCTATCTATCTATCTATCTATCTATCTATCATGTTCCGTCCTGCACACATCAGTCAGACGTACTTTGCAGTTTCACAACTGCACCATAATTCTATTGAATTATACGCTGGACTGTGTAACTGGCGTGCTAAAGTGGATTTTATTGAGACGTAAAGAAACATACGCGCTGGAAATGCCTTCAAAGTGACTTAGGCTTACTGCGAGTTGTTGTTTTATGGTTTTAGGCATCAACCTCCAATACCCTAGCCTCGCCATTCTGCAGAAGGCAAACGTCGAAATTCACATTTTTATGTATGCACACAACAGATGGCATTTTCTCCTTCACTCGTAATATCAGCGAATGCAACAAAAATACGAGCTGGCGGGTGGGATACGCAGCTCGAAGTAGGGAGTCATTACGATGTGAGAAAAATATGGATAATTTATACTTTCCTAGAATTTGGAGAAAAGAAAAATCTGCAGGAGACCAAATGGCTTTGGACCTTCAGCAAAGAAGCAATCATCATATTCTGTCTACATGTCATCTCAAAATTTCAGAGATGAAGTCCTATTACGTTAACACTGTATTATGAATTGACGTCTTACATTTATCCTGTTAACACGTCTCGTACGGAAAATCCAAGATCTCACGTGTGCAGTTTATAACACAGATTGGGGCAGAAGCCGCTGGACACAAAAGTCATAATGGCACTCCACCGCCACAATACTTACACTGACTGAGTACCTGGGATATCCAAAGTGTCTACAGTGACACGTCGTCTAAGTCGTTTGTCCTTGAAGCGTTGGCAAACGCGATGACGATAAAATTATCGCGTGCGCGTCCGTTCTCTTGTCAAATATGGAGTGTGAAGTGACACTTGCATCACCCTGTATAATTCAGTCACACTCCACAGAAAACATTCCTTCTCAGCAGATGATATTAGAACAGGTTACCATGCAATTCCTCTCAATTTATGGAATCAGAAGGTTCACTACCGTATTCACAAAAGCCCGCCACTGTACCCTATACTGAGTAAGACAGTACCTTCCTTTCACATTTCCTGTCTTCATTTCTGTATTCCCTTTCCGCCTGCCCGATGTCACGCACTGTAGCAGCTATATGGTTTATAAACGAACTAAATTAGTTAACTAACCACAAAACATTAATAAACGTATGAGGGTTTACTCATATATGTAACATGTCAATATTACTTCGAATTGGCACACGATGTCTACTGTGCAGATGTGAATACATTTTATGAGGATTCCAATCTTCTGGGATACGATGCTGCTTCATGCGGTAATCGAATGCCGACAGTTCAGGGCAACATATTCTCATCTTCATGGCGTCGAAATGTCCACATACTCTTCTTGGACACTACGACCCTTCAAAATTAGAACTCTGCGTTCTCTCGAAACGTCGGAATTCGCTTATCCAGTGATGCAGCGCCACATCCCAGAAGAAAGGACTCCTCACGTGCACCGCTGGGTACACCTAGAAGACGCATATTACTGTTACAATAAAAACAGCATTAAAGAAGCGTCAGCCTAAACTCTAGCCTAACAACACAATACCAAGGAGTCTGCAATTACAGCAGGCGTAGTTTGCATTACAAAAACATGAAATTATACTAAAAGTTGCTTTCGTAATTACTGTTTTCATTCCTGCACAGCCTCCAGTGAATCCCACGCTAATATGCACGTACATTTTAATTCTATTCCTAAAAGCAGAACAATTAAACAAAACAGAAATTACAACAATTAGGTCTGGCGTTCAGAGATCCAATATAACGAGTAATTATGTTTTGGAATCCAATCATGTAAAACTCACCCCCACAGTGGGACGCAATGCAGTTTTCATTCACAGAAACATCGTATCAACAGAGCAAGGAATTGCAATCAACCACTTGCGCTCTTGCACTGCACAATGCGGAGGGCTGCTTAGCGGCAGGGATAATATGATATGCAGATATTCAGTTCTGCCAAGGAACACCGTCACGGATTTGGGCGCTTAAACGTTCCCCCAGGATTAATTATCGCGCTAGTAAAAGGCAGTCATTACATCGTATCTTAAAGTACTTCCCCCCCCCCAATGGCGTGACAGCCCCTAAAGGGCCACGGCCTCCTCAGTATCGAGGCTTCACGATCACACTCAGACACACCACACTCGGTAGGACTCCTCTGGACAAGTGATCAGCCCGACGAAAAGACCTCTACCCGACAACACACAACACTCACAAGAGACAGATATATGTGCGCCCGGCGGGATTAAAACCCACAATCCCAGCAAGCAGATGGCCGCAGACCCACGCCTTACACCGCGCGGCCACTGGGATCGGAATCTTAAAAGACACAGTGTACTTTAATCCGCACAGCCAAGGATCAATTTTAATATTATTCTCCTTATGTGCTCCACGAAGTATCTTTCCTTGAAATATTCTGACGAAATGTATATTGAAACGCCACTCATGCTTGCTACATGTTCTGTCCAGCTCACCCTCCATCATTCACTGATAGGGCACCCAAAGCGAAGCTCCCCTTCCCCCACGCCCGTCTTCCCCCTATTTGGGACAACCGCTTTCCCAAGTACTTTATTCTCATGTTCGCACCCTCAGTTTACGCTGTTTCAGAAGGGAAAGCCAAGTTTCGGTACTTGCCTTCACGCTGTATTTTCCTCAAATGCACACACTCACACGCGCCCGCGCGCGAAAGTTAAATAAAAACAACGTAAATAACTCTAATTTAAATGTGAAATTTCCTTACCGAAGGAACCCAAAAAGAGGGCTACGTAGTCCTCTGCCTCCTGTTCTATGCCAGTTTAATCCAAGTTAGATCCCTACAATATCATCCTCGCCGCCAAGTTAATTAGATTGCCGTGCCAGTCTGGTTTGTCAAGACGACTCTTAGGAGAGATTTACAGCAGAAATCACAACAAGTTCAGGATACCTCAGTAAATCCTATAAATTTAATTATCTTGATTGGTTTCTGATGGACTTATTTTCATTCTCCGGCCACGTTAATTTTATCAGTTCTTTCACACCATTCTCAGGGCGTTCGCACTTTCTTATTGCAGTCCTTAACGTTTCAAACCAGTCCAGTTTTACTGTGTACGAGATTCATGATTTTCATTCCTAATTAGGCCGATATAATTTTTCCCTACCATCGTCTTTGATTTTTATTTCCTCGTTTTATATTTCACTATCTTCTTACTCATCGTCTTTCATTATTCCTTAACCCATCGTTTCCTCTCTCTCTCTCTTTCTCCCGTCTTTTAACATTCCTCCTTTTATCACATTTTACCTTCATTTTTCCCTATATTTCACCTGTAGCCATTCATTACGAAGTTAGAAGGGAAAACCTTATCTGGAGACCACGGCCGCCCGTCTGCGGCCTACTATCGGTAACCAAGCCATTGGCGCGATTTTCATGAAATTCGGTATACACGAAAATTTTCAAACATGCGTGAGGTTCGTGAAAATCGGCTCAGTGACAGCTACTCTTCAGTTTAGGGTGCATATGATTTTATTACATAAATTTATAATACGACTATTAGACGTATGCCTCATATTTCTGGACGGATTTGGATGAAATTTGGTATAAGAGATCACCATGTACTGCTACTGAACAACTCGTGACCGAGCATTCCTGAGTTACGCGAAAAATGGCATAGGGAAGGCCACACTTTTCTTACGGTCGTACACAAAACTGCACTTAGGGTTGTACCATAAATGCGTATGGCATTTTGAAAGTAAAGGTCACCTTGGTGAGGTCTGTGTACTCTCGAAGGAGTACATTATTTTGCACATCGTCTGCAATCATGTTCTCTGTTTCTCTTTATTTGGTCCTTACACGTCGAATACACCCCATGCGCCCTTCCCGTTACTGTGCTGTGCCAGTCACACCACACGGACACTGTGCAAACCTTACTCGCTTTGGAAGAGGCTACGCATCTATCGTACGACAGACTGCATCATGATGATTATGTATGATGATTTTTACGTATTGAAGTTCTCAATACCTAAAACCATTTTTGTCCACTAAGTGCGTGATGGTGAATGATACACTGAAAATGATGTGGAAAGAAGAAATCGTGGCATAACTTAAGGTTACAGTCTGGCATTTGCCTAGAAAAATTGAGAAAAATCGAGATAAAACTGTCACTATAGCTGGTGTTCCGGCCAATACAGGAACAGGTCACGTGATCGGCAGAGACACGTATTACCGTTTAAGTCAATCTGTTCAGTGTCACAAAACGCCGCGCGTTAATAGTACCCCAACACGTATTTCACACTTGAACGTTTACAATCACATTCACAGAGAAATAGCATTCAAAAAGTTTCGCTTCTTGCATACGATATAAATTTCGATTTCCATCAAGACATTTCTAGGACGATATACACTGCAAACCGATACAGCTCACTACCAGAGCGGGGTTTCACCTCACTTAGTTCAGCCCCCCAACCCCCACTTTCCTCTTCACACTGATACAGAACTGAAATATACATCCTTCGCTTAAAGAACACTTTGTCACTCAGTTTCCTGCGCCGGCATTTAGGTTAAAATTAAGTTTGAAATAGAATCTAAGCATAGCATGCTCCTCTTTCTCTGTCAGCCTGCCTGCATGTCAAGCTCTGCTACTATATATATCGCTAGTAAATTACATCTGCATACGAGTTTGTTTGAAGTTCGGTCGCTTCTATAAATCCAACGCTTTGCCAAGCAATTTTATAGCATACAGCTTCACGCACACACACAGAATTCCTAATTAATGTAACTTGACGCTTAATTGGTGTGTATGAACGCTGAAGGATATATGATTCATCTAACCCTTGTGATTACAAACCAAGTAAGTTTTCGAAAATGGTAACCCCTCCCCCGAGATGTTAACTGGCAGCGTAAAATATGAAAGAGGAGAGGGTGTTAAATTAGAATAATCGTGTTCTGAAAAATACAGGCCACAAATGTCAATGACAAAGTAACTACACTTGTTATAAATTAGGGGGTACGGCAACTCCGTTTCAAACAGAGTTCCGTTTAAATTAACAGACAATTAATGAGACGGAACACTTCACAGAATGCGACTTAACACACTTCTGCTCGTGTACCAAATGCCACAAATATTCTTAAAATATGCAATGATTTTGCGAGTCTCTCTTGGACTCATTTACTGTGTAATGCTTTATAACTTCAGCCTTCCGTTCTTTACTTCTTTCTTTGTTTTTCTTTACCTTTCTTTTTTCTTTCTTCCTGTTTTATCCCTACTTTATTTATCTTCTCATGTATTCCTCTCAGATGCTTGGCACGACCGAAATAAATATGAATAATATTAAAAACCCAGCCAAGTCCGGGGTTCGTTCCTCATTTTTCCCATTCCCCTGTACAATGTGGAACACCCACACTATAGTTCTATAGATTTACTTATGAAAATAATCAGGTCACATGTAATTTTATATAAGTAGGAACTTACGCAATCTGTCGACGTGACACAGTATCGACTGTGCTACTGATAACGGCGTTCAGTAAGGTATAAATATACACGTTATCTTGACTAGACAGTTAATACGTACTGAAAACGTTTCCCTGCCTTATAGTTCCTATCCAAAACTACTTAACGGATCTGACAACATTAGGAATTGAAAACCTAAAGGAATTTTACATGGCGAATTTGATTTTGCTCCTTACTGACTGACTCCAGTCTGCATATTGCTCAAATACAACTTCATCGGCTCATTGTACAGAACTTAAGGCAGCTACGTAGCATAAACACACGCCTCGTTCACATCCACAACTTTCGATGTAGTTCAACATTTAACACAACAAGGCGGACAATAATCTATGGCTGTTAGTGTAGTGCGACACCAAGTTCGTATCTGCAATAAATAAATAAATACATAAATAAATAAATAAATAAAGTCAATTAGGCACGAAAATCGCAAAGAACGCCGCACGGCTTACAGGCGACCACTACTTTTATATCTATACCGAAATTCAAACTCTTAATTACAAATACAGTGGAACCCGGTTATAACGACATCGGTTTATACGACACCTCGCCTATAGCGTCAGGTATCCCGTGGTACCAATTAATTCCTCACTGTTAACGATAACAATATACTCCTCGGTTATAACAACTCTCGTTTATAACGACACAAACATTCAGTTCCGTTTCATTACGTTATAACCGAGTTCGACTGTGTATTTTCTCAAATCAGTCATACACAATATATCACACAAGATAAAACAGGCAACATGTTTCGGCTGATTAACGACCTCATCAGGCCTTTATCGAGAACACTAAAAAGATACTAAATACTGGAACAGGGGTGAGAGCTCCACCTTTAGAATATAACAACACACAGTACACACTTCCAAATGTTTACTTTAATTTTTAACTCAAGAAGTCTTGACAATAAAATGTGCGGGTATATAAATTAACAGAAACAAAATTTTGAGTTTTGTACTTGTAGGCAAAAACATTTATTTCATGTCGAGTAACACAGCGGGGGTGTGTCATCTCAAGACCGTCACTGCAAGTTCCTTAGCAAATATAACGACTGCTGCTCTTGGCCCAAACGGAGGCACGCAGCTGCGCAGTTGGTTGAGGCACTGCACCACAAGCCGGAAGGACGCGGGTTCGATTCCTGAGTGTATCACTGGCATAAACATTCCGGTCGCACTATGGCCCTGGTGTCGACTCAGCCTCTAACAGAAATGAGTACCAGGAATATTTCCTGGGGGGTAAAGGCGGCCGGTGCGCAGGGCTGACAACCTTACCACCTTCATGTGCTGTCTAAAATTCTGGGACCCTAAGGGACTGTCCAGACCTGTAATGGCACTGCTTTACCTTTATTCTTGGCCCAAAAGAACTCTGTGAACCACTGTTTAGGAACCGCTTAGGTATCGAGTTTTCTCCGAGATCATGTATTGATGAAGGAGACCATGTAAATACATAGTATCGGGGGTGTGTAAACAGCGTCTAGTTCCAACATGCTCGAGTACATGCAAATGGGTTGGCGGGTGGGAGAGACGAAACCTCAATACAACACAGCAGAATATTGAGGACTGACAACAGAATGCAGTCTCATGATTTCCCATAGGATATGACGTCATATGTTCATTCACGAAATTAAAGTTCCCTTCCAATCGCCATTTTTGGTATGAAACACAAAAATATAATGGACAGGGAGTGGATTGGGGGGGGGGGGGGGAGAGATCCACAAACAGTATGCACTGCGTGCCGACCAGTCGACGGACGACATTGTTATTGTTATTCTTGTTAAAAACATCAGATACGATACGTGGGCATCTGACGCAAACGTTGGATACAGGTATAAAGGCACTACGGCACCACATAGGGGTCAGAACCGTCTTCACAAAATAATTCCACGTTCAGCTGAAATCACTTTGCTTACCGAAACACAATCAAATTCAGTTCCTTGTACAGAATCGCTGTTACTGTACTGAGCACTATCATGGTTAACGCCGATCCCAGTGGCCGCGCGGTATAGAGCGTGGGTCTGCGGCCGTTCGCTTGCTGGGATTGCGGGTTCGAATCCCGCCGGAGGCATGGATGTCTGTCTCTTGTGAGTGTTGTGTGCTGTCAGGTAGAGGTCTCTGCGTCGGGCTGATCACTCGTGAAGAGGAGTCCTAACGAATGTGGTGTGTCTGAGTGTGATCGTGAAGCTTCGGTAATGAGGCCCCGGCCCACTAGGGGCTGTAGTAGTAGTAGTAGCAGCACCAGTAGTAGTAGTAGTAGTAGTAGTAGTAGTAGTAGTAGTAGTAGTAGTAGTAGTCACAAAAGAACAACTTCGTACGTTCTTAACCTGTTCGAAATGCGTAGAAGTGAACGAACAGCTAGTGAACTAAAAACAGAGATTTTGCTCAAAAATGTTTAAACAGACTGGTGCTTTGCACGGCCGTTCAAAAGACACGAACATTGCTTACATTTTATAAGGTAGCAGCATGTAAAATTATCTGTACTTACATCAAAAACAATTCAATGTCCCTACTAAGTCAAGGTGTGAAGTTTACAACGATTATAAGAATTAGTTAACAATTTAAGTGTAATTAATTTTAATTCCGTTACTATCCCCTTTATTATCCAGTACGCATGTGTTACGTGCCAAGGCATATCTACCAGCGTTCACTAGGTACCACCGAGTATATTTATGTACTTAAACAACCACCATAATAAAGTAAAAAATTCTGAAACGTACGTTACCACACGAGATGGCGTAGGGAAACGCAGACGATTATGTAGGTCCAGCGGTAATACCGCAGTGCTGCACGCAGCTGAGAACCAAAGTGGGTAAGTGTGGACGCTGTACTTACCTGAAAAGACAATAAAATAACAATAAGAATACATAACAGAAACATAGCATTAACAAACTTTACAAGCTCAGGAACATAACCAGGGAAAGGCAATAAGGCTTACCAACATAACCTGTTCAATTCCTGTAGTTACGTCACCTGCATCACGGACCACGTGCGCTACGAGCGAGTGGCAACGCGTTAGCTCTTTAACCTTTTAAATCCCAGCGGTAACTTCACGTGCCATCAGGTTTAACATTCACGAATTCTACATGGTGCTGACATTTCATTTATATGTTCTGTGTGAGATTCAGAATAAACAGCAACTTTTGCCTTATAAAACATTAAGAGATTGGTTTTTATAACCGAAGTGGAGAGTGTTTACAGCGCGGTACGCACTGAGTCCTTATATAAAACAGACACGCTTCGTCTTTAAAAGGTTAAAGCCCGGTATTTATTCACGTACCGCTAAGCCCAACATTCAAAAGTTCCTACGTTCCGCCCACAGACTGAATTTACATGTTGTGTACGGATCTCAGAACAAACAGTGATTATTTGTGTTTACTGAGCGGTACGAACTGGATCTTCAAATATAACTGCGTTTAATTTCCGTTTTCAAGGGGTTAGCCATCCGGTAGTAATGGCGTAGATGGAAGGGAGATGATGATAATCTGTTCCTCTTTTAAGGCAGAAACGATTCAAACCTGCTAAAACAGACAGTATTGTTAAGAATATGGAAAATAAAGAACAAAGTGCACAACTGGATGACTCAGTGAGATCGGCGAATGCGTGCTGAGCTTAAATATTTGTATCCACGTATACAGGTTAACTCCAAGTTCCAGTCTGGCAGCCGGCCATTTCCGTTTGAGACTGTGCCAATCACGAAACCTAACCTGAATTAAAGTGTGTATTAAACTGGATTTAGCACTTAGTTCTGCGCCTATTAGCTAATTAGAAAGCGTGTTACTTTTCTATTACGTGCGAGTTCCAGCGATGAAATTCGTCAACACGCTGAGTTGCTGACTTCTTGTCCGGGGGGGGCCGCCCCCCCCAACTCAAAAACCACTTTACGTCCGTTGAGAAACTAAGGCAGTGGTTATCAGCCAGTGTTAGGCGAGGGCCTGGCTGAAGATATTATAACACAAAATTAAACAAATTAAAAAATAAAATAACTGTCACCACAGCAGTATCTTTTCTTAATACAGCTGAACTCGGTTATAACGTCATTACGGGGACTGAATAACTTGTGTCGTTATAAACAAGTGTTGTTATAACCGAGGAGTATAATGTTAAGGTTAATAGCGAGGAATTAATTGGTACCACAGAATATCTGACGCTATAGAACAGGCGTCGCTAAAACAGATGTCGTTATAACCGGGCTCGACTGTATACTTCATTTACGATAACGTTACACTTCTAATCACAAATGACACTACTTACAATACGTGTACTCTTGTTATAAGATGCATTTTTTTCTGTACTCTGCACTCCAGTGTTTCGCTAAACAACAACCAATATCTGAAGCTAGCGGCGGGCACCGCACCGAAACGTTCCTAACCGCTGCACGAAAAGTGTACTCTTACATACAGACGCGCTCTGGTCTACCAATCCGTTCATCAGAAAATGACACTGCCGGAGACCTAACTAGCACGAGAATTCAAAACTAATTGGTACATTGTGACAAGACGCAAAGTGTATCGCGTGCAAAGTTATCTGGTATTTTAATACACCACACAAAAGGTTCAGTATGAAAGTGGGGAGACAGACAGTACTACCAACCTGTAATACCATAAAGTACCATCGTAAAGACCTTCGACCCAATAAAGTAATCGATCCCCTGCAAACATCACTGACTTGCTGCGAGATCTAAGGTTCTCACAGCGGTGTTGCTGAAGATTCGAGCGTGCTGGGATGCTACACCTTGATATCTGGTCAACGATTACCATGATCACAGTGGATGGCAACCCCGATCGCCCTTAGCCATATAAAAAAGGTAAAGTTCACCCTATAACAGGCCATGAAGGCCCAGAGGGGGAGTAGACGTATAGCTCTACTCTTTGTTTAACCTCGGTGCTAGATGGGGTGGGATATAAGCGCCAAGCCCCGATCGTTAACCCCCGGGGAAGGGGCCGGTACCCAGTGTACAGAGACCTGGGTGGGCCCCAGGGCTTCTTACCTATGTAACAGACCCACGGACATCGACTTGGCCTGGGCTAGTCTCCACCGTTAGGTTTTTGGCTTGCCGGCCGGTCCGTCGATGGGTTGGCTGGCTGGCTATTTCGCTGGTTGGTTGGCCGTGCTGTTCTTCTTGGATTAGGCATACTAGGACCTGAAGATGATGGAATTACGATCCTTAGAAGCGTCGATACCGGCCGGTATGACGTAACATTCCAGAAGACTTGGATCTCCATCGCTATGACTTGCTTCACAAATGTTAACTACAAATCATTCCCACATCACAACTCAATTTACGTCCCCCTACGTTCGGCCTTAAAACCTCCATCTATCCAAACTGACTGCGTTTGTAAAGTCTCACCCTTCTACACTTCATCTAGTTTCGTCACCGAAACAACACTACAGTGCAGTGCAGTCCAGTTCCACCACAGATTTACCCATCGTTAAACACCACACGTACGCCACACCGATTTCGTGGAACAGCTACAGCACGGGCACAGCAGCTGCCGATCGACAGCCCAACACGACTACCAGCAACGAGCCGTTCGGCCAACGGAGGAAGATGCAGTATAGCCAGTACGCAGGGCGGAAATAGGTGAAATTACGAACACCGACAAGAAGTCTGGCAAAAAAAATGGAAACCAACACCTCGTCCGTATTTTAAACGTCCCATTTCATGTGTGACTTCTTCGGTTTCCAACATACAATTAAATTCATAATCACAAAGTTCCATGGAAAAAAAAAGGCAAAGGCAGAGCTGTCCCTGTCCACGCTATACAGGCGTAAACGCGAAGCAGAGGTACAGCTCCAATGACGCAGAACCTCGGCATTAGATGGAGATGTGGTCACCTTCCCGCTCTGGCCGCTTTACCCCCAGGAAAGAACCTCCGTGCTCCCTGAACAAGATGCTCAGTGGGCCCCACAACAGGTCTGGACGTTTCGGAAAAATCTCTTGCCCCTGCAGGTATTTGAACCCCCGACCTTCCAGGTCGCAGCCCGGTCGAAAAGCTGATATGCACTCAGACTGTCACGGAACTCCGTTGTTACGGAAGCCGGGAATTGATTGCTGAAATCGTTGTTGTCCGATCTTAATCCCCACCCACAGTCAGTCCAGTACAATTCTCACCTGCGTTCACAGTTTGTAGTATTCGTTTTAACACTGTCTAAGTCCAAAACTATACCGGCTGCTTCCTAGTACACCCACTTGTGTACGCCGAACTGCCTTGTGACGTGAGGCACTGCTTTACACGGGATACACGTGTCTGAAGTGGTAGACGTTTCAGTATCCTACGATTCCATTAAAGGACTTTCACTTTACCCATACCCCGCGTTTAAATGCGAGTTACCAACCAAGTTAACGGAACATCACCGTGAAGCAGGTTTCAGGAAATTCTGGATTCAAATCTGGGCCCAAAAAAAACGGTCATTCTGACTGAACATTCCCGTGTTTCGGTGCCTCGGTGACTCTGACTATACGCCTACGTGACGGCCTGAGTGTCTCGGCAAAAAAAAAAAGGGGTAAAGGGAGCCCTATACAGGCCTGAGGCCCAAGGGAGAGTAGAGGTATAGCCCTACCCTTTCGTTAGCCTCGGTGCTAGAAGGGGTAGGGTGGCTAGCTCCACGCCTCCGGTCGCTTTACCCCCAGGAAAGACCCGGTACAGGAGGTTGGTTGGGCCCCAGCGACGATCTGGACGGGTGCGGAAAATCTCGCCCCTACCGGAACTCGATCTCCTGACCGTTCAACCCGTAGCGAGTCGCTATACTGACTGCGCTGTCCGGGCCCACAGTGTCTCGGTGCTTCGAGGCAAATGCTGGGACGCGCTCAAACTATGTCCACTACTTGCCATATGCTGTCCGATTCATCATTCACTAATCAGCCTACAATTTAAAGCAATTTATATAGCCGGGCTACTGACAGCGTCGTTAAATGTGCCATAAATAAAAAAAACAAAGCAATTTATGGGACAGAATTATGGGTACTATACCGGAAAGAAAGCGGAGCTGAAGTCAGCAGCAATGACTTGCTGTGCAGCTTTACGACTGGCTGCGTGGAATCTGGAGCGAAAACAAATAACTAATACAGAAGAAAAAGGAGAAGAAAGGAAACCCATTGTGTGGAGGATATAAAATAATTTGTTACTGTAGTTTGGACATGAAGAAAGAATGTGGGTGTTGACGGTGGACAAGAAAATCGTTAAACGGGAAGTCTCAAACACATAACGTGCAATATTCTTGTTCTCACAGCGACATGTATGACGATTTCCGTCTTTTGGGGTACCACGCTGTGGATACCGACAGACTAGCAAACACCTTCATAATGCTGGTACCTACCTAAGACGGAACTACTCTTGTACTGCCCTGAAGATGCACAGAGAAAACTCCTCCGAAACTTTCGTGTACAACGGTAAATGCCACAAATGCAGATAGGGGGAGATGAGGTATAGCTCCACTCATTCTTAAACTCTGCACCAGATGGGGATGAGTGGTTGACTTGATACTCCGACCGCTTTACGTCCGGGGAAAAAACGCCGGTACCGACAGAACGGGAAGGCGAGGGGGCCGCAAAGAGAGTCTGGACATTTTGGAGGATGGAAAAGTCTCTTGCCCCTAAGGGGATTCGAACCCCGGACCACCCACGCCGTAGCCTAATCGCTATGTTGACTTCGCTGTCCCAGCTCCATAAACCTTGGAGAATATTTTACCAATCAACCAGGCGTCATATCCCGTAATATAAAATTACGTACATGGTCATATGCAGTGTGGAATCTACACAGCGCCCAACAGCCAGTTATAAAGCACACGTTACACTAAGCTCGAAGCAAGTGGAATGATCAGCAGTTCCAGGAAAGCGTTGCCACATCTATTTGAGATCCGCAGTTACGTCTTTCTACTAGAGCACAAGTTTGAAATTCACTTCTGCGAAGAGATTTGTTAAATTTACTGGGACAGGGGGACACCCACATACACTCAGCGTGCCCTGCAGCACTAAGAGCTCCTGGTTTATCTAAATCTGTTTAAATCTGCCTTCGTTTATTTTCCTACGCCATTTCAAGCGCACAATTTATGTCGGCAGAATGCAAACGATGAATCAAGGGTGCAAATATTGAAGACAGCAAGAAAAACCCCTTACGAAAGCCAGGTTACGAAATGAGAATCGAGCCCGGTACACCAAAACATGCAAAGGGTATGTGTTCAGATTACACTTAATCGAGTCCTACACAGTGATGTGCCAACGCAACAAATAAAATGTCCACTCAATTATTAACATTCTTTAGACTATTTTCCGCGCCGTCACGTCTTAGTCTGATTTCGGGGCCAGTTATTCCGATTTTCTCGTGTTCTTTCTGAGTATCTCCAACAACGCGCTGGTGCAGCAGTATCACTACAGCTTCCTTACTCTTTCAACTTAATCACATATTTACAACCACTACATCATATTCCACGTGTACAGGACAGGGGTGGCCAGTTACAGGACAGGGGTGGCCAGTTTGACGAGCTACAGAAGCAACTTACTCATAAGCGATGCCTTTATTTACCAATTTAAACGTACGGTAGCAACACAACGCAGCCAGCGCTTTCTGTTGATAGACAAGGAACTACCGCTTGTCGGGAAATTCGCTAATCCAGTAATAAAATTAAACAAGTTTTCTTTATTCGATGTCTTCTTATTTCTGTCTATCCAACTGGAATAGGTTAGTTTCAGTTACTTATGAGTCTTTCTTTACAAATATTTTAAAACGCTGTGCACGGCCAGCCTCGCATGTATGCCAACTACCTGACTGTAATTTTCTACCGACAACTTGCGGCAGCAGTTTGCGGCTCGCGAGACGCGTTGTGGTAACCCTGATATAGCCTATGCAGTTGAAAAAAAAATGTGTCTGAAAAGAACGAAAAATACACAAACTAAATTAAATAAAAGTTTCAAGGCTATTCATGTCCGGTTTTCAATATGCGACGTACTAATGTAAAATGTGCGGAACATGGTAATCTCCACGACCATGAGAACCAAAAATGTCGGACGGCAGACCAAATTTTAACGTTAGGGCTGACCTATATACTTACACGGTTACCCTTCAAGCAGGGCTGTGGAGTCGGAGTCGGAGTCGGCAGGAATTTTAGGTGGAGTCGGATTCGGAAGGAATTTTTAGGTGGAGTCGGAGCCAGTAAAAATGTACTGACTCCGACTCCGACCTCAGTCTAAAATCTTAACTAGATACTCAAACTCCAGAGCCCTGATAGCTACAGCAACCATTAGACTTATACTTAAATATAGGTTATAAGTCAAAAAAGTAGCCTGATGATTCACGTAGTGGTGATGAAATGTCTTATAGGTTTACCATTATTAATACATATTGAGCTTTTATGAAAGAGTCGGAAGTTTTACGAATCGAGGAGTCGCAATCGGAAGTTTTAAAAATCGAGGAGTCGGAGTCGGAGTTTTAAAAATTGACGAGTCGGAGTCGGAAGTTTTAAAAGTCGAGGAGTCGGAGTCGGAGCTTTTGTGTACTGACTACACAGCGCTGCCTTCGAAGTCTTAGTGATTCGTGTATCTACCACACTCACACGCTGCCGTTATGGAATCCTATGATTCTTAAAATAGTTACGTGCACACCATTCATCGACTGATCTTTCTAAAAAAAAAAGCACACTGTTCTCTGTGAGGTACGAACATAATCTTTATACATAACGTGGATTAATTTTAGTGTTAAAAGTGTTGGATTAGGCTTCAGACAGCGCTTAAACAAGAAGCCTCATTTCTTAAATGTATTAATGAATGCAGGAATTAACAATCCGCATTACACAGTTCGGCACTTCGACCTATAACATGAATCCCAAAACGACTGCGACATTCTGCAGCGGAACTACTGCACGCATATGAATAATGAAAGCCATTTTCTTTCTTTTTTTGTGTGTGTAACTAAATCCTCATTTCCATTTTTGCCGAGTCCATACACGGCTGTGTAACAGAAATCCATTAAAAATTTCATATCACCGTGAAATGTAAAATGAAAATGATTACATTCTAGTAATTACTGTTCTTCATCAGGTGGTGAAATTAAGCTCCACCTGGGGGGTAATTTCAAAATCCTCTATGCAGATCAACCTTCCCCTGACCCCTTTCACTTGACGATTTTAGTACTTGTAGCTCTTTACTGGCCCCGAAGAAGAACTGTCGGTTTGTACCACAAAGCAAGGTTTTAAGTAAGCCTGTATTATTTATTAAAATTGTCTAATTAAAATGCCATGGTAAAGTTATGAACAGCGCCAGTGACGAAGCTGATCCTAAGCCACATGAAACTACTACAGTAGAACAACATTTCTACTGGCAACACTGCTCACAACGCTCATTTCCCCACTCCATCGTCCGTCACGCACGAAGGATGTCCAAGAAATAAAGTCATAACAATTAAATGTGAAGGCATTACGAAGTTAAATGTAAATCGTTCACTCCAATCAACTATCACCATTTTTAACACTATCCCCAAGCATGGTGATCTATTTGTCCCCCGCTGGCACGAATTTTTAAGAACTCCTTCGTGTTATTGTGTTCTTGTATTCCCAATCATTCACGAACAGCTATTTCCTATTCCTCATTATTGTGTTGACACCATCTGTCTACTGCCGATGAATTTCGATGCACATCAACTTTTCCCAAGTAGAGGATCTGATTTACTGACACTTCCGCCACCTGTTGCATTTTACCCCTAACACAAGTGCTGCCTCCTACCGAAAAATAAAATACTTGAAGAACACAACGTTACAGGGCCAGGAACTTTCCTGAACACGCCTCGTATACACAACGATTAAAAGTGAGTATATACAGACACACAATGTTGTTTATGCTTAGAAATTAAAAACGATAATAGAACACTAAGTAGTGGCAATCATATAACACCTCTTTGTTTTCATAGCGTTCTATTTCTCCGGACTAATGCTAATATGTTTCTAAAATATGTCACGAATCCTTCAAACTGCTTACAAAATCACCACACATGATTACCTTCCCATTTCAGTCAAGGTTATACAAAACTTTTTAAGAAAGAGTAATTAACCTTTTAAAGCCTAGCGGTAACTTTACATACCACCAGGTTTAACATTAAAAAATTCTACGTGGTGTCCACATTGCGTTTATGTGTTTTGTACGGATCTCAGAACAAACAGCAACTTTTGCCTTATAAAACATTAAGAGACTGGTTTTTATAACCGAAGTGTAGAGTGTTTACAGCGCGGTACGCACTGAGTCCTTATATAAAACAGATACGCTTCGTCTTTAAAGGGTTAAGTAAGTAGATAAGGTACTGAACAAACCGCAAGGTGAACACACAGTGTCGGTGGAACTACATACACGTACAAAGATGCTATTAATAGCATTCGTTACGTAGCTGCAAAAGGTAGACGAATTGGCAATTGGTCGTGGAATACCTACGGTACCAGCCGGAAATACTCCTGGACGAAAGTACAAAAACCTCATTTGGAACATGGAGTCCCAAAGCCAAGACCCCTACGAACTGCAAAAACTGGACTGTGATGTCTGTAGGTTTACACTGAACGAAACGGACTTAAAACCACTATTCAGAGAGTCCCGCCTTCGAATCGTAGAGAGGAATTCAACATCATGATAACGATCATGATAATTGAAACAATAGCGTGGAAAGGTCCTCCCTCTCTCCCCATAGAATAACAAACACTTCTTGAACACGCGAACGTATATATATTCAATTAGCACCCACGCCAACCCAAGTTGCCTGCCCAAACCCGCCCACAGCTCCACGCACCACGCTCGCAATTCTAGCCGCTCCGTGCGAAGGTTCAAATTACGGTTTCTTGCGTAGTGACAGACAGAATGCAGCCTTTCAGACGGATGTGAGCGTCTTGTACGAACTTCCTGTTTCCATACTACGGGTCAATACTAATTTGTAATATTAAAATAGCCCAATCATAGGAATCACAATTTTGCAGCGATAGTAATAAATACAAAGTTTATAAATCAATCCCATTACAGGCCTGGACAGGCCCACAGGGTTCCAGGAGGTTGAGGCTCCCAGATTTCTAGACAATCGGCACATGAAGGTGGTAAGGTTGTCAGCCCTACGCACCGGCCGCGTTTACCCCCCAGGAAATATTCCTGGTACTCATTTCCGTTACAGGCTGAGTCGACCCCAGGGCCATAGTGCGACCGACAGGATTATGCCACTGACACCATCGAGAATCGAACCCGCGACCTGCCGGTTTGTAGCGTAGTGCCTCAACCAACTGCGCCACCGCGGCCCATACAAAGTTTATACAAATCTAAAATACGAATTTACACAATATCAATTTTGCATGCAGACAATAAATCGACATTTGTTAACTAGCACAAAGCGACGATATTACACAAATTTTGAAACTTAAATTATCACTAGTTCCGACCTATGACAAAACAGATATAAAATTTAATATTTAAGAGTTATTTTTAAGTTTAATCTCAGCACATTGTTACTGAGCTTTATTTTAAACAGTATGAATTAAATAACAGTGTAATGGATCCATAAACAAATAAACAAGTAAATAAAAAAGTAAAATTCAAAGTGAGTGAATATCCTTCACTGTTTGCATCTCTTTGTGCTTAGTGATGAATCCCAATTGCCATTACTAGAGTTTCTTCAGCTGGAAAAACAGTACTGATTATATCACACACATTTACACATAAACCATATTTTTGGACCTTGCCATGTCATCCTACAGCAAAATCCATTTCAAAAACGAAAAAAGACAGTACATGCAATGCCGAAGTTTTGTATTTTTGGCTCCTTTTGGTTCAGTGTATTTGGGGTTATAATTCCTCTCCTGATTTTCTTATTGTGTATAAAGGGGCGCATCTTTCTTCCTATTTTCTCTGATAACACCCGTTTTGGATGAATGTATTCTAGGTATTTCTTGTATTATAGTTTGGTTCTATTGTTATGGAAATGTTCGTGATGCAGCACCGACTGAAGAAACCTTAGTAATCCAGTAAGTACGGATCTGTGCTTGTTTAAACACTAGGCCATGAACACGTGTGGAGACACCTTTCCGCTTATTCGTAACATCCGCATTGCATGCAGAGCTGTAAGCTACGCTAAAACGTTGTAAAACTAACATCATGACAACCTGATTGGCCAAAACACATTACTGAAAACACACGAACATATAAGCTGTGTAAACGGTAAACGAACATACAATATATCGTTGACGGAGACACACAATGTGATGTTGTAGTACAGAGATATACAAAGTGATGCTCCAGTACAGGGGCAAACAATGTGATGCTGCCGTAAAAGAACACACTACGTGATGCTGCAGTACATGAACACACACTGTGATGCTGCAGTAAAGGACACACACTGTGATAATGCCGTAAAGGATACACACTGTGACGCTGCAATACAAGGAACACAGTGCGATGCTGCAGTACAAACATCTCATCTTCCAACGTCTCAACAGTAATAGTGTTGCTCCCCTTTTCCCTGTCTCTTGTTTTTATAATTGACATTCTGACAGCCGCATTCGCAATGCATGTCGGGTCATATCGGCACTATGCACGATAAACAAGCTTGCTCCAGCTGTCGAAGTGACACTACGTACACAGGAACGTAACAATCCAGAGTGACGACTACAGTGATACATAATCTGATAGAATCGAAATCATGATTTTGACGGTGTCTTCACGAACACCGTCACTGCAGTGTATTAGCTATGGGAGAAACATACAACGTAATACTAAGTTCGGATTCCCTCGAAAATCAATCAATGCACAACCACGACAGTTACTAATATGTGGGGTCATGCACCGTGCGTTGAAATATTTCGCCAATTCTACACACAAGAAAATTAATTCGCCGACAGGTTTTATCAGGATGTATCAAGGTACGAAGCACTGGCAAATGACATCATGCCAGTTTTGTACTATCAACCATCCATATTATTTAATACGTGTCATTAGTACCTAATGATGACAATTGGCTTCACAAATACGACCCACAAGGGTGGACTATCTTTATATTTTTAGTGGTGGCAAAATATTCCCCTATCGCGTACACAATTCTGGCCCAGAGACTAACCAGTACTCAGACAACTGGTGTTAATAACCGTACCTGAAACACATAAAAACAAAAATTTCCAGAAAGTTAAACACTCTGAAACGTATCTTTTGGGCTTTCACTGTGCCTGAATTTTGCCCCACTCCCTGGAATGTACGGCGATCCCTCATCTCGGAACTGAAATCCACTGATAAATAAAATGTTCACTACATTTTTAACGTGCAGTTTTAAAACCAGTTACTATACAATTCTGAAATAACATAAGACAGTTTAAATATTTACATATGCTCACACTGCAGATAGCAAGGATCCTCGCAGATGCTACTAAGTACTTTGTACTACCTGTTATGAAAACATCCGTAACAGTGAAAACATTGATTTGTTTCCACCATTACGTAGTAGCATCCCAGTGACCGCGCAGTGTAAGGCGTGGGCCTGCGGCCGCTCAGTTGCTAGGATTGCAGGTTCGAATCCCGCCGGGGGCATGCACAGCTGTCTCTTTGTGAATGTTGTGTATTGTCGGGTGGAGGTCTCTGCGTCGGGATGATCACTCGTCCAAAGGAGTCCTACCGAGTGTGGTGTGTCTGAGTATGATCGTGAAGCTTCGACAGTGTGGAGGCCCTGGCCCACTAGGGACTGTAGCGCCATAAAACACCCCCCTCAACAGCCGTTATATTGTGAAAATACACCCTCATCTTTCTTGTAACAACTACTACACGTACTGTAAAACACGAACGGCTTAAATACTGTAGGCGAAGTCTGATCAGGTTCGAGGCCCAACCGAACCACCCTCTGCATGAGAAAGGGAAACCATTTTTTGAGTCCGCGCCCTAATTCAGAAAGGTCTTTCTGTCCCACTTTCTCGAATTTCACCCGTGTCCCTCCGGTCGTGACAGCTAGGAACTTCACTATAAGAACCACGACCTCTGGAAGTTTCATTTGGTACTTGCATTTTGCGCTGACAAATTTATAGGTTTAACCTCTGAACCGAGACGTCTGTGAATTTTTGGCCACACTTTGTGTGGGCGTTTTGTTCCAGCGGAAAAGTAAATTAAATTCTCACCAATAAGAATCTGGTAAAGGATTTTTAAAAACTGATCAGCCACCGAAAGTAGACCGTCTTGCGTTTCCCGACCAAATCACATCAGTCAAATATGTGTCGAATGCGTCATCCTGGACAACAAGATGGGTGGAAGGACAGATGATTCGAAATTCAGGTGCAAAGAGATAAGATCCCAAGGAATTAGTAAACAGGAACGAAGGGCGTCCGAAGGCGACAGTGAATCACGACATTATACCTCAGACTTTCTTTACATGCACGTGTAAGCGTAGATACATTTTTTCAGGAAATTAGGAATAAATCGAAGGTGGTGAGAAGTGTTAACGTTTCTTTACAGCGTTGACCTAACGAAGTTGGCGTCCTGCAACCCTGATCAAGACCCTGAGATATCTAACGCCCACCAAATTTGACTTAGGCCACGCTCCTGATTTCTGATTTTTGCACCTACAGGAGCTTAAGGAAGGGAAGTCGGGAAAATCTGTCTCGTACTTTTTGGGTGCGGCGGAAATCGACGGCGGACGTCGACAAACCGAAGCTTCAAGCGTCCAGTTTCATTCACTCTAACTACAGCATGTTTCCAACAAGCACATTCATTCTCAAATAATCAACTAGTAGCCGTCTAACCAACAATGGATGATGTGAAAGTTACAGATCAAATTTAATACGCTGCAGTACAAATATTTAAAAGGAAACAACCCGCGGTAAGAGCGCGTGTAGTATTGAAACCCGCGAGATATTTGGGCGGGGTATGATTTGCCTGGAAACTGTAGAGAATCCTGGCAAACAACGGATGTAATATTGCATTGTCAACGGAAACAGTCATGTTATTCACCGTGGGGGGGGGGGGGGGGCTTTAACAACCACCTCCCTAGGGAAGACACACCACGCTGCCGCGATGGGTTGGGGGGGGGGGGGGACCAGGAACCGGTAGGAACGGAAGGATGGAAATGCAGGATGTGTAAAAGTGGTGGGCCGTGCGCTTATGCATTCTCATTTGAGGCTTCAGGGAGTAGGAGGAGCCTGTCAGCCTCGCCTTTATGCGGTACCTGACAGTACAAGTTTTACAGCTGATACAAATAATATGCCCATAACCTAGACATTTACGTTACGTTTCAACGCGGTAAAAATTATGATATCATGCCCGTATGGCTGTGTGTGTAACTGAATTAAGCACTTTCGATTCAACGGAAGGTTCGTTTTTCATTAAATTTCATACCATCATCATACCATTAGGGGTGGCCATCTACACGTTCTTAGCGACCCGCACATTAGGAGCCAACTTTGGCAACACCCGTCTCTTTATTCATGAAGTCAAACGTACGGTAGCAACACTGCTCACTGCCTTAGAAAAGGAAGCCAACGCTATTAGCAACATACGGAAATGTTGCTTATTGCGGAATTCACAAGATGCACTAATTGTCTGTTCCACTGCGTTCTTTTACGAGAAATTTCATTTATTGTTCTTCACAGGCAAATTGCTGGAGCCACATTGTGGCTACCCCTCGTATATCTGCAAGTTTAAACCTACTACCATCAACGATATCAAGGCGGCAGCCGTTGGAAATTCTGAAGTGGAGGTACATTTTATAGGAGTCCTCATGTTCTGTGTGACGACAGACAAAAACTTAACACAGGACGTACTGTACAGTCCCGCAACACTAATTTTCACGCACAACCCAGATGACGGAAGAAAATTCGGACGGCTGAGTACTGTTCTTCTAAATACCACGTCACCACAGTCAATACTGCCTACAACGCTGGATATCTGAGGAAGAGATTTGAAATACGAGAAAGTGCGTCGCTATGGCAACCAGTGTTGCACTGTACAACGGAACAGACGAAGTCCCGCTCTACGCTACTATCAGCTACAGCAACAGACATGCAGCCTCCAGGGCTAGTACCGTAAATGCAATATTATTTCCAGCAGGAAAATCCTTGCTTTTAAGAATAGAGAGTGAAAAATATGTCAAGCGCCGCATAAAAATAGCGCAACTACTTCGGAGTTTTATCAAGTGTGTGTGTAAATTTGTCCCTACGTTATAGGCTACCCGGTGTTCACTCACTGTTGATATACAACGAACCCACTGCTGCAGAGCTAATGTACTCACACTACAGACAAAATAGTGCAAAAACTTAATAAAATATTCTTATTACTCTACTAAAATTTTTCAGTCCGTGAAAACTCTTCTTCCTGGTATAACAGAATCCTCTTTTCTGAATGCTTAATTAATTAATTCATTCATTCATTCATTCATTCATTCATTCATTCATTCATTCATTCATTCATTCATCCATCCATTCAACAAGCTTCACCGTCTTCCGACGCGCAGAGTTGCGGTAACCGATCCCTGTCTCTATAGCAATTCTATCGTCAATAGCTTAAACTCGGCCGGCTCAAAATCACAGCGCACACGCATCATCACTGAACGGATGAAACAACGATGTATATTTTCATACCACTGGGAGCTAATTACATTCCAATATCTCCTTTCGGAACCAACCAGCGTCACTAATTAGTCACGGATGCGTATCGATGTAACTTGATGCACAGGAAAAGTAAATGAAATGTTTAGATCGTTCGGTTAAAGTTTTAGCCTGCTTTCCTGCCTTAACGAAAAGAAACCAGGTTTATGACATGAACGTATCCGCGCGTGCGTGTATGTGTGTGTGTGCGTGTGCGTGTCCACTTTCAACGTACAAATCAAATTACTTTCACAAACTCTGGTATGAACGATACGCAGCCGTAGGCCACCCCAACTTCGTAATTTAGTAACACCACTAATAACAACATGGCCCACGTACGAATTTATGAGGTGTAACACAAACTAACTCAATTTAATACAGGGTCCTAAAATTATGTACGGTAATATAACCTACGAAATGTCCAACTTGTTAGGCAATAACTGTATACACTGTAAATTAAGGACATAACGGTGCGAAAATTTTCATATCTTTCAATCTGACAGCGATAATCAATGGAGCTAAATCATTAAATTTGGCATTGGCGTAGATCACACGCGTAACTGAGTACGGAACCTAGTTCCGAAGTCAATAACTTTGCGTTTTGTTGTTGAGCTACAAACTTGTGTTGCCTAAACACTGCACTAACAGGGTGTCTCTCACGCTGGTCATCTTTAACCATCTCCACGGAACAAGCCCCTTCTTGAAAAACCAACAGATCCTCACCTAGTCAGAAATCCCCCACATTTTATGAAACTCGAAGGCACATAACACAACAGCCCGTTAGTTTTCCGTATCACGAGCTTGATGCATCCAGTCCATGCCATCCCATGTATAAGATCCACTTAAATATGATCTTAACCTTTTAAAGCCTAGCGGTAACTTTACGTACCACCAGGTTTAACATTAAAAAATTCTACGTGGTGCCCACATTGCGTTTATGTGTTTTGTACGGATCTCAGAACAAACAGCAACTTTGCCTTATAAAACATTAAGAGATTGGTTTTTATAACCGAAGTGGAGAGTGTTTACAGCGCGGTACGCACTGAGTCCTTATATAAAACAGATACGCTTCGTCTTTAAAGGGTTAATATCCAAGCCTACGTCTTCCAAGCCGTCTCTTCGTTACGTTTCCCCACCAAAAGCCAGCACGCATTTCTCTCCTATACGCACATTCCCGCCCATATCATCCTCCTTGGCCGATCCCAGTGGCCGCGCGGTCTAAGGCGTCGGTCTGCGGCCGAGCGGTTGCTGGGATCGTGGGTTCGAATCCCATCGGGGGCATGGATGTTTGTCTTGTACAGTGTTTGTGTTGTCAGGTAGAGGTCTCTGCGACGGGCCGATCCCTCGTCCAGAGGAGTCCTACCAACTGTGGTGTGTGGTTGAGTGTGATAAAATGAAATTACAGAAAACCCCGACGCCTACTGTGAACATGTAGGTAGAAGAGGGAAGGACTAAGAAGATGATCCCCCTTCACTAACTGCCCTCACAATATCGGGTGGAGAACAAATCACGAATGTCCTCATTACGCGATTTCTTCCAGCCTCGTGTTACTTCCTACATTTTACTGAAAATCTTTGCCGGTACAGAAACATCCTTTTAAAGTTCCGGTCGGAATGCTACAAACTCAGTTTGTCTTAACCATCGCAAATACACTTCCGAAAGCGTTGATCTTTCAACGTCTGATATCAACCTGCATTATGTTTGAAGATTCAGTTCGTACCGCGCAGTAAACACACTCCACTTCAGTTACAAAAACCAATCAGTTAAATGTTGCGCAGGAAAATAATTATTGTTTACTCTCAGATCCATAAGAAACATATAATACATTCAAAAAACATTAATCACCAACAAATGCACAAAGAGTTTTTTC
>BLKM01000325.1:1367100-1389264 GCA_013340265.1 Coptotermes formosanus | reverse complement strand
ACACTCCTACATGTTTCGACCCTGCTGGGTCATCTTCAGGGAGAAACTTTCCGTTGTCGTTACACTAGGTTGCACTACACAGTTAAGCGAGAATGTGCTGTTGACTGTAGTGCAACCTAGTGTAACGACAACGGAAAGTTTCTCCCTGAAGATGACCCAGGATGGTCGAAACATGTAGGAGTGTGTATTTACAATTGACGAAAAAACTCTTTGTGCATTTGTTGGTGATTGTTTTTTCTGTAATATAGTGCACGGACATGGAACACATTAAACATAATACACTGAACAGTATGTAGAATTTCCGAACGTTCAACCTGGTGGTACACATAGCAACCACTGGGCTTCAAAAGGGTAACCAACCTCGTGCTTTTCTCATAATCCATTATCAAAGAGTTTTATGTACACCATACGACAGCACTAGTGGGCCTGCGTTAACCCATTCCTTGCCACTGAGACGTAAATCATGGGTGTCCAACCTTTAGGGGAAAGGAGCACATCATTTATTTGTCGGCTGGCTCGCGGGCTGCACGCGTAAAAAATCAAGGTGCACGGCCTACCTAACTTCCGAAATTATTGCGAGAGCTTTGCAGTTCACCTAATTTACAGATGTGGTCGCGGAACATGTTACACAAATTGGTGGGGGCCTCATGCGACCTGCGGGTCGCGGGTTGGAATTCATGTCAACCATTAAGGGCCCGATGCAGCAATGCAAATGCTGTAGGGCGTATGCATGTATGCATCATGTATATACATACGTATATAGATACATGAGAACTGTTGCTATGTTTATACATCCACCCCCTCCGCAGACTGATCTATTTACTATCAAAACGGCTGGATTTGTATTGACCACGGACACATTACACGCAGCGAGTATGCTAACCACAGCATCAGATATGGTGGCGGACAATTTTCAAAAGGCGTATTAGGACGTCTGGTTAACAGACTTCCCAATTAACCATCGATTACAATATAACAAACATAAACAAACTGAAATTGCGTTCGTCTCTCTCTGTCTACTCGTTAGTGTATCAACTGACATTTACGGGCCCCAGAGAGCGTCATGGCGAACAAACACTCCGTCATTACACCAAGCAGATTATGTGCGGGGGACTCGGAACAGATCACACCAACTGTTTAAAAACTTAGTTCACGATTACTGTAGAGCCTCGAATTAACGGGCCTCTTATGTACGGATTTCGGAAATAACGAAATCTGCTGGTTCCAAAATTTTCGTCCGCAATGGAAATAATGTGAAATTAACAGTCTTACTTACTGAGTCTTAATTAGCGAAGAGAACGCTATGTGGCGGACACGGACGCGCGTTCAGTCTTTGCTGACGCGCGTGGAGGTGGTAGTGTATTGCTGTCTTCATAACCTGGATCGCTGGTTTATTATATTTATCTCAAGTGTATTAAATCCAATTAACATTCACTACAGGGTCAATTACATTTGTGTACCGTATTACGTGTATTCATTAGTGTTATATATGCAGTCCTGTATTACTGTTCTGGCGACTTTTTAGGACATATATACATACATACATACATACATACATACATACATACATACATACACACACACACATACATACATACATGCATGCATGCATGCATGCATACACATACATACATACATACATACATACATACATACATACATACATACATGCATGCATGCATACACATACATACATACATACATACATACATACATACATACATACGCACATACATACATACATACATACATACATACATACATACATACATACATACATACATGCATACATACACATACATACATACATACACGCATGCATGCATGCATGCATAAACACACACACATACATACATACATACATACATACACACACACACATACATACATACATACATACATACATACATACATACATACATAATTCGGAAGTACCGGACAATCGCCATTATCGGACCCCCCCCCCCCCCCCACACACACACACACACACAGACTCCTCCTCTTACTCCGTTCATTGGAGGGTCTACAGTAGTTCGAAATTCGTGACGTCATAGGCGCTGACTTGACAGGTTGGTTAACTACTCAAATTCTTGATAAATTCTCAGCTTTTATTGAATGCAAAGGTCAAGAAGACCCCAACAGTGCATTCTATCGTGCAGAATTGAAATCCAGTCTCAAGATACAAACACTGTTCTATACCTACGTCCCCACTGTTAGTTGGAACTGACCTATCAAAACCTGACATGTATCGCTCACTCATCTTTATTAATTCCTAAAACCACCACCACCACCACCGCCGCCGCCGCCGCCGCCGCCACCACCACCACCACCGCCGCCGCCGCCGCCACCACCACCACCGCCACCGCCACCGCCGCCGCCGCCACCACCACCACCACCACCGCCACCGCCACCGCCACCACCACCACCGCCACCACCTTATACTTGCTGATTTAATGCACAAACTACAAGAAATTATGCACACTAACAAGAGCTATACAACACACCATCATTTAACTGTGATGAAGTTGTATACTTGCCGGCGGCGGCAGCGGTGGTGGCGGTGGCGGCGGTGGCGGTGGTGGTGGTGGTGGTGGATGTGGTGGTGGTGGTGGTGGTGGTGGTGGTGGTGGTGGTGGTGGTGGTGGCGGTGGTGATGGTGGCGGTGGTGGTGGTAATATGTCAGAGAACTGGCGTCTGAATACGAGGCTTTGATTCAACTGGATCAGGACAGTCTGATGGCAGACTTTTGTAAATGCGGCGACGAAACTTTAGAGTTACACAAAACAGGCAATTCCACTGTCAGCTTAAAACCTACGAACCGATCTAGGAATATTCCACTGCGAGCAATTTGATGTTCTTCTGACCAAGCACACAGATGTACGCTTCGGGAGGCGGCTTTGCGAATCTGTCATGAATGCGGGTCGGAACCTAACTCACACAACCCCTGTACTTCCCCACTTTCCACCGTTGCACAAATGCGTCCCGGACTAAACGTTGGTGTTCTTGTAAACTCTCTGCCATTTCAGTCCGATATTAACAAAAATCGGAATGTGTCGACACATTTGAGTAAAAATCCCAAATACAAATTTTCGTAAAAATTCGTCCAGTGAGTGTCACGTTGTTGCGTCGGAAGAGACAGACGGCCGGACAGCCATGACGGGATTAGTAATCAAATTTTCGCTTCGCGGCCGCACTTAAGAAGAACTGCAAGTAATAATGCCACACACTGCAAAAGGGCAGCCTATTTCTGGCAGCATAAGACCTCCACTGTGTCCCCACTGACAGGATGAATGAAGCGGTGAGGACGAGGCGAATGAAAGAATCCTTGCATTTATCGTGAGTGCCTACTGGAGCGGAAGCGCCAAGTGTGAGGGATTTGACCGGTGCCGAACCAGAGAACGTTCCCATGGAATGTTTAAGACGCGCTGCCAGAGTAACAAATCAACTCGCAATAGCGTTACCTTCCTTCCTTCACCCTTCTTCTTTCTCTTGTCCTTTCGCAATTTCCCACGTCATCACTCCGATTTATTTCTTCCTTTCATTTTCTTCTATCGACCTTTATTTATTGTTTTCCAATTCCCCTTCTTTGTCTGTGCCTCTTTTGTTTCCCCACTTTTTCTCTCCCTCCCTAATTCTCTCTACTGTGTCTGCCTTTCCTTCCTTTCGATTTCCTTTCCTGACTCTCTTTTTTAACTTTCTGTCTTTCCTTCATTATCTTTGTTCTTACTTTTCCACTTCCATCACTTTATTTTACCCCACATCTCGCATTTCTGCTGTTTCGATATCCCACTCTCTTTTTGTTTCTTCCTTTTTCTTTCTTCTTAATATCCCTTTCGCATTTCCTTGTTCATTCTTACTTCTCTTTTTCCTTACTTCCTCTTTTCTTATCCCTTCCGTTCCTTTCCTCTTATACTCATCTGTTCATTCGTTCCTTTCCAAATAAAGGACACTAAGTCGATCTTTTACACAAAACCCCGCTAAAATCATCGTTCATAATACTATTGCAGAAAACGAAACAAAAATGGATTTAGATATTTCATCCTTTACCTCGCAAGTGACCTGGTGGCAGATGTGTCTTCCCGAATATACCAAGACCCCAAAAGGCTACATGACAACACTACACGTACAAGGTGCGTCAGCGAGGGAGAATTCGTACCTGTGAACATACATCTGAACTTCCAATCGCCCGCACGTTCCTGTACGAAGGCTTCCGTCGGCCAAGGGCTGCGGCGACGCCGGCTGCTGCACAGTCCGCGCAGATAATCAAACAACGCCCGCGGAAACGTCACTGTAGATACGGCCGGGTGTTTATGTCAGCACGTGTAAGCGCTGGAAACTACAGCATTGTATCTGGACTCCGGAAAAGGCGCTGACAGAAACGCCTAGTTTAAATGGACACAGTTTGTTATCCATAAATACAGTGCATATATACCAGAATTGAATGCGATAATAACCCCACGTAATGTCTACGAAACTTTAGTATATTATCAGTTTGGAGGGGGGACGCTTACAATAGCGGTGTAATAAAAATGACAAGTCCAGGCATTCATAAAGTAACAGCGTACAGAGATTAATGCAAAGAAACTGAATGCAGTACCCAGGTCATCCGCAAGAAATCAGTGATAACAATATCCACAATACAGAGTGGTGCACCAGGCAATTAACATTACGGACAACATGTTTAAACAACGAATGTATAGTGAGTTTGTGCCATTCTATATAACAGGGGACAACACTAGAAATATTGCCGTCAAATGACGAAGCTAATGCAATATTCACGCACCACTCCACCTCGCCTAACGTCAGTAATTACCTCATTTATAACGAAGAATCCAATGCAATACTCCCCCACCCCCCCCCCAGGGCGCCACAGCCCCCAGTGGGTCGCGGCCTCCTCATTATCGAGGCTTTACGATCACACTCAGATACACCAAACTCGGTAGGACTCCTCTGGACGAGTGATCAGCCCGACGCAGGGACCTCTACCTGACAACACACAAAACTCAAAAGAGACAAACATCCATGCCTCCGGCGGGGATTCGAAACCACAATCCCAGCAAGCGAGCGACCGCAGACCCATGCCATAGACCGCGCTGCCAATGGGATCGACACTGCAATATTCTGTTGCTAAATTATGATTTTCTTGCTGCAACCCGCCATTTTTAACGGGAGAAAAGTAAAACATCTCATAACACAAAAAAATCATACTTAACTTTGTTAGCTAACTCTTTTTCTTACATTTTTCGTAAATGCTGGATCATTTAACAGAAATGTTAATCGATAATGCCTATTGTCAGTATAAACCCTAAGACATTCATTCTGACTTACTTTTACGAAAAATAATTCACAAATACCGGACCGAATTGTGCTAACCTTCAAAAAGCGGGTTAGCATTTAACTTTTCGTGTATGCGTGACCTCAGGCTTCCGCCGCGATGCTGATGAGAACAGCGCTCTGCTGGCGTATAACGCAGCGTCGAGTGGTAATCCTTACCACTCGACGCTCTGCGTTACGAACTGCGCTTGTCTGGGATATAACGCAGCGTCGAGTGGTAATCCTTACCACTCGACGCTGCGTTATACCCCAGAAGAGTGCAGGTCGTTTCGTGCGTGGTTTACGAAACGCGTATTATTGGAACAGAACAAGATAAGATTACTAAATAAACAGTATTCTGTCTAAAATAAAACAGATATAATGCAGGAGGCCTTAAAAATGCAGCGAATATCCTTTTTGTCTACATATATAAAATTAATTTCTAGGAGTGATTTTTACCCGCGTTCACATATGCGAACGCGGATCGTTTAAAGGCTAATCATCAATTTGTGGAATAAACTGACAAATAAATTGATCTTCAACAATAATGGAAAAGAATGAATCAGTCTAACAGCCAAGCAACAATCTTTATTGTATTAAAAGTTAAAAAGATAAAATGAGTTACTAGTTTCGAAGTAACTACGCCATCTTCTGGCTCAAATTTCAAGGACTCTTACAAAATCTACATTGATTTGTCTCTATAGCGACGCCTCACTTTTACAAACTATTTCAGGCACATACTGAGCTATAATTATTAAAATGGGTACTTGAATGCTGAATCTTGCGTTTTTTTTACTGTTGGTTTTTGAAGCGTAAATATTCTGTAGATATTGGCTAGGTTTTTACTTCGTTGGATGGTGCCTTCCTAATGCTTCATGTTCGTCTCGTACGTTTTGCTCAGCTGTAATATGTTAAACATATTGGTGTTGGTATTTTTCATTTGTTTAACTTACTTTTAGATCTGTATAATTGTTGTTGATTGGGTGTATACCTGCTGTAGTTGCTCTGGTAGTCTTGTTCGTTAAATTGTTAAATGAATGTTCCTTAAATGAATGTTAAATTGATCTTCAACACTTTGTAAGATGAAAACCGAGATGGGCGAGATACATCGATACATCATGCATCGATGTATATCGCCCCCAAAAGGTTCTTTACACGTATGTTTTCATCTCACCAGTAAATTCAGGCAGACGCAAATCGCCTCTTTCAAAGTTCATGCCTAATCACGACTCCTGAATCTCCCGTCAATCAACGCAACATCATCAATAAAACATACACACCGTCGTTACAAAGCGAAGAGACGGAATATGAACTTCCAGTATTCTGTCATCATTCAGGTGCGGGGGTCCTGCCGGCGAGGGGCATCAAACTGGACCGGCGCAGGGACCTGACGTGGTGGCTGTCACTGATAACATCAGAGCCCAATACAGATACTCACACCGCGATTAATTATTTTTGCCCCCAAATTCAGTATCAGTTCGGTTTAAGGAGGAAACGGTGTATCATGACAAATATACGCCCGATCACGGTCAAACATTGCAGTTTCATTTGCTTGCAAATGATGGTGTGCTGACGAAATTACATTAACAGTCTGATAACAGATCTCGCCAGCCCAACGTCAGTGCATGCGAACTTCAGCCAATTACTATTTCAAACCATCCTTCAAAAACAACATCCAGTACTTGACACAAGCACATTTTTATATTTTCTCTGAAATGGTTTGGTAGCACCATTCGAAATAGCCCCTTCTTGTACAAAGAATACAAGGCAAGACTCTGAAATGCAACTTCAACGAATAAAGAAATATAATCATAAGACACTAAGAACAGCCGATCCCAGTGGCCGCGCGGTCTAAGGCGTAGGTCTGCGGCCGAGCGCTTGCTGGGGTCGTGGGTTCGAATCCCACCGGCGGCATGGATGTTTGCTTCTTGTGAGTGTTTGTGTTGTCAGGTAGAGGTCTCTGCGATGGGCCGATCCCTCGTCCAGAGGAGTCCTACCGACTGTGGTGTGTCAAGAGAGTGATCAAGTGAAAATAAACAACCTCGACACACGCTGTGAGTAGGCAGTAGAGGTCAGAACTACGAAACCAAATGAGACTAAGAACCAATCGACAGATAAAACTACGACCTTCATCCTTTGCACGCCGTCTTTTGTCTGACACAGAGAGAAGTTCATGAAATCAGGTCTTATTTATGTTGAGACAGTGAGCGTCATACGGTGAAACATGGGGATGTCAGGGGATGGTGTGTCTATGGTGAGGTATTGGCCAGTGTAAGTCTATGGCGGGACATAGGGCTACGCGACTCCCATCGCTATGACGTTTCATTTGTAAGAAAATGGCTCCGTAACGTGCGCCACGTGTCTACTTGTTAAAACTTCGGTACGGAATGTTAAAAAAATACACCAAAAATCACTTTGTGTGTCGCGTCGTTTTGATTTCGTTACGATGATGATGATGATGATGATGATGATGATGATGATGATGATGATGATGATGATGATGACGACGATGATGATGAAATTTCCTGATACAAGAGAAAACCCCACTTGCAGCCACAAACTAATGAAAACCCTGGGCACGCTAATCCTACCTTCACACTGATACGACAAAAGCTATTCGTGCCCTAACTTCATGGTACTAACCAACCAACCAACCAACCAACCAACAAACCAACAAACCAACAAACCAACAAACAAACAAACAAACAAACAAACAAACAAACTAACTAACTAACTAACTAACTAACGCCATGGAGCAGAGGAATTCTTGTGAAGCTAACAGTTTCTCAACTAGTCAAGAAATTCCCCGCATTTTGTGGAACCCGGAGGTTCATTACCGCATTCACAAGAGCCCGCCACCTGTCCCCATCCCGAACCAGCTCAATCCAGTCCATGCCCCCCCACCCCACTTCTTGAAGATCCAGTTTAATATTATCCTCCCATCTGCGCCCGGGTCTCCCAAGTGGTCGCCTTCCCTCGGGTATCCCCACCAAAATCCTGCATACACCTCTAACTTCATCGTACAGCGACACAGATTACTACCTTCTGGGATGCGATGTCGCAGAGACTACCAAACATATAGGTACTTCCGGAGGAACGTGTCACGTGCATCTTATGGTCTGAAGAAATACACTTCTACCCTAAAAGCTGAAGTGTATATATATATACCACACCATACGGTGTTACGTCCGTTAAAACTAACTTTCGCAACAACTGCTGCAAGAACCCGAAATTTCACACTCATAGTTACTCAAGAAATGCCCTCCTGTCCCAAATGTTCGCCACCGTCTTCACAAAACTTAAACCACTTCGCCATCAGACAGCAGCCTGACAACATCAGGTTCACAACTTCAATACGCCTCTTCTCCTGGCCGCAGTTTATCATATTTCCATGCACGTCTAAGTTTTCTGGCCATACACTTCTCTTTCCCATTTCCCCCGATGGCAATATGATAGACTGGTAACTAGCTACTGACGTGACGTGCGTCAGTTTATCAATGGAACCACTGCGTACCCAAAATTCAGAATGTTCACGGCTAAAATTAAAACTTGTATAGGAATGATGCTCGAGAGACGCTGGAATAGAATGTACTCGAGATTAGAATGGAGCTTGAAAATACCTCGATTCTTCACACGTCACCTTCATTAGAACACCAACAAGGCGATAAGCGAAGTCTATTAGTAACAGCAGCCGTACAGACAAAACTGAAACAGCGCAAAATCATACTTTTTTTACAACAAAAAGACAATTATTATCATCACACGTGGACAGGATTTTTGGCGCATATGAAAACGAGATATGCGAAGAGAGTGATTTTTGGTGCATATGAAAACGAGATATGCGAAGAGAGTAAAACTTATTACAGTTGCGTGTCACTGGTGTCACATGTGTACGTTCTAGCTGCAAACGGATCCTGCAAAATGGTTTTTCACCTTTACCCTGCCCCGGATTATTTTAACGGGCATGCTTCAGCTGGTTGAAAGGCAGAGCTGCAGTTCCAAACGTTTGGGAAACATTAGCAAAAAGAACACTGTCTTTACACTCCGCAGTTAGCTCATAAAAGCTATGTGCTTTTTATGGTCTGTTTCTGATATCCGCGCTGTTTATCAGTATTTGCACCGTCTCATATGAGCACCTTCTTATCTATACGTTTCAGAGATAATATAATACCATTTAATTCATATGACCTTGTAATTCAGCTCATACAGGTGAACACAGCGCGCGGAAAATCTTACTTGCTTTCGACGTCAATTAAAGCTCCCGTCTCTTTACAGAAACAATAAAATAATTCTCATAAATTGTTAAAAAGTCTCTGGTTTAACTGGTGAGAAATATATGGGTAAGAATAGGAACGTCGAACACCGAAATGTGAAACGTGTCTTAACACGAAACTCAACCTGAATTAAACATGGAATTTAAAGACTCTTTCCTCGGGGTAAAAGCGGCCGGTGCATAGGGATGACAACCTTACCACCTTCATGTGCCGAGTGTCCAGAAATTCTGGGAGCCTCAACCTCCTGGAGCCTGTCCAGGCCTGTCTCACGATAGCTAGTTAAAGATCCAGTTCGTGCCGCGCAGTAAACACATTCCGTCTCGTATATAAAAACCAGTAAATTAATGCAGTATACGGAAATAATCGGCTTGTTATGAGATCCATAACAATCACAGAAATACTCAGTGGGGAGAAATGTAGAATTTATTAACGTTAAACGCTGTTACGCGTAACAGGGGTGGCCAGCTAGGCTAGCTTCAGGAACTGCATTTTAGGAGGCAACTTAGGCAACAGCTATGCATCGAAAAATAATTTTTTGATGGCTTCTTGTTTCTGTCCATCCTATTATATTAGCTTAGCTTCAGTTATGTATTAGTCTCCTTTCTTTAGAAAATCTTTTAAAACGCCGTCCACGGTCGCTTCGCGTTCATGTAAAATTTGAGGTACCTCAATATTATCTTTTTACAGACACCTTGCGCGAGCCTCAACCGTGACGTTATCGGGCCGCGTTGTGGCCTCGCCTGTATATAGAGTAAGTACTGGGTCCTACGGGTTAACACAAGATAGCATCAATCGATATACCAATAATCAGAGCCCTATGGGCTGCACGCCGCTGAAAGTATGGCCGAAAGGGTTGATATCAATGTAATATCGTGCAACGTTTCTATAACGGAACCGCAAGGGACCGAAACGTTTTCCGCTACACGCAAGTCACGTTTAATACAGGTACTTGATGTCTGGATCTTCGAGACTGTAGAAGTTTTCCGCTAAAGACAACTTTCCGTTATGCTCAGGTTCCGTTTAAGACATGTCTCGGGCCATATTCTTCCCTTGCATTTTGGAGGTGCCCGCTCGAATCTCGATCGAATTATCCGCCATCCCAACTCTAGTTGTTCGTGGTCTTTTTTTTTGTTCCCTTTGATGAAGACGCCAAGGCCGTGGTATACACCGAACAGTGGGCGGGGTCGGCCCCACGGCCGATCGAGTGGCTTTCGAGAGAAGAGGTACATCTCTTTCCGCTGGCGGGAGTTGAACCCCGAATCCTCAGACGTCCAGCCCGTAGCCTAGTCTCTACACCGATCGAGCGATGCAGGCCTCCTAACACAATACCAACGCATATCAATTTACATATACAGTGAAACCTGTCTTAAACGGAATCTGTCTTTAGCGGAAAACTTTTAAGAGTCCCAATGATCTAAACTTCAAGTACCTTTATCAAACGGAACCTTCCCCCTATGGAAAAAAAATCGGACCCATGCCCTTCCGTTACAGGCAAGTTTCACTGCATATGAATGTGGGCAAGTCAAAGTACATTATATTATTATTATTATTATTATTATTATTATAATATTACTCACGTCTGCATAGTAGCACCATTTTTCCACATAATCACCCTTATTTCCAATGAACTTCATTTTACTGGACACAACTTTCTGCATGCCGCCAGAGCAGTACAGCCAACAAAATAAATTTCAAACGTATACTTCCGAATACTTTCTGACTCAACCACGTAGATAATGAGAAACAGAACTTAGCAGCCTCGGGTGTAAAGTACGGATGGTAAACTGGATCTCATGCAAAGAGTTTCAGGGCAAACCAAATTCTGTGCCGATCCCAGTGGCCGCGCGGTCTAAGGCGTAGGTCTGAGGCCAAGCGCTTGCTGGGATCGTTGGTTCGAATCCCACCGGGGGCATGGATGTTTGTCTCTTGCACAGTATTTGTGTTGTCAGGTAGAGGTCTCTGCCACGGGTGGATGCCTCGTCTAGAGGAGTCCTACCGACTGTGGTGTGTGTCTGAGTGTGATCAAGTGAAAATAAACAAAGAACCTCGACACATACTGTGAGTAGGTAGAAGAGGGAAGGACTACGAACCAAATTACGTAACGATCAAACAAACAGTTACCGATTGGAACCATGAGACAAATCTTCCTAAAAGTGTACGTTCATTCATACCAATGTTTCCCCACCTTCCTTCCATGTAGAAGCCCATAAAATAATTTTTAATATCCCAATGAACCCCTTACTATGAAAAAGTTTACACGCCATAAAAAGTTGGTGGGGAGCACAATTCAATTACCGCTAAATTACTGCCAAGCAAATTTATTTGTAAAGAAAAAACAGAAGCGTCTTCATGTCTTACGGCGAATACTTCGAATCGCTCGCAGTATTTCAAAATTTTTATGCATTCTTTCTACGATTTCTCGGGGAACCTCTAATGATGTCCTGCAGAACCCTTAGTGGGAAACAAGAATTTATGTGTCTGAACACTACAGTCTGCGGAAATGACGCAAAATAAGTCATAACACTTTTATAATACCGTTTATTTGCAGGAAGTTAGCACTCAGGCAGGGCCAAAGAAGAAGAAGAAGAAGAAGAAGAAGAAGAAGAAGAAGAAGAAGAAGAAGAAGAAGAAGAAGAAGAAGGAGGAGGAGGAGGAGGAGGAGAATGAGGAGGAGGAGGCGGAGGAGAAGAAGAAGAAGAAGAAGACGACGAAGGAGGAGGAGGAGGAGAATGAGGAGGAGGCGGAGGAGGAGGAGGAGAAGAAGAAGAAGAAGAACATTCAGTGTCTGTCGTAGCAGTGTTGAGTTCTGGAGTCCCAGTACTATAGAGGTGATAGTAATGGCGGACAGCCCCAAGTGGACCAGGGCTTCCGCGTTATTGACGCCCCACGATCACACACAAACACACCGCACTCGGTAGGACTCCTCTGGATGACTCAGTAGCCCGACGCAGAGATCCCTATCTGACAACACACAACACTCACAAAAGACATACATACATGATCTCTGGGGAATTCGAACCCACAATCCCAGGAAGAGAACGGCTGCAGACCCACGCCTTAGACCACGCGGCCACTGGGATCGGCAAACAGGTGATACAGTTGGCATAAAACAATGCACAGCCACATTTTACAGCATTATAAACAGTCGGTTACCTGCGCGTATGGCCAGAAGAATAACAGTTTTCCCAGTATTTACTTATGCTAAATCTCAACACAATGGCGTGAGCCTATACCAATCAAAACGGCATTACACTCTTTATATAATAAAGCCTAGCACTAATCTTGGCTTATACGAAACCGAGGATAGAGGGGGTATAAGCCAAGATTAAATGCGCTTGTATAAAACTAGAAAAGAATTAATACTACCACATGAGTCCGCGTTACGCAAAGTAGGGTACGCGAACCGCACACTGTCCTATCAATTTCAAGTTTGGTTCGCAAGATAATCTCACGGTTAGGCTACATTTACTGCCGAAGGTAAAAGCATGAGTAGCCATATCCCACCGTACCCATACGCATTCATGACGCGAAGGTCATGCCCAGTAGCAACCACCTTTACAAATAATTACAACGTTGCATGAAGTTACACAGTCGTGCGCACTAAAACGAGTATCCTTACACAGAAGGCCTACTGTCCACATTGATGTTCTAGCAATTATGCACACGCAACTGTGGAGGTCCGTCTGATTTCCAGACAACAATTAATCTTTGTAAACAGCTAACATGCAGCAAAGTGACGCCAATGCACTCATAGGTATCCGTGATTTCAGGCTTCCGCTGCGATGCTGATGACAGCTGCGCTCTTCTGGGGTGTTACGCAGCGTCCACTCCCGGGGGTGTTACGCAGCGTCCATCCCCGGGGGTGTTACGCAGCGTCCACTCCCGGGGGTGTTACGCAGCGTTCACCACAGGGGATGTTACGCAGCGTCCACCCCAGGGGTGTTACGCAGCGTCCACCCCCGGGGGTGTTATGCAGCGTCCACTCCCGGGGGTGTTACGCAGCGTCCACCCCAGAAGGGCGCAGATCTCATACTCATAGGCATATTATTTTCCTTCCATTTCGTTAAATTACATAAAATACAGTCGAACTCAGTTATAACGTCATGAAAGGGACTTAATATTTTGTGTCGTTATAAACGAGCGTTGTTATAACCGACTAGTGTAACATTACAGTTAAGAGTGAGGAAGTAATCAGTACCACAGAATATCCGACGTTATAGGCGAGGTGTCGCTTAAACCGATGTCGTTATAACCGGGTTCGACTGTTTGTTTAGTCGTAAATACTAATTATGGTTATATTTCATGTATTTGTACAAAGGGCAGTTCTTAAACAGAGAACAGCGTTTAATCGTGGTTACATCCAAAGGGAACTTCAGTGAACGAGTCCTTCGACAAGTATTAGTAGACCACTAACACCAAATTTTGTCGAAACCCGTTAAATGCTCCCGACAACAGAACACACAGACGGACGGATAGGAGCGCACAAAATTATCCCTATTCATTTATTTTCATTTACTTTGCCCAAACCTAACCTAACCTACATACATGAGAACAGTCGTCGCTGAAAATCATACGAAAGACGTACAGAGACAGGGAAGTACCTTTCACTGGAGAGTCTGGAGAAACTATGACTTGCTTTACTGAACGACAGTCATCACGTAACCCTCCAGCCATAAGCTGAGAACTACTGCTATGTACTGTACGTCTATATACCGTCGTTTATTACGAATCCTTTTAAGTTAAATTTTACCGTCTCCACTCTTAACATCCTAAAGCCTAGCGGTAACTTTACATACGACCAGGTTTTTAACATTAAGAACTTCTACGTGGTGCCCACATTGCGTTTATGTGTTTTGTACGGATCTCAGAACAAACAGCGACTTTTGCCTTATAAAACATTAAGAGATTGGTTTTTATAACCGAAGTGGAGAGTGTTTACAGCGCGGTACGCACTGAGTCCTCATATAAATTAGATACGCTTCTTCTTTAAAGGGTTAAATTTAAGCTTGCAACACGTTCATTTTGTGTACCATAGAGTCAACTTTCCAACAGGCAGCCTTCAGTAAGAATCATCCCAAGTTTCTTGTCAGCAAATTACAGCTACTCTTTACAATGTAACAAAACCCAATCTTCGTTATCTAGTGGTGTCAGTGCCGAACCCTGGCTGCGCTGATGCTATGGCTCCACTCATTCCAGCACGCGATTACCACAAGCTGTACGGCCACAGCAAAATAATACTTGGCCTGTTATTTACAGCACGGCTGGACGATTATATATGTGTGGGGCCGATGAGGTTATTTATAAACAACTGTGTGTCGAGAAAGTATTGCGGAAAAAAATTCAAGACTGGTTATCAGAGAAATTACAACTTATGGAGCCCGAACGTTCATGGCCGTGTTAATGAAAGCCCGCCTCAGCTAGTGTAACTGAGTTGAAAACCCCCACACCCCACGCCTTTAAAATTCACTTGCCTCCTACCCACACCTAGGGTCCCCATCGTCAGGCTTCTCGATTAAAGGTGTTTACTGTAAACGGCCCCATGCGTGCTACATGTCCCACCCATCTCGTTTTCCCTCATATGATCATCCTGATAATATTAAATGAGTAAAATAATTTTTAAATATCCATTAACCTTTTAAAGACGAAACGTATCTGTTTTATATAAGGACTCAGTGCTTACCGCGCTGTAAACACTCTCCACTTCGGTTATAAAAACCAGTCTTAATGTTTTATAAGGCAAAAGTTGCTGTTTGTTCTGAGATCCGTACAAAACACATAAACGCAATGTGGGCACCACGTAGAATTTTTTAATGTTAAACCTGGCGGTATGTAAAGTTACCGCTAGGCTTTAAAAGGTTAATCATTCGCATCGATGAGGCCCACCTTCTAAATGATCCAGAGAACACACTACGTGAACACACTTTAAATATATAATCAGTAGGCCCTGATACGATTGTCTAGGTATCATACGGTGTAGAAGTGGAAGAAAGAAGCAAAGCTTTCTCCGAAATGCAATTCTTACCATTTCCACACGGTATGACACTTCCGCGGCCTGAGGCCCCGGGGTTTCACTCTGGACCGTGAAAGCCGGCTATCCTAGCTGAATTTCTTGCTTCGTTTTCTTCAGTACCTTCAAGCAAGTGCTTAGACGGTATAGAAGGATTAACTCCACAAAGTCTCCTGCTTCAGGCGCAGGTAATATTAACGAGACTAGGCTGATGTCAGAAGTCGACACTGTACGCGAAATCGTATGCGTCTAAGCCAGTGTGTTTCTGGAGTAACAACCAGTGAACATGACAGCATACGTCCACTTAACTAGCAGCTGCAATCACGTGACACAGGGAAGACGAACGTTAAGGTTTGTGGCACTCGCGCTGGAGGTTGTAACGCAAAACGGCGGGGACTATATGGTTGAAATTCCGCTGTACCTCAAAATAAGCCATGACCCCGCGTTCCCGCATCGATCGGAATTTCCCAGTTACCCCCACAATGACCTCCAAAACTTTATAATTGCGAACGCTACTTTAAGTAATCGATCAAAGTACACAGTGAACCAAGACCGGGACACGGTCGGTTTGCTGATACTCAGTTGTGATTGTTCTAAACGAAATAAATAAATACATGCGCCACGGACAACAGAAATACGTCTCCTTCAAATTTCTGGATTTTTAATTACCTGAAGGCGAAGGAAACCCTAGAGAGGCCTAGACACAGATGGCAGGATAATATTAATATTTACCTTATATAAAAAAGTGGGTGGACGTCGGTTCGGTTTATGTGGACCAGGAGGCTATCAGTGGCGTGCTCTGGTGAACAGGTAATGAAACTTACAGTTGAATAAAAAGCGGAAAATGTGAAGTCCAGAAGAAATATGACTTAAGGAGTTCTTCTTTACTTATTTATTTATTTATTTATTTATTTATTTATTTATTTATTTAGTAACCGCAATATTTCCCTACACATGGCGTAAACACTTCATAAAACAAAGAAAAAGTTCCCTACGCGTGATTTCAGGCTCCCGCCGCCATGTAAACGAGATCTGCGTTCCTACGGGATTTTACGCAGCGTGGGGTAGTAATTCCCTACCGACGTTTCGGTATAACCTATCAGGCAACATCTTCAAGGGCCATGCACTCCCAGAAGAATTCTTGGACTGCTTGGCCCTAGAATATGGAACAGATAGGTTGTCCCGAAACGTCGGTAGGAATTATCACTCTACGCTGCGTAAAATGCCAGAAGGGCGGAGACCTCAAGGGTCTCCTACTTTTAATCATACGAAGAGTTTCACGTGGCTGTTCAGTTCGTCTGCTAAGTACATACACGTACGGTGCAGTACCTGCACACAAACTCAGCAAATCAGATAATAAATACTGTCTCGGTTCCATCTGTCCTTTTTCAAATTTACCTCAAATGCAATCGGGTCAAAACCGATTCAACAGAGCAAAAGTCGGCACACGAAAACCTGAGCGACGACACGGCCCTCGTAGAAGTTACGATGACGTAAACTGACACTAATTTCAGTTTCTGAAATAATTACAAAGGAAAGTAGAAACGACGTTCGTCTTCATTAATTCTAACATTCCATGTGTAAAGTTCTGGCATAGTTATTTCTGAGAAGTGACGCAAAATTTTATTGAAGAGGGCCGGGGAGGGGGAACCGGAGCGAGCTGAACAAAGATTCATATTTTCTTAGCTTCTTCATCTTTTAGAGTCCCATCTGTGTTTCTCAGATTGTCATCAACACACTGCAAGGGAAATAAACCTCTACTGACATGGGGAGAGATGAAAAAATAGTTTCTGCAGTGTTTTGGTAATATTTGTGCCCTACATACGACCCACGACGTGTTTCCACGTGGTGGCCTAGACTGTGTTGTTCCTGGCGAGTCAATGATCAACGCTTATCATTTCAGAATATTCACTCGCAATATCAACCTTTTAAAGCCTAGCGGTAACTTTACATACCACCACGTTTAACATTAAAAAATTCTACGTGGTGCCCACATTGCGTTTATGTGTTTTGTACGGATCTCAGAACAAACAGCAACTTTTGCCTTATAAAACAGTAAGAGACTGGTTTTTATAACCGAAGTGGAGAGTGTTTACAGCGCGGTACGCACTGAGTCCTTATATAAAACAGATAAGCTTCGTCTTTAAAGGGTTAATCCTTTCCGGCCCAGTGGTTATTTTGCGCATCATCAACTTTAAAATATAAAAAATCTATGTATGTTAATCTCAGAATAACAAGCAATTATTCCCACACACAGCATTAACTGATAGGCTTTTATAACCGAGCTGGCGAGTGTTTACTGCGCGGTACGAGCTTAATCTTTACTTATAATGCAGGTTAAATTCAGTATTCAAAGGGTCAACCGCTTTGACGCAGACCTCTCAGCACGGTGACATTCGTATATGTTAGCCCTACACTGTAGTTAACACGACATGAACTGTCATAATGCTGCGTCTGCCTTAACTCTTTATAAGCAGCAGCTCACCTACAATATACGTAGTATTTTAACAGACACATATTACAAAGATAACAATAAACAGCCATCGAACACAAATATGTATTACTAAAACCCTATCGCAGCTACATGTTTCGGCTCCGATTAAGCCATATCACGCATACAGCTTGTACACCTGTCTCTCCCTCTCCCCCCCCCCCACATACACACACACACACACACACACAATTGTGTATAGGTGGAAGACGGCTTAAGAGCAGCAGGAACATATAGGTGTGATTGGGTTTTAGCAACAAAGAGTTGTTTCTGTCAGCTACTTATTGGTATATTTGCATATAAGGCAAAACGGGATGAATCATAACTCAGATATTACGTCCAAGAAAACACATCGCTCAATACTGCACTTTTCTTAAACTACCGTGAAGATGGAGGCAGCAAACTCCTCCGGAAGGTCGGTAACTAACTACCCATCAACAAAACGTCGTGACCCAAAGTCTGTAATCTTCATCAACAGAGCCGAGAAGACTTCAAGCCGGACAAGAGACACGTCGGGTATACATTACCTTGATCAAGGGGGCTATGATGCCCGCGAAAACTACTGCAGTTTATATTTGGAATCGAAGTAAACATAAAAAATATACTGAAGAAGTAATGTTATGTTACTTAACGGTTATAGGATGCGGTGCACAGAATTACCACTACCTTACAACGGTTTAGGTCAACAGATGTCAGGACAGGTAATGAATATCTACTTGGAACCTGGCCTGCTAACACACATAACGTTGGGGTCCGGGTTAGAATTATGCCAATTAAATGTCATATGGACTGCAAAGACTTCAGGCTTGCTCGGGTCATGAGTGTAGACGCGCTCGGAATACAGAAAATTAACAAACGGCATTCGTGCCTGTTACATAAGTCTACTCCCTGTATTTGTAACTACATCTAGGCTACATCATTTACTGAGATGCACGCCAATTGCAGTGCATGCACTACAGTGTAAAGACTAAAGATACAAAGGCATTTATATAAATATATCCACTCCAGTCCTGAAAGAAACATCGCCACAATTAGAATGTACTTATATGTGCGAACTGATAAGCATCAGAGTTATGCACTGATCCTTTCAAAGCACAATGCTAACTATACATAACCACCAGGTTTGAAATTCAAGAACTTTGCGTTTTACTCATTAAGTGTATTTAGGTTTTCCTTTTGATTATCACAATACACAGAAACCAGCTGGAGACGCAGTGTGTTTACTGTGAGGCCAGAGTTGAATTCTGAACACAATTCAGATGAGTGTCATGCGTCAAAGGGTTAAATTTCAATAAACTTTACAAACCCACATTACAGATGACTGATTGTAATATTACGTGAGTGAATATGATATGGCATCTTGCTTTCACGAGGTGGATTAAATTAAGTGTTGTACGCTACGGTCAGAGAAACAATGAACACCTGTCCGCCTAGCCTTAACCTTCCCTCTGCTTGTCTTCCTCCAACCACCTGTAATCTCATTCAGTCCGTAAGCATTCTTGGTTTCTTATCAGTTTTGACAGAAGGAATGCATGCAGCACGAGAAAGCAGAGAGCAAACCTAAATTGCCACGCTTCGTGTTAATTCTTTCACTGACCCGAGCAAAGTGCATGAAAGAGTATTCCTGGTACGTACACATGTAGGGTGAGCCCAATCGATAAATCGATTGGACCTACTTGTTAAATGGCCTTCAATTAGTTCCCTTTTTACATAATAGCGACATCAGTCACTTTACATGACCTTACTTTAATCCTTGCCACGCGATGCAGTAGATGTCTGGTTTGAGACGCACGCACTGTCCCTTCCCGACTGGTTTTATTTGGTGTTTTGAGATCAGATATCTAAGTTGTCACGCTATGCGTAAATACAACAGCTAAGCTCGTACAAACGTGGGGTTTCAGAAATACACATCTTACATTGCCATGGGGTATATAACAATAGCAGATGATGTCTTTAAAATAAAAGCCACCCTGAAAAGGGTTGCCTTGGAATGCAAAATAAACTTCTTGGGAAAAAAACTGTCATGTCGTTTTTCACGTTCTCTTTCTTTCTTTCTTTCTTTCTTCTTCCTTCCTTCTTTCCTTCCTTCCTTCCTTCCTTCCTTCCTTCCTTCCTTCCTTCCTTCCTTCCGTGAATAAAGTAAGGGGCTATCGGTTTCCTCAATAGCTGTTGTCTTTAAAAGAAGGTTCCCATGAAGTAGGCCAACGAAGATACATAAAACAACGTCGTAATGGCAACTGTTCAAATACGCAGACAACACAGTATCGAAAGACTGGATGATTTGTGCAGGACGAAATGAAGGGACGTGGAGAGAGGAGGCCGTAATGTGTTGAAAGTAATTATGCTAATGTTTGCGTAGAGGGAGTAAGAGAGTCAAGAAGGAACTCCGAAAAGCCGGTTTCTGGGCGCCGATTCTATAAAGTAAACGTACATGTGTCCCTTTGCGCACCTCAAAAGTATATGAGGGGGTGGAAATATAAATCCATGCCTTTCTATCCTCGGCACAAGATTCCAACCACAGGCTTTCCGAACATGAATCAGCAGTGCTAAATACCAAGTCCAGACGTTATACAGCTAGCCTGCTGGCTGGCTGGCTGGCTGGCTGGCTGGCTGGTTGGTTGGTTGGTTGGTTGGTTGGTTGGTTTGTTGGTTAGGTAGGTAAGTCTACAGGCAAACAAGAAGGCAGGTGACTGGTAAGTGTTAATTAACCCTTTAAAGACGAAGCGTGTCTGTTTTATATAAGGACTCAGTGTGTACCGCGCTGTAAACACTCTCCACTTCGGTTATAAAAACCAGTCTCTTAATGTTTTATAAGGCAAAAGTTGCTGTTTGTTCTGAGATCCGTACAAAACACATAAACGCAATGTGGGCACCACGTAGAATTTTTTAATGTTAAACCTGGTGGTATATAAAGTTACCGCTAGGCTTTAAAAGGCTAAGTCTACATGTATCAGTTACCTATGAGTAGGCCTATGGTGCGAAGTCAGCTCGCTGTAAACCGACAAGTACACGCCTGCGAATTATTCGAAGCGCGGAAAAGATCATTACCTTTAGGTAATAGAATATTCAACTGTATAATAAGTTAAGACTCAAGTTTCGAACCCCAAACGTTCTAGTAAATTAACATGGGTAGAGAAGTTACATAGTTTCAAGTACATCAGTATTGCCTGGAGGGGAAATGGGGGAGTTGGAAGGCTTCGACTGTGGGTGTGTGGGGATGAAACAAGACCCAGAGACCTGTGAGATATTCAGATACAAAGTATACTACGACGACGACAACACAAAACTGCTTTAATATTCTTCACAGCTGCGGGTTGTACATTCACAAACTCGTAACACCATTCGCACGTACTGACAATAACCTTCATTATGCAGCTTTTATTACGGTAATAACTGCACATTTAATGGAGATATTACTTTATATCGTAATTTAAGAGCCATACGTTACTATGAAAGCAAAAGACACCACGAGTTTATGAAATAAGGATTCTAATGTAAATAGTTCCTTTCCCTACTACTTACTGCTACTCCGACGACAGAGCCGAGACGCTTCACAAAATACCCGCCAAGTGAAGAAGCACTGCGGAGTTCACACGCCACGTAGTTCAGAACAGTACTTGCTTCTTAACCGTCTCAATGCTTTCTTCATTTTTTATGTCACGTATCTCCTGTTCGTACCGAGCGCATATGTAATCGCCGGTACGAGCATAGGGAAAACCTAGCTCGGTGAGGCAAGGTCCGTTAGTGGTGTGTTGCATCATCCTTTCTATGCACATGCACAGTAGTTTGAGGCTCCACTAGTTGTTTTGAGAAAGGGCGCTGTGAGAGATAAATGCAATACGTTGAACAGGATGCGTTCATGTACAGTACTTTTCGATAATATGCATCACGGAAGAAATGTAAAGCAAATGTTATACGTTTTTATGGAAGTTCACGGTTTACTACTGTTACGAAGTCCGGAATTTTAATATCCTCTTATATCTCATTTCTGAAGCCAGTTAACTAAATAATCAACCACGCCAATGAATGAGCTACAAGGTTTCATGTAATTGGGAAGTTCATATCCTGTAACAGCTTCC
>BLKM01000325.1:1352100-1362100 GCA_013340265.1 Coptotermes formosanus | reverse complement strand
GTAAACACTCTCCGCTTCGGTTATAAAAACCAATCTCTTAATGTTTTATAAGGCAAAAGTTGCTGTTTGTTCTGAGATCCGTACAAAACACATAAACGCAATGTGGGCACCACGTAGAATTTTTTAATGTTAAACCTGGCCGTATGTAAAGTTACCGCTAGGCTTTAAAAGGTTAATAGTCAAATAACTTCTAACACAACTGTGTGTTACACCTGTGTTAAGACGGTATTTGACTATTTATTAAATACCAGAAACACAACAAGATAGCCTCTGTACCTTAAACAACAGTTCTAATTGTCAGTCTATTGTTTTATTTGTCTCAGCAGTGATTAAAGTCTGTGACATCCGCAATTCGTAAGGCGAGCTGTTGAATTATGCAGAGACCGGGTTAAGACAAATACTTGTGAGATCTCCGCTCTTCCGGGGTATAACGCAGCGTCGAGTGGTAATCCTCTACCGACGTTTCGGGACAAAGCATCGGTCCCTTCTTCAAGGGTCAAGAAGTCCAAGAAAGTACTCTTCTTGAACTTCCTGACCCTTGAAGATGGGACCGATACGTTGTCCCGAAACGTCGGTAAAAGATTACCACTCGACGCTGTGTTATACCGCAGAAGAGAGTAGATCTCATCAGCATCGTGGCAATAGTCTGAAATCACGGATCGACAATATTTAGCTACGCAATGCGACGTTAAAACAAACCCGCGATTATGCCTCCCATTTCACAAATGCCTTCAAAGCATATGATTAGGCTTATTATTGTCTTAACAGCACTACAAAAAATACAGGTTTACCTCCTTCCACAAACAAGTACTTAGATTCAGTCATAACCCCACTTAAGGGATCAAGGGATTTCTGTAATTTTAAATTAATGTAATATGATACAAGTAAACGCATTTGTGGTTTTGAAGTTAGTAGAACCATAAGGGATTTGCCTTTACGCAGAAAACAGACATTATAACAGAGACATGGCCATTTACGTTACACGCACGCACGCACGCGCGCACACACACACGGACAGAGGCTACACATAACAAAACATACGCCTTAATTCACGACATTACAGAAGTCTGGTAGGAAAGAGCACGGTAATTCAAAACTTCTGCACCCGTTTCCTTTACATATTCCACACTTTGATATCAAGCCAATTAAGAAAGTAAAGCCAACTCCTGATAAGATAATGAAGAAACTTCAAACCTTTTCATTTCTAACGAAATCACAACACACGCCAAAAAATGAGGCTTAAATACGGGAAGATCTGCCCATTAGTGTTCTAACAGAGGACTCAATACAAGACCCAAGCCCTAACTTGCGTCAAATTCAAAAATAATTTCATAACCCTTGTAGTCACACAAAATACAGACACACTGCAATACAAAACTTATAAAGCTGATACATTCTTTAGACTGCATGTGATACATACAGCAACTACATTTACACTACGCCGAACGAAGTACCAATTTCGTAAACCATACGATGAGGTAACAATACCGCAATTACAACAGCAAAAACAAATGTCTAACCGGAAATAAAACAACACCGAAGTCAATCCCCCCCCCCCCCAACACAACAGCCTCTAGTGGGCCAGGGCCTCCTCATTGTCGAGGCTTCACGATCACATTCAGACACACACCACATTCGGTAGGACTCCTCTGGATGAGTGATCAGCCCGACGCACAGACCTCTACCTGATAACACAAAACACTCACAAGAGACAAAAATCCATGCCGCCGGTGGGATTCGAACCCGCAATCCCAGCAAGTGAGCGGCCGCAGTCCCACGCCTTAGACCGCGCGACCACTAGGACCGTCTATAGGGATGTCAATACGTATGACGAACAGCAGACAACGTATTTTGAATATGTGTACTGATGCCTGAAAAAGTACCTCTCACTCCACCGTCCTTTCTCCATGGTTGATACGTCTATCTGCAATTTGGCCGGTGTAATACAGGCACTGTGGCATTGAAATTTTCAGACGGCATTCTTGTTCTGACTGCTGTGTCCGGCAATGTCATGTGACAGAGAGAGAGAACTGCACACGACTCTCTTTTGGGCTGATTGGAAGTGGCTTTCAGAACGTTAGTTCCCTACCACAACGAAACGGACACACTAGGTTGAAAAATAAATACAAATACTGTATTCTGCATCTATGTGTCGAATGGCCACTTTCAGAGGGCACATAACGTCACAAACATGTGATTGAGAGGCAGACTGGAAGAGAGAAAATGTAAGAATGTGAGAAAGAAAAACGTTAAGAGAAAAAGGATGATGATGATGATGATGATGATGATGATGATGATGATAGCAATGTCAGAATGCAAGTAAAAAAACAGCAAAGACAACAGAACAAAATCAAGGTAAAATCCATCCAAGCACAACGTAGTTGTGTTTGTGTTTGGACGGGTTTTATGTTTATTCTGTGTAAATAACATAACGGAATGACATCCTTTAATAAAGAACAAAACAAGTTAGGAAATTCCCGCAGGGCGTACCGCCCCATGGTTCAGTGTTATTCCTACCGTTAAGATACTAGTAAAAACTCTCAAAGTGGTCTAAACGCAACCACTACGTTCTTTTTAAACTGCTGCTTATGTCTCGGTACGTACCGCACAAAGAACACAGACTCTCTTCACTGTAAGGACAAATCACATACATGAGCACCCACATTCACACAAAGTGTCTTACACAAACAGTTAAATATTTTGATTTCCCGTGGTAGGTGTTCTGTTGGTTAATTATCAAGCAGCCTAATACTTTCATTTTACTGTTTCTGTTTTGGATTTACAAACGTAAATTATCATAATAAATTGCTTCAATATAACTTATTACTAAAGGTAAAACACAAGCACAGAAACAGGAAAAACCTAAGAGAATTTATTACAAAAGCAGGATGCCTGGCGGCGGTCTTCTAACGCCCACAAATCTATGCCACCTGCAGGGCCACAGCGTTCCACTGCACACTTATGAACATATTTATAAGGTACGCTGTTTCTACCTTGTTTTTGCGGTAACTGAATTAACACAGGCGTGTATAAATCTTTATACGTTCAGCAAGCTGGCGGATTATGTGTGTTTATGAGTAATGGGAACAGGAAGCGAACTAAAGTTTAAACTTAGTTCCAATTTAGTTTCAATTTTAGCGTGTTTGGGGATAACCGATCTGCAGGCTTTTTGGGGGACGTGACAGCATCAATTTTCGAAGTGAAGTGACTAGACAATTACACTATGTGCAGAACTGAGCAATCTGATACGCGTGTGACTACATCAGTGATGGACACTTCACGTCTACTGCCCAAGACCGGGGGGGGGGGGGGAGGGGGGGTTATAGCTGTAGCGCCAGTAAATGAACTCACGACAGCACGGCCCACCGAAGTCGGCGATAAGTGGAGAATGAACCGGCCATACAGCACACCCAGACCGGCACTGAAGGGTTAATACCAGCCTCTTGTCAACGTCAGTGCCTGTTCTGACATGAGATTCTCAACTTACATTGGCATCAACCCACATTTCCACTACATGCCGAGTTCATTTCTTTCGTCTTGATTTTGTCACACCATCATAACTGCGTGTAGCACAAATTATGGAACCCTACATCATGTTATTCCGCACAAAATAATGTACTAATGCCACTATTAACAGTAGTAGTAGTAGTGGTGGTGGTAGTAGTAGTAGTGGTGGTGGTGGTAGTAGTAGTGGTAATGGTGGGGCAATAGTAGTAATGGTAGCAGTAGTAGTAGTGGTGGTGGTAGTGGTGGTAGTAGTGGTAGTAGTAGTAGCGGCGGCGGTGGTGGTTGTAGTGGTGGTGGTAGTGGTAGTGGTTGTGGTGGTAGTGGTGGTGGTGGTTGTGGTAGTAGTAGTGGTGGTGGTTGTGGTAGTAGTAGTTGTAGTGGTAGTAGTAGTAGTAGTGGTTGTAGTGGTGGTGGTGGTTGTAGTGGTGATGGTGGTAGTAGTACTAGTAGTAGTAGTGGTGGTTGTGGCGGTGGTGGTGGTGGTGGTGATTGTAGTGGTGATGGTGGTAGTAGTAGTGGTGGTGGTGGTGGTGGTGGTGGTAGTGGTGGTAGTAATGGTGGTGGTGGTAGTAGTAGTAGTAGTAGTAGTAGTAGTAGTAGTAAATTTTACTAAACATTATACAAATTTTAAAATTATTTCTTCCACGTATTTTGATTAGATCGTTCATCTGTAAAACCAGACAACTGCACATGATACACACAATGTTACAATCTTTCGTCACTCCTAGAAGTTTGGGCATATAATTTTGCTCTCCGAAATGGCAAAATTATGTGCCGAAACTTGTAGGAGTAACGAAATATTGTAATATGGTGTGTACCATATCTACATTTGTCTGGTTTTATAAATGAACAGATTACACAAGATTCCTTGTGCAATGCCTGGATGTGGGAACAGGAAAGAAACAAAAAAATGAAATAATAAAGACCGAGAAAAAGAAACTGTAAATAAAGGAAACGGATAGAAAAGAGGAGAAAGGATGGGTGGATGAAGTAAGAAGTAAGCCTAGCATCATCTAGTCAGCACGTCCACTTAGGTTTGCACTTCATTGCAGCACACACACTTATACTTCCCCGCACCACACTCAGCACCGCTACCGAACAAAACGGCAAACTGTACACCATAAATGTAAATACGCCTGGCGTTGTAAACGGCCTGGTTTAGCGATAACCGTACGCAATATCCACGGCTATACTACAACCCTTTTAACTTGTGTGGGTTATCTCTCTGTGTCTATTCTACGTATTTATTTGTGTGTTTATACCTGCTTTCAATTGCTGAGGTTGTGCAGCGCCGTACCGTAACATGGACGGTGAAAAACCAGTTGCAGAGAGTGTATATGGTAAAGACCATCGTGTAAGCCAAAGAAATTTTCCGGAGTTTCCTTGGAGGGGCTAAGAAATTCCAATGAAACCAACAGCCACTAAATATTTTCAGCCCACGACAGATGGTACAACCCGCTAAAACGGAACCTGGATTAAAGGCAAACTTATTTATATCGGAGAATATCTGGTCGTAAAGAATAATGCAAAAATTTTTCGCTAAAAAATGAGGAAATGGAAACAACGCAATATTTTCTAATCGAAAAATTATAGTTTTGTCTTCAATGTGAGAGCCTAAATAAATATCGTCGTTATAATATGCGAAGAAAACTTCAAGAGTATTGAAAATAGGGGAAAAAAGTATACAGACAATCCCCGCCATGCACACACATATAAAGGGAGGACGTTAAAAGGCAAATAAAACAGGCGTGAAGCTCATGAAAATCGCTCAGTTGATAAAGAAATTCCTTGTGCATTACGACACCGTAAGTTTCATTATCGCGTTCCCAGCAAACCCCACTCAACCCTATCCCCAGACAGACGGTATCAGTCCGCGCCCTTTCGTCTTTCTTTAAGGTCCACCACAATGTGATCTTCTTTTGCCGGAGTCTTTTAAGATACTTCTAGCACAGAAAAATTTTAGACTCAAACCTCAATCCATTTACATTCCCACGCACAATACAAGAACTTTTTCCACACGTCAACGAACACTTAAAACTCGCTGATAACAATTCCTATCTTCACCAAGGGATTCCAAGATGATAACAGTGTCAAAATATTACTAATAACAACATTCTGGAATTTTATATTCACGCCTTGCGTTGTCTTGGACATAAATTATCACAAACCAACTAAAGCACTTTACTCACATTAAACTGTTCAGAAAACTTAAAATTATCATATTGTGGCAGTGCGTGTGATTAGTGATTGTGTGACTCCCAGAGGATGAACCCTGTTATGGTTCGAAACATGTAGGAGTATTTTTCTGAACAATTTAATGTGAATAAAGTGCATTAGTTGGTTTGTGATGATTTATAATATTCCGGAAGTTTGCTGTGTTCGCCGTCACTACAAAATTCAACTTTGTTTTAATTCATTAAGCGCAAATTCAATCGTCATCGTAAAAATATGCCATATTGACCAGTCTGATACTAACGCTAGTATCTTACAACCTGCAAAGTGCGGTTGATTAATGTGTATACAGAATACACGCATTTAAATACAGATCTACGTCGTAATTCGCCAACATATCATATAGAAATGATTACAATAAAGGTGGAACGCATCACTGAACATGAGGATCAGACTGACTTGCGATATCTGTGATTCTCACTACAGTGCTGAAAAAAACTGAAGTGTTTTTGGACGTTATGCCATGTCGTCTGGTAAGCAGTTTACCGACGTTTCGAAGGTGGGAAATAAGTCCATGTTCAGGGTCAAGCAATCCAAGATCACCCCTTATAGAACTTCCCTATCTTTGCAGTTTCTTTTCTTGAACTTCTTGATGGTAAAGATAAAGGTACTACAGTCTTTGCAAAGGTCGGGCACTCACACCCACAGATACGGCGTTAGCAACCTTGAAGAACTGAGAATTCACCAGACTGAACAGTAGTTCCGTGCACGAGTATCGGATACTTTTATGGGATACTCTCTTGCACAGATGACCGCGAATGTTATCTCGTACCGCGAAATCAGAGCAAGTAATTTTGGAGAATAAAAGAGGAAGGGTGTGAAAAGAAACGGGTCACACAATCACCAGACAGGAAGGAGTTTAAATGGAAGCGATGATTTTCCCGGGTTTTAAAAGGCAGTTAAAAGTTTTCTTCCCGCCCCCTGTGTATTTCGCGAGGTGGAAGAGCACAAGAGTACAGCCAAAATGAAATAGGAGAATATTTTCACTTGGTCAAGAGTTGAGACATCCTCCCCTCCTCCTGAAACAACGTCTGGTGCAGGGAGGGTCACACAAACTGCAGGTACTGCGAATCGAAAGACGCTGTTACGTACCTCCTCTTCTGATTATTTTCACCCGAAGAACACTGAAGATATGTGAGTGGGCAGGATCAGAATGTGCTATGACCGGTGCAGCACCCAGACAGCAGCACCAGTGCCGGTCGGTCAGGCGGAAGAGCCTGGTGGCTGAACAATGGCGTCGTTCGTACCGGAAACAGTAACCGATACCTCATTTCCAGACCGGGATTTGGAACCGACCAAATACCCACTCCATACAGCAAAGGCAGTCATTTCATTTCATGTTTACTTCTGTTCCTCTTTCACCCACCGTTTTTTATTTATATCTAGTGTTTTTTCTTCCACTTCCACTATCTCGTAATTTTTTGCTTCTTTGTTTCGCTTCTCCCCTTTATCTTTCTCCACTTGTTTCTCTTCCTTTCCTTTCCTTTCCTTTCCTTTCCTTTCCTTTCTTTCCTTTCCGGTTTTTCATATTCACTCTTCTTACCAACTTCAAACGACTACTTGCACTACCCATGCCATTTCATGACATCACGACGCGCGGTCTAACACTTTGAAGAGCGGTTATACGGAAGGTCATTACACTTACTACGGAGTAAACACAGAAAATTTACGGCTATTGGGGTTGAATGGCGTGCCCGCTCATCTTTCTGGCAAAGACAGGCTGGTACGGCGCTGGGAAGTCAAGAAGTTAAGGTGATGTGTAGTGGAATGTTGGGAATATGCAGCACACGAAGCGAGCTGAACATCTGGAGTGAAATTTGTTGCATTTGGTAACTGGAGGCCTGCATGCTGGGAGGGCTGCGTCCGGAGAGGAGTTGAAGAATCTCAATTACATCTAAAGATGCAGTTCGTACCTCACAGGAAACACCATGCGGCTCCAATAGAAGCACATAAAGGAAAAGTACACGCCATAAAATCATATAAAAATGGAGGTTTAACTCCACTCATTCTTAACCTTCAGACTAAATGGGGTCAGCAGTCAGCTTCACGCCCTTGTCACTTTACTTCCGGGGAAAGCGTCCTCACCCCAGTACCCACTGAACAGGAAACTGGATGGGCAATGGGGCTGGTGCGAACGTTTTGGAGGAGATACAAAACTCCTCCTCCCACCGGGAATCAAACGACGATTCCTCGGCCGTCACGCCCATAGTCTTAGGGAACTAATGGCTACTTAGAGTAGCTATCATCCGAAATTCGTAATTATATATTCTGTGCGCAATATGCAGTGGCATTTCAATGTTACTCTGGCGGTACATATTGTAGTCAGTGATAGTGTTAAGGCGGGTACGGCCTTCTACTGTTCGAATACTGGCACAGCAACTTCTAATTCCGCTTGGTCTTCTATACATCACCAGCACGCAGTCTGTCTTACGACAGTTCCATAGCCTGCCTCTTCCAAAGACAGTTCTCAACAAAGTGCCATCTACAGATTCCTCTTTCAATTTCCAGTAACCTCTGGTTTTCTTAAGGTCATCCAGTGGCTGCTTACGCCTTCATCGTCTTCCCGTCACTTCTATATCTTTCCTTCAATATGATGTTTTAGAAACCAGTTCCTATGCAAGATGTGACAGCTGGCCTTCCTTCTTTTTATTGCGTGCAAGTCCCTTTCCTCCTTGCTTCTTTGTAATATTCATTTTTCACATGATCAGTCCAACTTATCTCCAGCCTTCTCCCGCACTACATTTCAGAACTTTCCAGGTATTTCTGATCGACTTCCCAAAGCTTCTATACGTGTCCGCGTCTTTACTCTGCCTTCTGCATTAGGGGGGGGGCCAGACTGTCGGCTAATTCCCTATCTAAAGATCTGCATCCAATGTTCATATTAGATGGAAGAGACATCTTTACAAGGGACGCCGTTTCACTGGCAACAGCTCAGAATTCTGCATAAACATCAATTCACTTCGACACACTCACCAAAAATCCTTTCAAAGACATGTACAGTATGTCTCCCATAGCAGTAATGCAGGCAACACACAGCATCAGAGTGCGTGTACAAATAAGGATTATGAAATAAACTGTGTGCAAAAGGGGACTGCGGGAGAAAAAAATTCTACTTTAGGAAAGAGAAACCTCTACACCGCAAGGCAGAAGGGGATCGGATTAAGTGGAATGGAAGGAAAGAGAAGAGAGAAGCAGAAGGAGGCACTGTCCACATCGTGAGGTCAGAAAATGTCTCCACATTACCATTCGCCGCGATGTTGCAGTGCATGTTAAGGTATCATTTACGGGAGGAATGAAGGACTGCTGACAAACAGGCGGGGTGGGCTGCAGGCGAGGCGATTTGCCTGCATACGGCAGGAGGTACTGGGCTTTATTTCGGGTCCACAGTCCCATCAGATCTACCGGTGCAGAAGGTCAAAAATGCGTACAGATATACCTCCACTTCCCTGAACGCATTCACGGTATCATGCTTAATTAACCCTTTAAAGACGAAGCGTATCTGTTTTATATAACGACTCAGTGCGTACCGCGCTGTAAACACTCTCCACTTCGGTTATAAAAACCAGTCTCTTAATGTTTTATAAGGCAAAAGTTGCTGTTTGTTCTGAGATCCACACAAAACACATAAACGCAATGTGGGCACCACGTAGAATTTCTTAATGTTAAACCTGGTGGTACGTAAAGTTACCGCTAGGCTTTAAAAGGTTAAGCATGGAAATAACTGCACTCTTACATTTTACACACATACATACACGCACGCATAGCGCACGCACGTGCGTGCACACACACAAAAACAAGAAATAAAGAAGCATAAAATATTCCGCGGTCCCGATCTCTACACAAACGTCTTTACAGACTGCCACTCTTCACCAACGATATAAATGAAGAGGCAGAAAGCAAGCACGCACACGCGCACACGAATGCACATACACATACATTCCACTCGTCATATTCGCTACCTCCTTCTACGCATTTCCTTCCTTTCCACAATATACACACTTTTTTTTATTTTTCTTTATTCGCTGTGAATCGAAACATCTCAAAACGTTCTGCCTCCCGCCTCTACGAGACGGGTCCCACTTGGTTTTCTATTCCTAAATCCAAGTCGCCTGCTGCATGAATATACCACTGCACACAGACACACACACACACACACACACACACACACACACACACACACACACACACACACACACACACACACACACACACACACACACACACACACCCACACACACCCAGCACTCAAGCACAACCCACT
>BLKM01000325.1:1255841-1352021 GCA_013340265.1 Coptotermes formosanus | reverse complement strand
ACACACACACACACACACACACACTTCGTCTGCACTATCACTTCGCCTGCGTTATCTGACGTCCCTGTGACTTCAGCAACACACAGATATTATTAAAACATGGAACTGACGTCCGAACCAAGGGTCGCCACAACTCGGTTCGTGCAACTTGCCTATAAAAATAATCATACGTACTTTACACGCACACGAGGCTTACCGTGAACAGAGTTTTAAAATATTTTCTAAACACGAAGAATGTAACTGACGTTAACTTACTGTAGTTGGATTGACAGAAAAAGGCATTCAAACTAGGAGAAAATATTTGATTTTATTACTACACGGCCACCGCCTAAGTTGTCACCTAAACATGCGGTTGTCGAACCTCGTATGGCTGGCCACCCTTGGTCTATACATAGCAGAGACCGCCATCCGCCCGACAACACATAACAACACGCCGATGGCTGTGTGGTCATGGACAGCTGGAAGACGGAGACTAAAGGCTACAGTTTCGCTGAGGAATGTAATCGACAAAAAACGCAACGCTTGATGGAAGAAATAAAGAAACAGAAGGGGCTGAAATTTAATAAATAAATAAGAAACTACAAAAGGTAGGAATACGTCACACGGATAGGCAAAATACGCATTAAAAGTAAGAAACACTTCTGAAATTTCAACACGCTGGACTTACATCAGTACACGTAGGATTTACGACACTTCACCACACACATTTCACACAACAAAGTCGTCAGTTCGTTCATCACAGTAAAACATTTAGCGCGATATCCATGCTGGTATTCTCCACTACACTAAAACACTTCCCACATTACATTGCACGCAAGTATCAAACAATGCAGACGTTATCCAGAAAACTGCATAGGATACTTAAACACCATAAGTAAGAAAGCTTTCGGAACAAATTGGGCTCTTCTGGGATATTGCGAGACGTCGTGTGGTAATTGCTTATAGACGTTTCGGGACAAGGTATTGGTCCCATCTTCAGGGGTCAATAGTCCAAGAAGGGTTGCACCCTTGAAGGTGGAACCGATACGGTGTCCCGAAACGTCGGTAAACAATTACCACACGAAGGCGCGTAACATCCCAGAACAGCGCAGATTTCACCAACATCGCGGCGGAAGCCTGAAATCTAGGAGTCCAGTAGTCTCCCCTATACACAATCACCATCACCGCGCCAGGCACTTCCACCCCCGCGGGTATCATCTCGCGGTCTGTTGTCTGCAATTCTAACTGAATCACGATACTAAACAACGCATCCAGACCGACTCTGACGTATGGGAGGGGTGGAGGTTTTTGCACCGACGGTACGAAGGCCGGAGCGTGAAGTTAACCAGTCACCACCTAGTGCCAACATTAGGAATCACTGGAGCTATACGTCTATTTCACCATACGCCTTCATCGCGTGCAGAGGAACAAGTTTACTTTTTTAACCCTCGAGTACGTTGAATGAGTTAACGAGTGGTTGGCATACCTGAAGGAGTTACATCCTTAACAGTTTATAATTTATGGTAACTAACTAACTAACTAACTAAACTGACACTGACTGACTGACTGACTGACAGACAGACTGACTGACTGGCTGACTGACTAACTGACTGACTTACTAACTAACTGACTGACTGACTTACTAACTAACTAACTGCATGAAGCAGAGGTCTTCTTGAGAAGCTAACAGTTTCTCAGCTAGTCAAGAAATTTCCCGCATTTTATGGAACCCGGAGGTTCACTACCTCATTCACAAGAGCCCGCCACCTGTCCCTATCCTGAGCCAGCTCAATCCAGTCTCATAATTTATGCTATCCTGCGTAAGTGGGTGGAAATACTGAAAGCAAGGCGGGTGGCTCAAGTTCCTGCGACAAATTCTTGTCAGGGATTGTCGCAGATTCTAAAAATACGCAATTTGGCGTTGGAAGTTTGCTGGGTGGTGCATCGGACTGCCGTTCTGCAGAGCATGAATATAGACGCTGTTCTCAACAACTTCCCAATCCCGAGTCTAGAGCTGTAAGAGGATCAGCACAGGCCTTACCTTGCTCGCTGGATGATGCTGCTTCATATGTTGTATATATAGCAACTTATAGTGCAGAGGTCCACATAATACACTAAAGCAAACCAAATGCAAGAGTGGCACAAACGTAAAAACCGACTTATGACATATCCATACGGGACGTTTGAAAAAATTATTAAAAAGCTACTGAAAAACATCAAAGACAAAAAAATACTTCAATCGTCTTTCAGAGACCAGCATCCTAAAATGTTTGTTATTATACACCACACCGATTGTATTAAACGACACACTACCGAAAATTACAAGTCGATTGTCATCCATATTTTACATAATTTGTGATATGTCACAAAAATTTACATCTTTACCTTGAATTTCAAGTTCCTGTACAAAACAAACACCTGACGACGATCGGCTTGATGGAAACATTTAGTGTTTGAGATGATGATGATGATGATGATAATAAACAGGGGTTGTGACAGACAGAATACACAGTGTTATGTAATTCTCTATACACAACGGAATGGATAGCGTCAAAGTGACGGTTTTTTTTCAATTTCTTAAATCCATTACATGCACCTTCACTACAAAATCTCTTTACGTAAACACGCAATACCAACTACAAAATGTAGTACGGTGCAACGCCAAAGCTCTACTGTCAAATTTGGGGTGTTCCCATTTGAATTTACACACGTTCGTTTCCTAGTCCTTCCCGCTTCTACCTGCTTGTTCACAGTAGGAGTCGAGGGCTTTTGTTTTCACTTGATCACACTCAGGCACACACCACAGTCTGTAGGACTCCTCTGAGCGAGGGATCGGCCCGTCGCAGAGACCTCTACCTAACAACTCTCACAAGAGACAAACATCCATGCCCCCGGTGGGATTCGAACCCACAATCCCAGGAGCGTTCGGCCGCAGACCCACGCCTTAGACCGTGCGGCCACTGGGATCGGCGTATTTACACACCCGATTCCCAAAAATCCTTATTTTTCTCAGTACCTCCCGTCATATTATGAGACTGTCTTTTAAACGAACTATGTATGATATCTAAATCCTCACACAGGCCTATTCGCAGTTGACATTTACCTTCTTACCGCTTCATTAGACAATCGATCAGGCGTCTATCATCCCCGTGTTTGTCAGTGCTAATGCAGATGCTGTTTGGCAGGTCTGCATTTGACGTCGTTACCACGATTCTCAAGGACGACTGCTGTGGAAATTAACCCTTTAAAGACGAAACACATTCTGTCTAATATAAAGACTCATGGCGTACCGCGCAGTAAACACTCTCCACCTCAGTTTAAAAAAAACCAATCATTTGATGATGTGTCAGGTAAAAGTTGCAATTTTTTCCTAAGTGAGTACAAAACACATAAACGCAATGTGAGCACCATGGAGAATTGACTAAAGGTAAACCTGATAGTACGTAAAGTTACCGCCAGGTTTTAAAAGGTTAAACGCACTGCTGCTACGTAAGTACTCGCTTTTGGTGTCGCGTTTGTTCTATTTCTTCTGTAGGACGAAATAACCGTTCATCTTGATACTGTGGGCGCAGAATGTCCCCTGCTGACTGTTTCTGTTGTTATGAAATCAACGTGCGATTATAAGAACAGATCTGGGGCGCTTCAAGTCTTATGAGTGTTGGCCCCTTTTCGCACGGAGCTCTGTAATAATGCGTTATTTTTCTCGTTTCCGCGAAGACGATTCTTCTATATTGTACGAAAGAAGATCTACCAATATGATGTGTCGGGGGAGAAAACAGACGCACTCTGAATCGAATCTTGCAAAGGACAAAAACTGATACTCTGTTACGCTATTTGTCCGTTTCTTCTTACACGCCATTGGATATTATCGGGTGAAATCCACAAATCGATAAAAGTCGCAACTTATTCAACAGTTATCGTGGTTTTAGGAGATAATTCGTGAAACACTGTGACAATGAAATCAATTTAAGATTACCAAAAAGTTACTAATAAGTCCACGGAGCAGAACATCTTGTTCAGAATGTAACAGTTACCCTGCTACTGAAGCATAGTCCAAACCAGGGGTGCAGACTTTTCCGAACATCTAGCAGCGACCTCAAAATGCTATGCGACTGAATCAAATTCCTATTCTAAGGACCCAAAAATATGAGTGCCATCGCACAAAATTTGGTCGCCATGGCACCCCTATTCTCAACTTCTTAAAGAACACTGAGGGCAGTCACTGTGTTGACAAGATCCAGTCACTGTAACCAATCCTAAGATGATTACAGTCAGCATAATCATATGCTATGACGTTTGTACTCATTTTAATATTACATTCTTATTTATTCCCAGACATTCAGGTTTTGTCACACACGAGTTTTCTGCCTTTATCAACTCCTCCACGCCACGTTCACATCTCATATGCCTTCATACGATGTCTGCTATACAGGGTGATTCAGGAGGATAGGTCAATATTGTTGGAGGCGACAGTATCAGTCATTATGAGAAAAAAGTTCATTTAAATATGTGTCTAATTCCGTACGATTACCGAGATACAGCTGTTTTTTCCCCTCCCTCTTCTAACGCCGTTAGTTTTGTTTGTGGGGTTGGATGAACAGCGAAGTTTACAAAAGAAAGGTGGATAGACGAGATGAATTTCTCACTCCCAGTTTGGATGCTGCTGCTCGCATAAAGAAACGTGCAGATCAACTCTGACGGACAACACGCGACCTTCGTACACGAGCTGCAAAGTGCACTAAGGATGACGGTGGGATTTTCGAACATTTATTGTGAACTGTAACAAATATGTTATTTCTGTGTCACAAATTTCTCATTTAAACATTAAACTAAAATCAAAATAACAGTAACAATAAATAATTTATTTCTTCATTACCATTCACAATGCTTTTGTATCTGCAGATTCAAACAGCTCTACCTCGGAAACCTTTCAGATTTGGACATATGTTCATACAAACTTTTTCCCCACAATGACCGACACTATCACCTACCAAGAAACGGACCTTTCCTCCTGAATTACCCTGCATTTGTATGAGTACACTAACCGTGAAGAATTTCATGCAATGGCCATCTACCTCCTGTTAGTCGCCCGTCTCCGATTCAAACAGCCTCCTCAACAACCTGCTCTCAAACGCCCTCAATTTACGTTTTTCCCAAGTTTCACACCCAAACAAAACAAGCAAAATTACAGTTACCGTTTACTACAGGGTTTAGATTTTTATACACTAGCAGACGGGAAGGCAAAAGTATTTCCAGAACTGGGTGTTATGATACAGCCCCCGAAATGAATCTGGTTCTGGTCATTTTAAAATTGTTCTTCTGCAGGGACATTTCACTTCCCCACATTTTGGAAGTAGGACGACTTATTAAATACCGACGTCATTCAGGTATTAAACTTGTTTTCGTGTAGATGCCTAATAAATCACGTTACCTTTACTTCCACACCTACAGATTCTCTTACGAACACAGTATACAGAAATATTTCCCTTCACGTACGCAAAATACAGCAGGGAGTAGCACACCAACACATACTGAAATGCGTATGTAACATGGTGGTACGTTTCTCTCACCAATGGGCAGACGCTGCGTGTCACTGTTACGTTCTCGACAAGTAACGCCACTGAATTAGGCACGCGCAACTCTGCACAAGGCCAAGTTGGTGACATACCTTAGCATCAAAACACAGTATAGCGGTCCCTCGGTAAGCTGGACTCCGGTAATCCAGATTCCTCTGTAGTCCGGACAGCTTTGAGCCAATTACAGCCCAGTGTTTCCCACTGAAATTATCATCATCATCATCATGACCATCATCATCATGATCATCATCAACTCCTTGATGCAGGATATTCACACTTATATACCTGAAACAAACCATGTTTCTAGGGTATACAGTGTCGCAGCTATTCTGCGCGTACTGTTAATGGTGCATATAACGCTGTCTTCAATATTAAACTCTTTAGTGCTTCTACATTAGCACTTTCCGCAGTGTGTGTGCCGTGCCCAATATAGCTGTTTTCTGTAGTTCCTTGGTATCGTGCTTTCACGGTACGCTGCTCAAGTATTTTCTGAAGGATTCTGAAATGGTCCCAGTTGCTCCTATTATAACTGGCTTCACCTTTGTTTTTACATTCCACATGCGCTGTATTTCTGTTATAAGGTCTTTATATTTTAGAATCTTCTCAGCTTCTTTCTTTATCACATTTCTGTCTCCCGGGATTGCTACGTCAATTAGCATACATGTTCCTTTTTCATTATCCCGGATTACGATGTCTGGTTTATTGTTTATTATTATTTATTAATATATTTATTATTATTTATTATATATTTATTATTCTTATTTATTATATATATTTATTATTATTTATTATATATTTATTATTATTATTTATTATATATATTTATTATTATTGTTGTTATTATATACTCTTGGGTACAGTATTTCCGCTTTAAGGAGTTTTACTTTAGCAGTGAGTGACAATTTTTTTGTATGTTATCTATCCCACGGAGTTTCCCCTCGGTGGTCCGGATTACCCCGAAATCCCTCCACCTATATTGTCCGGATGACCGAGGGACTATTGTATCCCAAAAATACAATCTGCAGCGACAAGACGTCGTGGCCTTGTGACAGGTGCACACTGCAATGCAGGTAACACAGGCTTCGTAGCAAAGGGCAGGGCCGATTTCTGTGACAACAGCTCTCCTGTGTAGCAAGGCAAGGAGGGAGAACCGCTGTCGTGCGTTAGGTCGCCTGCGTCAGGACATGGGCCTAGCTTTATCCAGGCTGTCGTTCCTTCCCGTCAGTTTGTGCACTGTGTGGTCAGTATGATGACTGGTAGGCAATACTTTACTACACCAAAAATACGCGCGTACTATATGCGTTCCCTGTTTACTACCCTGAGTACTTTTTTTACTGTACAAAATACTATATCCCAGCGTTCCCCAAATGTTATCTCGCCGAACCACGGGTTCCGCCATGAACTATTACAATATAAAAACCTGCAATTGTAAAATAATGTTATTACAAATTGTACATACAATAATTTTCGTTTTTATTTGTCGCTCTCAGAACAAACAGCGATTATTTCCTTAAAGAGCATTAACCTTTTAAAGCCTAGCGGTAACTTTACACACGACCAGGTTTAACATTAAAAAATTCTACGTGGTGCCCACACTGCGTTTATGTGTTTTGTACGGATCTCAGAACAAACAGCAACTTTTGCCTTATAAAACATTAAGAGATTGGTTTTTATAACCGAAGTGGAGAGTGTTTACAGCGCGGTACGCACTGAGTCATTATATAAAACAGATACGATTCGTCTTTATAGGGTTAAACTTGCTGATTCCTATAACCGTGACTTAGTGTGTTTACTACGCAGTAGGAACTATCTTTGAGGTTACATTATTCCGTAACGGGTTATAATACGTCACGGACGACAGTTCAAGCTATAAAATTAGTGTGGACAGTGTAAGACATTGTGCCGCCTGGCCTACACCAACTGGAACTGTAAGAAAGAGAAACAAAAAAATGCGAGCTGCGCCGAGAATACAAGAAACGTTTTATGTCAGAAGCTTCAGCAGAGCACGGTGGTCAATGAATGTCTTAACGAGGGCAGAACGGTTACACACGTTACTTTGTTTACGATATAATCTGGAGGCTTCGATTTCATAGCGAACAAGGGCACGCTGTTCACATTACAGTCGACCCATTCTGATTCCGTAACCCAAACATCCTGACGCTGCACTTGGCCAAACGGGGTAACCTCTACCAGCAGCGGCACTTACAGGATGAAGCGTCAGACACAGGAAAGGCGACCAACGTGACTAACTGCGAGCTGTTGGACCCTGTTTCCCGCCAGAAAACACGGATTATTTCTCGCGTTCCCGACGCAGGGTTCCAAACAAAGCGCCTGTCTGTCTCTCTGTCGGTCTGTAACGGATTTTCACGATACTTAATATTACGGAGTTCTACTACTGTCGACCCATCCCATTTTGGTTAAAATCGTAACCCAACACCGGGAACCAGGGACGAACAAACCCGGACGACTAATTTTGTACGGTGGCTCCTATAATATTTGTGGGTCCTCAGAATGCAACTTGCTTCACGTCATCTTCATGGCGCCTGAATTTTTGAGGTGGATCCTAGGCTTTTGTAAAATCTGTCTAACCCTGGCAGACACGAAGAATTATATTGAACTTAATTCCCTGAAAAATCTATTAGCGAGAAATAATTATAATACGCCGTGCATAGGTAAGTGACAGATTTTATGACACTTTACTTTCTCATAAGGCTGTGGAGTCGAAGTCGGTAAAAATGTACTGACTCCAACTCCTACCTCAATCTAATATCTTATCTAGATACTCCAACGCCACAGCCCTGATAGCTACAATAACCATTAGACTTATACTTAAATATAGGTTATAAGTCTAAAAAGTAGCCTGATGATTCACGTGCTGGCAATGAAATGTCTTATGGGTTTACCATTATTAATACATATTGAGATTGTATGCAGTCGGCGTCGGAGTTTTACAAATTTTGGGGTCGGAGTCGGAAGTTTTGTGTACCGACTGCACAGCCCTGGTTTCTCAGGAAGTGGCATGACTGTTCGAACTAATTAATTACATTTGTTTGCTAATTCAGATATCCGTCATTCACCTAAGCAGACACAGCACAGTAACGTTTTACGCGGAATATTTTTATGCGCATTCGTGAACGGTCGGCTTCGACTTAAAATAAACAGAAACTAACCGGGCACTGCAAGAAGTTTTAAGTCCATGCCAAGAAATGTACGAGTTTAAAACGGAAAAACAAGACGTTACCGATAACCACAGGGGCGTCCAAATTTTTTGACAAATGAACACAACCGCTATTGTGCCCTCGTTCGCGGGAGGTACGTGTAAAAGCCACAATAAGTGGTATATCTAACCGCCCTGCGACCGCAGGCCGTATAACACAGCCTGGGAGGCCAAGGGTTGGGCACCTATGGACAACCATGTTCTTCAGAAGAAATGGGAAGAGCCTGAGGTATCGATTGTTCGTGACACGGAGTCACCGGACCCTGCACTTTTATTATTAGATACAGTCTTCTGTACATTTTGCATCACTTTATTACACGCATACACACACTAACACGGTTACGACTTGTTCAAAGGGGAGATTGTGACGGTCAAAGGTGGGTGTTATGATTACACGCGATTTTTGGTACATGCGCTATGTTGTGAACCTGAATAACCCGTAAAACACAACTCTACTGGGGTATTTCCTGTTATAACCCCACCACGCACAGGAACTTTCCCGTCAGTCTCCCTCTCAACTTAAGTGAGGAGCCCAAGTTAGACATCAGGTTAGTCTCTCTCTTTTTCAGCACGTCACCGTGATTATGTGTGCTTACGCGAGGGCTTAGGTTAGACGTCAGGTTAGTCTGTCTCTTTTTCAGCACGTCACCGTGATTGTGTGTGCTTACGAGAAGGGCTTGGGTTATACGTCAGGTTAGTCTCTCTTTTTGGGCACATGACCGTGATTCTGTGTACTCACGTGAGGAGTTTGGATTAAACACCTTATTAGTTTCTCTTTTTCAGCACGTCACCGTTGATTCCGTGTACTTACGCGAGGGGCTTTGGTTAGTCGTCAGGGTAGTCTCTCTCTCTTTTGCAGCACGTCATCGTGATGCTGTGTTCCTACGTGAAGGGCTTAGGCTAGACGTCAGGTTAGTCCCTCTCTTTCAACACATCACCGTGATTCTGTGTGCTTACGTGAGAGGCTTAGGTTAGACTCCAGGCAGCAGTGGGGCGGTTACAACACGTAAGACCCCTTTACTGTATAACCTTTTAAAGCCTAGCGGTATCTTTACGTACCCACAGGTTTAACATTAAAAAATTCTACGTGGTGTCCACATTGCGTTTATGTGTTTTGTACAGATCTCAGAACAAACAGCAACTTTTGCCTTATGAAACATTAAGAAATTGGTTTTTATAACCGAAGTGGAGTGTGTTTACAGCGCGGTACGCACTGAGTCCTTATATAAAACAGATACGCTTCGTCTTTAAAGGGTTAAGAGATTGCTTTTTATAACCAAAGTGGAGAGTGTTTACAGCGCGGTACGCACTGAGTCCTTATATAAAACAGATACGCTTCGTCTTTAAAGGGTTAAATTAGGAACATGTGGATATGATTACAAAGTAAATGATTACTGCTACTCGGGTCAAAGAAAGATTAAAAAAACATAGGCGGTATGTTTATCTTTCTTTCTGCCTGACGGATTGAAAAGGCAACAAAAAAAGTCAGTACAGCTGGTACCTGGAACCTTTGAAATGGAGTCAAAACACTTCACCACAAAGCCAACTCTTTGCTGCTCCGTCCAGTTATTTTGTTTTCCAGACGCCGTTAATTGCGTTTAGTTGGGGGCCCCACGCTGGTAGGGGGTGTACTGAGTGCTATTGCTACTGCTGCACAAAGATGGGAACACTTGACCGTAACCGAGTGCAGCGAACTCTGTCCGATCTCGGCAATAGGTTCGCGAGCCCACAACTTAAGGGGGGTGGGGGTGCTGTAATGTAATAAACGAAGGCAAAAGTAGGTCTCCTATAGAGAAATTACCCGGAACAACTGTTAGCAGCTGCACAAGACGTTTATCGTAACATACAAAGCACACATTCATATGGGATGTGACCACGCGGCCTAGTTTCTTCTACCACTTGAATCCTGGGGTTGTGGGTTCGAACCCCTCTTGCCCAGAATGCCTCTGTTAACCTGTGTTTTGAAAAAGGCCTTGCGACAGGCTGATCCCCTATCCAGAGTCGCAAATCATACTTATAAAGAAGACGTGGAACCGCAAATAACGGTCGGAGTTGGACCGCAGGTGCCAGCAGCGCCACCGCACAGAATACAACAGTAGGGCAGTCCGCCACCGCAATACTGTATTTAGCACCTGTTTTGCATTCCAGGGGTCTCGGGTAAAAATTTCTGCACCAAGGCGGGTTATCCAGACTCATATCATTTCTCACTCAAGTAAATAATTGTGCAAAATATCGAAAGGTGATACTGGCAGACATAATACCTGTTTTGGCAGTTAAAAGATACAGTCTAATATAACTACTTGAGGAAACACAACTAGGAGTATCTTCTCTTCCGGCTACAGCAAGGTACAAATTAACCCTCTAAAGACGAAGCGTATCTGTTTTATAGGACTCAGTGCGTACCGCGCTGTAAACACTCTCCACTTCGGTTATAAAAACCAATCTCTTCTCTTAATGTTTTATAAGGCAAAAGTTGCTGTTTGTTCTGAGATCCGTACAAAACACATAAACGCAATGTGGGCACCACGTAGAATTTTTTAATGTTAAACGTGGTCGTACGTAAAGTTACCGCTAGCCTTTAAAAGGTTAATGCAACAAACACAGCGCAAATTTTACCTAAGTTCGAGATTTCTTTCTTTCTTTCTGTCTTTTTCTTTCTTTCTTTCTTAGTCTGATCTCTTCTACTTACTCACAGTAGGTGTAGAGGGTTATTGTTGCACCTGATCACACCCAATTACACATACACACTCGGCAGCACTCCTCTGGACGTGTGATCAGCCCGTCGCAGAGACCTCTACCAGACAAAACACAGTATTTCGAACCCGCAATCCCAGAAAGCGCGCGGCGGCAGACCTACGCTTTGGACCACGCTCAGCGACCGGGATCGACCTGTTTGCGATCGCATGCCGAAAAACAACAAAACTGTAACGTTACTTAATTAGCTTATTTTATATATTTTTAGCACAAGCCCGACAATGACCCATTAGGGCCGAAACATGTAGATGCTACTATTGAAAAAAAGAGATAGTGTTTTAAAACAAAATTACTTGTGTTAGACCAGGTTTTAATTGCTAGTGGTTTGTGAAACACACAGAGATGTCACACATCCAGTTCATAATACCTTTCACTTATCACTGGCTCAGGCGTCAGACGGACAGGCAAAAACCACATACTGATCAGCACAAACCAACACGTCATCAGCTTCGAGTACCTCTGCTACATTTAGCGCAGGGGTATTATAATAAGCAGGGAGGGTTGGACACATTTGCCGCAAGAAGACTGGGGGAGAATTCCTGATGGAACTGCAGGGAGGGTAGTAGAAATGATGAGCGGAGGAAATGTATGACATAGGAAATAGGGGACGAAAATGGAAAAGAGAAGAACACCGAGAATGAAAATGAAGGAAGAATTATTGAAGAAGATGGTTATTAGTAACATAGGTAGGCGGTTAAGTCTAGAGGAAAATGAGTGGAATTAGAAGGGAGAGAAAGAGGAAAAGCGACAAGTTAAATAATAAAGATGAATGGTTTAGAATTTAAACGGTGGCGTACTGTGTTGGTCTCATGCATCATTCTACGGTAATTACTGGTCGCTGTTGCATATTCGAAACATACAGCAGGCCTGGGATTCCAATGCGACGGAAAATATGCGACCCGCCGTTTTTCTACATTGTGCACGATTCGGTAGTTCAAGTAAGAAAAATTTGTTACGAAAAAACACAGACACCGAGACATGCTGAAGTTGGAAAATATGGAGAACCATTTATCCACAACGAGTACCCAGCATGCTTTGATTTATCACTATTACCACTACCAGTATTATATTTCTAATATAAAGGATTTTAAGTTTATATGTTGAAGCAGAGGTGCACAAAACCCGGGCGCCACGTCGGCGTACCGAATACATTCTGCATGGTGGCGTGTAATATCTGTATACTTAAACGGAACTTACTTCACGTCACCCTTCTGGCGCCTATAATTTTCAGCCAGCTCCCAGATTTTTAGAAAATCTGTGCACTCCTGAGCTAAAGTAAAAATCAACCCCTTTCGATAACAACTTCCACGTTGTGACCCTGGATAAAAATGCATGGAGTTTAGCGCTGACACATTTCAGTGCCCAAAGATTCGAAAAACGTCGGCCAGACTCGAATTAACGTTGCCTTGGCTCGTAGCTGGTGTGTGTGTGTGTGTGTGTGTGTGTGTGTGTGTGTGTGTGTGTGTGTNTTGGCTCGTAGTGTGTGTGTGTGTGTGTGTGTGTGTGTGTGTGTGTGTGTGTGTGTGTGATCTACATCGGTCAGACCGGTAGATAATTTAAATCTTACGGCGACAAATGTTCCACTGTACGTTATTTCGCTCTATGTGGTTATTTCCACGAATGTTAAGTCATCTTGTAAAGCTGAGGGTTACGTTCCTTAAAAAAAACTGAAAATACTTCCCATAATATCCTTTCAATTCCAATTAGTTTCTTAGGGTATCTGGAAATTATTCAATCACTTCGTGTAAATTAACCCCTATGTGATTTTTTTTTTACCCACATTAGTGTGCGGCGCATTACATTCAGACAGATACGGTACTCTCAAGTCCACAATGCAAGAGAAGAGAGATATCTGCAAGGAGTCTGGGAGTGTGACATAATAAGCAAGGTCTTAGTATTGTCTCACAAGTTCGCAGCTCATTTTGCTGAGGGGCCCACCACAAAGCCTTAAACTTGTGTTTGCTCCCACTCAATGGTTATATTCTTGTCAGAAGCGATTACAGGGAGGGTTGTTGGATGAATGAACAGATGAGGGGATGAAGATAATAATCAAGTGGAAGTCGTTTCAGCCCAGTTGGTTCACATATTTCACGCATGGCAACACATCTTTCAAGTGAACTGCTGTATGCTTCGTCATCATGTCTCCACTGATGGTACATTACTGTACAGGTCGTGGTGGGGACAAATGGAATGAGTTCAACACGGCACAACCTGCAACAACCTATTTATGTGCGTCCTTCCGTCACAAAAGGGCAAGGAAATGACGAATCATATACCAAAAAATCTGAGTCTAAAATGTGACAGAAATTTTTCGTAATTTTAGATCCAACCCCCCCTACCATACTTCGTCGATTAATTTTTGGGGCAACTTAACGCAAGAGTGATTACAGTGAACTCGTGCAGTTAACTTCTTCGTCACAATACTTTTAAAACATACATGCCATACATGTGGGGACAAAGAACACTACGGCATATATCACAATTACAACAAGACGGACATAAACGCTAATCACACGCAGCTTTCGCCTCTAAAATATCCCTTTCGAATGACAAGTCTTCGCAGTTATTTGAAGCTTTTTTCTTTTGCATTTGGATTATGTACCGGACTTGATGCAAAACTACTGTCACGTAGCTAATTCAACCACACACACAAAAGTCTGTGGTTTACCCTGAATGTACTTAAGACGTGTTCACTATGTCGGAATCTTTTTTAGACTGCAAATAGTGAGTTCCGTCTAGCATGCAAAAATTTATTTGTGACGACATATTCTTCAAAAGAGCTGGATATGAGCTTCGTGCAAAACTGGGTTTATACTTCATCAACATCAACCACTAATAAAATTAGACCAGAAATATTTGATAAAAGCCCCTAATGCAAAACTTTATCGAAATCCGTTAAAGCGTTTAAAAGGTCAAACATGCGGTCGGAGGAACACATCGCTATCATGTGTACGAGTTTATACACACTACGAATAAATCGCTTACAGTCCGATTTTCGCGACTTTGGTTTTTATTTCGTGTCGTAAGGACTTCGCGTAACAGGTTTGGGTAATAATAACGCGCATGGAGAGCTCTGGGTAACACTAACGTGCACAGACAGCTTTGGGTAACACTAATGTGCACAGATAGTTTGGGGTGACACTGATGTGCACAGACAGCTTGGGGTGACACTGATGTGCACAGAGGGCTTTGCGTGACACTGACAGGCACACAACTTTGGGCAACACTAACGTGCACGGACAGCTTTGGGTAACACTAATGTGCACAGACAGCTTGGGGTGACACTGATGTGCACAGAGAGCTTTGCGTGACACTGACAGGCACACAACTTTGGGCAACACTAACGTGCACGGACAGCTTTGGGTAACACTCATGTGCAGAGACAGCACTGGGTGACACTGCTGTAATCACCTTTTTAAGTGTGTTATTTAACGAAGCAGTCAATTGTAAATAAATTGTGAACATTACGCATATCGTCGGTGACAGATGAAGGAATAAGCGTGAAGCATTGGTAGGATGACACTGACAGGAAGAAGCTGAAATATTTGGAGAAAAAAAAATAGTCGGAATGCCACTCTATCCCACCAAAAAAATTCCACATGAACTGGGCTGGGATAGAACTCGTGCCTCCGCAGCGACAGGTTTCGACACCATCTGCCTACACCACGTCATTACGCCCGAAGCAAGCGCAAAGTTTTTGGTAAACATTAACGAAATATACACGCACAGCTCTATGTGACGCTCATGTACGGCATATATAACTATGTACAGCAATGACATGGACACACAACTTGACCACCACTTCGTCCGAAGTGGGACGACCACAACTGACAACGCAACCGCAAAACACACAGGACACTTCGGCTGTGAGAAAACTCTTCCAATTCCTGCTGGATAACAGATTACACTTAAATATATCGCAGAATTCTACCAGCATATAACCAGATACATACTTCTATAACATGACGTTCAGTCATTTATTGCAGCCCTACATCAAAGTTAAATATCTAAGTAATATTCATGTGAACCCTCTAAGATGGAAAATGTATCTTCCTTTCCTTCTTGCAACACATGAGGTGTTTGGCGGTTTCTCTACCGAAGACGTGGAGTTTCTTCAACCATCTGTAACGCAGACAGCATTTCGTCTCGCCCCTCTAACCTGCCCCCTTCGAAGTCTCCTATTTTCACCATGTAATGTTACTGACCTTGAGAATGACTCAACAATTAATCAAATGAACTAGACGTAACAGAGTTGGGCAGTTCAGTTATCTGGAATCTGAAGACTTTTAACTGCTGGAGGAAGATAATGGAATGAAAACAGCAAAAAGTAACGAAAGTGTTTGGTGACAAACTACAAGAGAGGCTGGCTGGCGGGGGCGGGGAGGGGGGGGGCCAAGTACTTCGTTACATCTCATCGGAAACTACAGTTTTGATCTAAATAACTGTTTTCAATTTTGCAACTGAGTAAGTTTCGCATCTCTTACACTCAAAATCTTTAGGCTGATTAACTGCAGGAGTATGAGATAGGGGTGTGGTGTCTAATAGACCGTGAAAATTAAATATTCGCAAAACACTGGTAGGAAACATTAACGTGAAAATGGGAAAACTTCTCATGTAATATGCAAGTACAAATAAAATTTTAATGGTGATTAAATCAAGTACAATGCCCGGGACATGTAAAACGTAACTGCAAACCCAGTAATGCACCTTAAATTCCAAATTTAATGCCTGGGACATGCAAAATATAACTGCAAACCCAGTAATGCAACCTAAATTCCAAAGCTAATGCCCGGGACATGTAAAACGTAACTGCAAACTCAGTAATGCAACTTAAATTCCAAAGCTAAAGTCCGGGACATGTAAAATATAACTGCAAACCCAGTAATGCAACTTAAATTCCAAAGCTAATGCCCGGGACATCTAAAACGTAACTGCAAACCCAGGTATGTAACTTAAATTACAAATTTAACGCCCGGGACATGTAAAACGTAACTGCAAACCCAGGAATGCAACTTAAATTCCAAATTTAACGCCCGGGACATGTAAAACGTAACTGCAAACCCAGGAATGCAACTTGAATTCCAAATTTAACGACCGGGACATGTAAAACGCAACTGGAAACCCAGGAATGCAATTTGAATTAAAAATGTAGAATGAAAATTAACACACACACACTTGACAGACCTTGGAGAATGAGACGAATAATGGGCTTACACATGCAGAATGCTAGGGCCTTCCATAAATAAACTACTCCACCAAAACCTCCAAATTTGCACTTTTATGAACAGAGTAGTGAGGAGTTCGGGAGCCACAAAATTAGGTGGCTTCGTTGCCAGCTGAGTAATTACCCACTTTTTAAAATGAGCCGCTACAGCACGGAATTAGCAGATACTGATATACAGTACATTCATACAAGGGTGCACAAAATTTTCCAAAAATATAGGAGCCACCCCAAAACTCTAGGCACCAGCACGGTGACATGCAGCAAGTTCCATACCGAGAACTCCGAAATATTGGGCGCCAACGTAGACAATTCAGCCGCCCAGGCGACTTGGCTCCCGGGATTTGGGCACCCCTGCTTTCGTACCACAAAACATGTTTTCCTGAAATTTCCAACTTAGCCCCAAAATATTACCAATCAACGTTAATTAAGGTCCTGACACAGATTATAATCCTAGAAGCGTTAACAGACTTACATGTAATTCAGTATATGTGTGCGTGCGTGCGTGTAACTACTGCATTTGGTAATCATTATATCCAAAAGAACACCACAGTGTATTACAAATACGAACTCGCAAAATATTTACTTTACTCATTAGCAACCTGGACTTGTATTGGTATCAGTTTTTTGATCCACCACTACTAATATTATACTAACATTGTACTAACATGATACACTATGTTATTAGTGACCGGATACAGAAACTGATTCCCATGCAAGTCGAGGTTACTAATGAGGGAAATACAGTCTGTGAGTACAGTCACCATAATGTTTATTTTCTTCGATACAATGACCACCAAAAGCAGCAGTACGTTTAACCTTTTAAAGCCTAGCGGTAACTTTACATACGACCAGGTTTAACATTAAAAAATTCTACGTGGTGCCCACATTGTGTTTATGTGTTTTGTACGGATCTCAGAACAAACAGCAACTTTTGCCTTATAAAACATTAAGAGACTGGTTTTTATAACCGAAGTGGAGAGTGTTTACAGCGCGGTACGCACTGAGTCCTTATATAAAACAGATACGCTGCGTCTTTAAAGGGTTAATAAATAGTGTAAGATTACAGTAAATATACTACATGCGTGATCAATAGGTCACCCCATTACCTGCCTGGACAGGCCCTTAGGGCTTCAGGACGTTGGAGCGCCCAGAATTTCTATATAATCGGCAAATCAAGGTGTTACGGTTGTCAGCTAGACACATCGGTCGCCTTTACCCACTTTCGATATCTGTATGCACAATTGTGGCCCTCACGCGACTCCTTAACGAATTATGTGGCCCTCCTGTGGGATTAAGCTGGCCAGCCCTGATCTAGTGTATAACTGAAGCACTATGTTTCGGAGAAAGGTTCTGGCTCCGTCCTCAGGTGAAGGGGATCGGGAAAACGCAACTATTCGGCTGACCTCTTTCCCGAACTCCGTTACCTGAGGACGGAGTCGGCTTCGGAAATGCTGTGATTCGGTTGTACATAAGACGACGTACAAATTCCACAATAAGACAGCCTCTGAGCGCCACATACCACCGTTTTTGAACCGGTATACGAGATAAGGTGTCAAAATTAATCACACGACGCCTGACGGACGGTTCGGTAGAGGAGCGCCAAGTGCGATGCACTTAAGTCACCAGACTTCAACCCACCAGATTTTTTCTTATGCGACAAAACCTCGTCTAGTATGTCACACACAACGATCTTCCGCAGTCGGAAGTCCGCACAAGCGACGATGTGACTATGGTAACACACAATGCTTCAAAACACGAGGACAGAGATCGAATATAGTCTGGCTACATACTGGGCTATCAGAGGGGCCCATAGTGAAGTCTACTGAGGTACGCAGGCCTCAGAAAGAAAGGCTCTGAAGACTTTGTCTTTGTGATGGTGCAAACCGGTGCGCGGTCTAAGGCGTAGGTCTGCTGCCGTTCGTTTGCTGGGATTGTGAGTTCGTATCCCACTGTAGGCACGGATGTCTGTCCCTTGTGAGTGTAGTGTGTTGTCAGGTAGACAGAGGATTCTGCGTCAGGGTGATCACTCTTCCAGAGGAATCGACAGAGTGTGGTGTGCCTGAATGTGAAGCCCCGATAATGAGGAGGCCCTGGCCCACTAGGGGCTGTTGCACCATGGATAAAAAAGGTACACGCCGGACGTCTGTATAATGAACAGATTTCGAGATAGAAATTTTACTTTTCGGATATCCATCATCCGGACAGCCGGTATATGTATATACATGCCAAAAGACTATCATATGAGGACATAAAATACTCTAAAACAACAGGTGTTTTACCATGTTCGACTCCTGATGACAGAAGAGCCCATGCTGTTGACTGCACACGATATTGGGAACCCTAAATATTGTTTTTAAATTCAAAACAAGCAGGATGGACGTGATTCGACTTAATGCAAACTCGTTTACATAATCTGGCATTCGTCAATGTGCACCACAAACGTAACTGATGATGTAACCAACAACGTACACTTTGTTACACTATCGGTTCAGTTTAGTTTACATGATTTTGCAAACATAACTGCAGAAGATCGCGGTGTCGCGACGCTGACGTCGATTATTCTAAAGGACACAAACATGCCGTGCTAAATGTACTGACGTTTCATGTGAAAAAAAATATATATATAAGAATAGGGGTAAGACAAAGTGACACAAGTAGCGTCTTTTTAATTCACAGCCCTGTCTTTACACGGCTACGTAAGTCTGGCCTTTTATAGCCACTCCTAACAAAACAGTCTCCACATTTCAAGTACCAGAAATGTTGTCGTGAGTAAATTAACCGGGGCGAAATGGATGAGGCATACGACATGAAGGGCATAAATGGATGAGGCATACGACATGAAGGGCATAAATGGATGAGGCATACGACACGAAGGGCATAAATGGATGAGGCATACGACATGAAGGGCATAAATGGATGAGGCATACGACATGAAGGGCATAAATGGATGAGGCATACGATATGAAGGGCATAAATGAGAGGCACATGAAAATATACGGCACGGAAGTCTTAAGGGAAAAAATACAAGCCGTTGAACTTATTTGTACGCCTTAATTTATTCAATATTCACCTCGGTACACGGTAGCACAGTTGGTTGAGGCACTACGCTACAAGCCGGAAGGTTGCGGGTTCGGTTCCCAATAGAATCATTGGGAATTTTCATTCATTTAATCCTTCCGGCCGCACTATGGTCCCGGGGTCGACTCAGCCTCTAACAGACATGATTACCAGAGGCATCTCCTGAGAGGATAAAGGTGGCCGGTGCGTGGGGCGGCCAACCTTGCCACCTTCATGTGCCGAATGTCTAGAAATTCTGGAAACCTCAACCTCCATGGAGCCCTAAGCGTCTGTCCAGGCCTGTATATAAGCACTGCTTTACCTGTACCCCTTAACCATATCAATTTAGTAAGCTTATTTCAAATTAATTCAACTTTTTGGTGAGTCTGAAGTGCATTCCTTTGGGCGTACGTGTTAACACAACCTTTTACCAGTACACATCTGTTGCATTCACTTATTAACCTTTTAAAGCCTAGCGGTAACTTTACATATCACCAGGTTTAACATTAAAAAATTCTACGTGGTGCCCACATTGCGTTTATGTGTTTTGTACGGATCTCAGAACAAACAGCAACTTTTGCCTTATAAAACATTAAGAGACCGGTTTTTATAACCGAAGTGGAGAGTGTTTACAGCGCGGCACGCACTGAGTCCTTATATAAAACAGATACGCTTCGTCTTTAAAGGGTTAATGTCTACCGCTTAACTTACGCTATTTATTATGTATCCAAAGGATTATATTCTGATATACATTCTTGTGTACAGAACATGAACATATGAACATAATATCTGACGGACAGTAACGCTATTTCAGTACCACCTATTTATTCCCTGAAGATTACCGGGCTCGGTTGAAACAAGTAACAAATGCTTATCTGAAAACCTGACCTTGTAAGCGCTCGGTTTACATTTGATGATACCGATCTGACACCATTTATACGAGGCTAACGGCTGCCTCGAACTAGTCTAAAACCCCTCAAACACGTACTATGCGTATCTAACATAGTTCTGACGCTGAAAAGTCAGGAACTAAGGGCAAGAGAACAGGCCTAAACGAGTTTGTTTGTTAGGCGCAGATTCATTATTTCGGATCCTCCTATAGGTAACATACACCCAACCCCTCAGACCCCTAAAGCCGTCACCAGGGCAACGTGTGTGTTTTTGGGCTGACTAAGTCAATATTTTCTATACATCACATCAGCTCCATCGTATCTGAGATGAGCTCAAATCTCCAGCTTGGAGGAACAGGCACAGCTCGGCACAACGAGCAGATGAGAGCCAGAGTGATACCAGCGGACTGTGTCGCCACTCCAGACAGGCAACTCAGACGTGAGTGGTACCAGCGCACTGTGTCGCCACTCCAGACAGGCAACTCAGACGTGAGTGGTACCAGCGGACTGCGTCGCCAATCCAGACAGGCAACTCGGACGTCAGTGGTACCAGCGGACTGTGTCGCCAGTCCAGACAGGCAACTCAGACGTTCAGTTCTGCAGGCATTAGACATCGAATTCCACACAATGTAGATGGCATCAGAACTAACAACGAAACGGAAATGACCACCTAACAAACACTGCAAGGTAAAAGCCAATACCTGAATAAACGAAGAAAACAAAATTTCAATTCGAATACACGCGATTTTTATTGATTTTTAAAGGACATCCTGATGAATGCTTGGATACTTTAATATACATCGGCCAGGACACCTTCAGAAGTGTTTTTCTAAATTTTTCCAAATCACCTTCCCACCCTACGATATATATCCTACGTGATTTCTCACATCCCATGCATCAGAGCCATCTAGCCACCGTTGCGGTAGATAATTTGTGCTTCAGGTGCAATGCTAAGCCAAATGAACGTCGTGCAAACCTTTACATGCCAAACCTAATCTTCAGCCGAAACTTGTAGTTATTCTACACAACTTAATACATCGTTATGTGAAAAGTGAAACTTTCCGTATCAACTGTTAAATACCGGGATTATTAAGAGACCATACACAGTTCATGATAAGCATGTAACTCCACAGCAGTAAACTACTGTGACTGGTCTGCAGGACAGTCACAGCAGTAAACTACTGTGACTGGTCTGCAGGACAGTCATTGCAAGTGCTCTTTTATCTCTTGTTGCCGGAAGTTCCAGACAAATAACATTACGAGTTACACACGCACGCACGCACATACACACACACACACAGAGGTTAGCGTTGGCGAGGGAAAGTCTTACACGTTCCGACCAGCTACACGAATAGCTCTGTATTCTAATTTTACACTACGACATGTTTCGGCTTTTTTTCTGGCCATGATCAGGTAGTTGACTTACAATTGCATAAAAGGAACCGCTAAGTACTGGCCTGTCCTTCACATTTGATGTGTACAATATCCATTAACCCTTGAAAGATGAAGCGTATCTGTTTTATATAAGGACTCAGTGCGTACCGCGCTGTAAACACTCCACTTCGGTTATAAAAACCAGTCTCTTAATGTTTTATAAGGCAAAAGTTGCTGTTTGTTCTGAGACCCGTACAAAACGCATAAACGCAATGTGGGCACCACGTAGAATTTTTTAATGTTAAACCTGTTGATATGTAAAGTTAACGCTAGGCTCTAAAAGGTTAATGAAATACTATTCCCAAAAACGGAGTAATAAAATAACTGACATTACTTAAAACAAGAATGCTTCATAAATGTTTCGTGAAAACGTTCACGTACTTCAAGATACTTCGTCCCTTGGAAACGTTTTAAAGATGAACAAAACACGCACTGACACGCAACTCATGCGAAGAAGACACTTTACTCATCCTTAAAAATTAAGTTCTGCGGTGAGAACCGTGGCGATGCACGGTTGCTGAAAAATATAAATTTCAAATGTTAATTGTTGCTGTTAATTTCCCATTGACTCAAGAGAGAGTGTTTTTCTTTGTCTGTCTGTCTGTCTGTCTGTCTGTCTGTCTGTCTGTCTGTCTGTCTCTGTTAATAAGGTGCACCTTCTTCCTGCACACATTATTTCACTTCAAAAAACATCAAGTACTTCTGCCACATCCTATACATTTCCTGTGGTTAATATGAAGCCGCAGACAAAACCGCAAGGTACGGCGCCTGAACCGCTCTACCTGCCTGGGCTTCCTGGCATATTTCAAACCACCCAAAGCGGGGGATGAGACGTGAAAGGACACGGCAACGATGCTCCCAACGGGACATGAACCCCTCATTACTGTAGCCTCCACCACAACAAGCTCGATGCTTTAAAGGTTATGGCAACTGCCCGACAAAACTTCTAAATTTTATGAAAATCCTTCGACTCATGGCGATGCTGTTGCAAGATTAATGACAGAATTATGGACAGACAGAAGTCCTGCGTCTGTTATAACAGCAGCAACTGCTCTAACGCACGTAAGAAAGCCCCCCCCCCCCGCCTGTGACGCAACAGCCCCTAGTGGGCCAGTACCTCGTCACTATCGACGCTTCACGATCACAGTCAGACACACCACACTCGATAGGACCCCTTTGGACGAACGCAGAGACCTCTACCTGACAACACATAACACACACAACAGACATACATCCATGCCCCCCGCGGGATTCGAACCCACAATTCCCGCAAGCGAACTGCTGCAGACCCACGCCTCAGACCGCGCGGCCAATGGCGTCGGTAGTTAAGAAAAGTAACGTGTTCAAATCCAAGTCGGAATTACTAATATGTTTAGTCTTTTTCCTTATGCCACCGAGGGAATGGGATACACGTTCAGACCCCGGACGAAACCAAACACAGCCCTAATATATTCTCAGGTAAATGCCTCTGATCACATAAATCCGTTATGTCAATGGAATAGTAACTTAATAAACAGCAGTTATGCCCCGTCAAACGGAATTTTATTAGTGACGCGTCACATTACAGTAACAAGACGTCACGCCCGAATTAGTCATCATGTGGCTACATTGCAAACATAAAAATGTAAAAAAAAAAAATGATAATAAGCTATACAGTGTCATGTGTCTAGCTTGGAATGAGATCTCAACTCCTTACAAATAACTTTTCCAATACAGACTTATGTTCCTTCATTGGCTGCATGGCCTCAGTTCCGTATTACGTTGCGTACAGTTTTTCCGTTTTAGAATTCCCACTCCAAGCCTGACACATAGTGTTTTGTATATTATAAAATTTTACAATTTTTTTTACATTTTTATATTTCTCAGATCAGCCTGAAGATGACTAGATCAGTCAAAACATGTTCCTATAGAAATGTGATAAGTTATTAATAAAAGGTTGTGTTCTATGGTGCATAAATAAACACACACGGCCTAACGGGATACCAGACAGCAAAGAACTGTAACTAATTTTTTACATTACGTCACAGTCGGTAATTTACTCTCACATGAAACAGGCTTACACATAACACAGTTTCTGAGAAAGGCTTAAAATTATAAATTATACATTATAAGCTACAGTCGAACTCGGTTATAACGTCATGAAAGCGAACTGAATATTTTGTGTCGTGTTAAACGAGTGTTGTTATAACCGAGGAGTGTAAAGTTATGGTACCGGTGAAGCATTCACTGGGAACACAGAATATCTGACGCTACAAGCAAGGTGACGTATTAACCGATGTCGTTATAACCGGGTTCTACTGTATATCGATATTTCTATATGGATGTACACGTTCATTCGTCTGCGTAGTTTCGGCAGCATCAAACTGTTAAAGCCAAAAACGCACCCTCCCGCGTCCTTATCAACACATCATCTGTGTAAGAATCTCCATCATACCTTATGCAACGCCACACAACCCCAGTAGATGATACAGCGTCGTAAAAGGGCCGCAATACACGCTAACCCTCAGATGCCGCCTCCGCATCTCTGCTGTGAGATAGGCCCCTTCTCCAATAAAACTCACTTAGGTTCCGGTTAATTGATTTTGCCGGGCTTGCCAACTTTAGAAAGACAGATAGTGGTGCACTGTAGTGATACAAGGGCGGCATATGTGGCATAAATGTTTACATACGGGCGCCTAGATAAAGGTTCGCTTCGCAGAGCAGCTTCATTTGGTCGTACTCTCAGCCAACTGATAGTGATAAGATAACGCACAAATGTTTGCTATGCAATTACCTACCTTTATCAGCAATATACGTCCGTTATGAACTTACGTTTCAAAATATTCATGAACACTGCACTCCGTCATGAGCTTCCATGCTCATCATTAATAATATACGATACTACGTCATTAAAGTGCTACGCAGGTTGCGGGTTCGATTCCCGATGGTGGCATTGGAATTTTTTATTGACATGATCCTTCCGGCCGCACTATGGCCCCTGGGTTCGACTCAGTCTAACAGAAATGAGTACCAGGAATATTTCCTGGGGGGATAAAGGTGGCCGATGCGTAGGGCTGACAACCTTACCACCTTCATGTGCCGACTGTCTTGAAATGTGGGAGTGTCAACCTCTTGGAACCCTCAGGGCCTGTCCAGGCCTGTAATGGGATTACTTTTACTTTGTCATTAAATAAGTATAACATAAATTACTCTGTTAAAGACTTCGTACTCAACTGCATCCATAAACAACAGACTGCATCCACAATGTTTTCGTACACTGTATTTGTAAATAACACAGTCGGTTAAGAAATTGTTTCAGTGTACTCGTCAGTCACGTATTCCGTTACACACGTCTAGGCACAGTGTCTTAATTTGAAACAACAGGGATACTCTGTTATTGAATTGTAGGTTCGCTGCATTCAGCAACAACGTAGGTAAGAACTTCATGGATGTGGTTCACTGTATACATCAAAAACACATTTCCCCATGGCGCAACAGCCTCCAGTGCGCTAGACCCTATTCCTTATCGATGCTTCACGATCACACTCAGACACACCAAACTCGGTAGGGCTCATCTAGACGACTGATCAGCCCGACGCTGAGACCTCTACCTGACAACACTCACAAGAGAGGCATCCATAACCCCGGCGGGATTAGAACCCACAATCGCAACAAGCGAACGGCCGCAGACCCACGCCTTAGACCGCAAGGCCACTTCGATCGGCATCAAAACACATACAAGTACGAAATTTCTGAGTAATACTGTTCCCTCACTAATGCTCTTTGTAATGCATTTATGAAGGTCAGCACAAATTGTAAATTGGTAACTGAACACATCAGTGAGTAAATTGTGTCCATACCTTCAAATTTTCTGGCTTAACAGAGCATGAGAAATAACCACAGTGGCGGCTGGAATAACAAAAACTCACTTAAAAGGTATGTTGGACAGCATAACTGCAAATGGAATCAAAACATCCATATTAGGTACTTTTAAAGAACGCCAAACCAGTGAATGTGAGAAACAGAAGACATCTTCTGCAATAAACTGTAAAGTTGTCCCACGACGGCAGAGTGAATAGGCTCATAGCTCAATTCATTGTTAACCTCGGCACTAGATGGACGTGAGTGGTAAGTTAACGCTTCGGCCGCTTTAACCCCATAGAAGGAACCCCCCCCCCCCAACCCAGTACCCACTAAATAGGGTTATGAATCGAAACAATCATGTACGCGGTGCCAAACATAAAACATCCTGCCACTGGTGTACGTGGTGCCACACAGAAAACATCCTGCCACTGGTGGGGGTCGAATCCTGGTCCTCCAACATCTATCCGGTCCTGCAGACTGGAAGAGACGTGAAGTCGAGTTCAGCCAACACACCGCGGACCAGGTGTGACCCGTGTGCCACGTTATGGCACCCCTGAAAATGCGAAGCATCCCAGTGGCAACCACCCCGAATACTGGAATATCAGTTCCTACTGGGGACGGGCTCCAGTCGGAGATGAAGTCTGCTGCAGTCCAATACAGCCTCGGGATTTATTTTTTTTTTTTGGGGGCTGCAGTCCTTTTCAGTGTAAATCCACGAGTCCTTAGATTTTCTGAATAGAAGGCACAACTTGAAACTTGATTAACTTTCTCGGAATTGGAGTTTCGGCGACGTAAAAGCAGCTGCTTGTTTCTCACCGGCTGCTGTAGACAATGGTCGCAGCAGGTCTTCGTAGCAAGCTGCTTCCTCAGTAATGAGACTTCTTAAGAGACGAGATGTGGTGACAGAGTGCGGACGACGCTGAGTTTTGAACAATGAGCGACGAGAAGTAGTGATACGTACATTGCGCCGTCTTGAAGAACGTCTAAAGTTCTATTATCCGTATATCTAGTATATGGCCGAAACGGTGAAAAGTGGAAATTGGGAGGAAGAATCAAAGTAGGAAAGGAAGAGGACGAAAGAAACAAAAATGAGAGCGAGACGCAAAGAAAATCTGGCTAAGTAACACTGTATATGTGACTTTGTACACACAGGATGAGCGAAAGCCCCTGTGCACTGTGCTGGAAGTCGTGCAGTTCCGTACATAAAAACACTTTACCTGGCATGCCTGACACCTTGCCACTTGCCGGTAGTGGTCACTTCCAACACTGACTGTAATCGAAGGTACTGCACATTCACTGTGACTTCCACTCTATAACCCGCACCATATGTGACTTCCGTCACGTGGCCGTGGGGTTCAAATCCAACACTTACTGTAACCGTACCCACTGAGCCTCATTCTAGCTTCCGCTCTTAACCTACTTCATAATTCCGACAACACGCGGTATATGCGCTCACCCTGTATATGCACGTTTATGCTCTATACCTTAACACCGTCACAAAAACTTTGTTAGGAAAGCCTAGCATTTCCCAGAACATGGGAACGCGGGTGAAACTGGTTGAGAACAAATGTTTTAAGAGCTCAAAGTTTAATACTTAGACTGTTAAGTTTTATGCACATTTCAACATGCTACCTTACATTCCAGACATTAAAGAAAAATATTTTAGACCTGTCAAGACTGGATCGGCAAGGAACCTCGTTCCACGGCAGAATAATTCGACGAACGTCTGCCCCCTTCTGTTAATTCAGTTAAGAGACGCCTGTATCGAATCATGCAGTCACTAGCCATTTCTAGATTACCGAAGCGTGAATTATTCAGAAAAGTGATCCCACTCACACGTCTGTACTCGACTGAACTGACGATGAGTAGAAGAACAGCTTAAGATGATAGGTTTTACTGGCAGTGTGTATAGACAGAGTAACCAACAACCACTTTCTTTATCAGCAGAATACTGAGCGTTATATAAACACGGAGAGGTGTGCATATCTGCAAAGCATTGTTTAATCAACGGATGTTTGGCATGAATCGTCTACAACAAGGCGTCGCTCAACTGCTTTTGAGACAGCACAAACAAGACAACGGTCCATGAACGAGGAACAATACGTAAAATATTTAAACACCAAATGTCGTGTCGCATCTTGTAGGTCCCAGAGTTCGAACGTCCAGCCGGCAGCCGGCCATCCTGACTTTACTCTACGGTTATCTCAGACCCTCCACATCACATTACGGGGCTATATGTTAAACACAAGGCCGCAACGGATTCCCTTCACCAATTCAACACTGAACGGTTACCACTCTATTAACCTTTTAAAGCCTAGGGGTAACTTTACGTACCACCAGGTTTAACATTAAAAAATTCTACATGGTGCTCACATTGCGTTTATGTGTTTTGTACGGATCTCAGAACAAACAACAACTTTTGCCTTATAAAACATTAAGAGACTGGTTTTTATAACCGAAGTGGAGAGTGTTTACAGCGCGGTACGCACTGAGTATATAAAACAGATGGGCTTCGTCTTTAAAGGGTTAATTACACTCGTACATAACCTACCTCCACGGACGATAGCCGGAGTATTGCAGTCGGTATAGCGACCATGCTACGGGCTGGAGGGTCCAGGGTTCGAACCCGGAAGGGACAAGAGGATTCTCTCTTCTCCAGAACGTCCAGACCAGCTCTGGGGACAACCGTGCCTCTTCAATGGGTACCTGCGTTTTTTCCCGCGGGGTGGGGAGCGGCCGAAGCGTGGTGTCGACCATTCACCTCCATACAGTGCCGAGGTGAAGAATGAGTGGAGCTATACATGTACTCCCCCTATATGCCTTACTGGCATGGACAACGGAAAACTACTTTTATATGTAACTCAATGGATCACTGGAGGCATAGCACGCTCTTCCGAATGTCGAAGGTACTATACATTATGGTGTTCACTACAGCCCGCCATGGATTCTATAGTGCAGACCTACCCACATTATCACAGTAACATCCACGCATATGCGTACTGCTATTTACGAATCGCAACATGTCGTGTTACTTCCCAATATTAAAATACGTAACTTTACCTACACGAGAAACAGCATATATAACGGTGGTCTTTATTTTCAGTACTCTCGACGTAGTTCGTGTTGCCATAAGGCCCTCAGATCAAACTCTGACGGTGCCGGGTTCGTATGTAGGCCTAACGTATTACTTTATTTTCCTCAAATCGACCAGATTATCCCTTTAAAGACGAAGCGTATCTGTTTTACATAAGGACTCAGTGCGTACCGCGCTGTAAACACTCTCCACTTCGGTTATAAAAACCAGTTTCTTAATGTTTTATAAGGCAAAAGTTGCTGTTTGTTCTGAGACCCGTACAAAACACATAAACACAATGTGGGCACCACGTCGAATTTTTTAATGTTAAACCTGGTCGTATGTAAAGTTACCGCTAGGCTTTAAAAGGTTAAGACCGGTGTGGTTCCTGGAACAGGCCAGGACCACTTCGCTGCAGTGTCTTTCACATCATCATCGACCAGCCATCCTACCAGAAGCAAAATACGAGTTTGAACACAACACTTTATTTAACACACAAAATCAGCTGTATGTAGCGGCCATCTTCAGGCTGAATAAAAAACCAAAAAGGAAATATTCACAGTTGCATGGGTTTGAGGTCTCGAACTTTGCAGGTATGTTCTTATATAAAAATACATAACGATATACAGCCTTAGGAATAATATTTAAGAAATTTATAAAATGACGTATCAAGTTTAAAAAAACCTGAAAAGATCAATATACTATAATAATAATAATAATAATAGTTCAAAATATTAAAAACAGGGGAAGTGTACGCGTTTTCTTTTTTGGAGAGACAGCCTGTGTATATTTGATCCTTGTTATTAGAGGTCGCACGTTGGAGCTCATATATAGCATGTTCCATACATGGAATGCTGACTTCTTAACGTTGTTCCAAGCACGTTTTTATGTACACTTCCATAAATTTATGAGACTCGCTTCTCATTAAGTGTTACAGATGGTTCTGGCCGCGTCTCTTCCTCGTGGTATCATGTCTGCAGTCAGTCCCAATGATGGCTATGTATTAGCCGAAACATGTAGCTCACTTTATGACTAATTATTGTGTTTAGACTTAATATACTGTAACTTCCGATTATAAACCGAAAGCAGAATGATGATGACTTGCCTTACGTCATCCTACCGTCGTCACTATATAGACTCAGATACAGACAGCGTCGTAAAATGAACCACAAAAAGAAATATTTCGCATAGCTATTGGGATTATTACTGCGGTCCTGGTAATGTTACATACTCTGAGGACTGTAAAACACGGTCTACTGAAAGTAAAGAGAGTGTACTAGTCGGTACGTACGCACGTAAGTACACACACACACACACACACACACACACACACACACACACACACACACACACACACACACACACACACTTTTACAGACTCAGTGATAATCTTGAGGCATTTACTCCGGAAGAAGGGTCAGCTTTACACAAATATTCACAACAAAGTACTAACACGGTGGGTTAAACTGCACGCCATATTCCACACACATCCTTACTCTAAAACTTTCTCTTTAACCCTTTAAAGACGAGGCGTATCTGTTTTATATAAGGACTCATTGCGTACCGCGCTGTAAACACTCTGCACTTCGGTTATAAAAACCAGTCTCTTAATGTTTTATAAGGCAAAAGTTGCTGTTTGTTCTGAGATCCGTACAAAACACATAAACGCAATGTGGACACCACGTAGAATTTTATAATGTTAAACCTGGTAGTATGCAAAGTTACCGCTAGGCTTTAAAAGGTTAATTTCACCAACCCGCCTGTACAAGGCACTATACTTCACTGCTTTCTCTCACCACACCAAACCCAGGTTCTGCCTTAATTCATCTATGGTATAGCAGAAGTTTAATAACTGCGGAATCTCTTCATAAATATGGAATTTTAAAACCATCTTTAGTGGCTGCACTTAGCAGCTGCATCAGACACTGGTGGTAGAGGCAGGCAACGGATATGAGCCAGTGTTCAATATCGTATACTCACCTGCAATAACAGAGAAGAGCAGATTATAACGGGCACATTAATGCACTAACTGCTAATTCATGCAGCCATTAGTATCTGAGCGAACTGAATAATGTTGTAGCTCATAATCTGCGTTCCGAAAACATGGCAGAGTGCGTTGCTTATATTTTAAACCTTAAGACATCACTTCCAAAAAAAAAAACCCTCCTTTTGTGTCGGCAAGAAAAGACAGACTCCTGGTATCACGCAGGTGCTATGATCTGTAATTTCCTGTCCCCACACACTTTCGTGCCGACTGACAGATTTATACAAAACTTCACACAGGCAGAATCACGGGTCATAATACCTTACTACTACCAATAACTCGCACGTGGCGACGGTGCGAATTGATGAGGTGGGGGTTACTAGAATTACTATAAGCATGCTCACATGGTATTTTAAAATGTAAGATAACAGATTTACAAACGCTACTTAACTATTTTACAAGCTATTTTAAAGAACAAAAAGCCTGCACGAAATCTACAGTTTCAATGCAGCACTGGAGACAGGAGGGGAAAAAATCCTGCATGGATATCGATCACAAGCAAATACAAATCACTAATCAAATACTTTTTGTGTTAATCCGTAGTTAAAAATTTTCGAAAACCCAAAACTTTGAAGATAAAGTTAAAGGCAAAGGACACCCCGTAACATGCCATGCAGGGCACTGAGAAGGGGAGTAGTGGTATAGCGCTACTCATTTTTAATATCGGAGCTAAACAGGGATGGGCGGTCAACGCCACACCCCAGCCGGTTTAACCCCGCAAAACAGCACCAGCACCCATCGTAGAGAAGGTTGGGCAAAACTTTGAAGGTAAGTCAGCAAAACTGTACATACATAATATGTGTAAGACGACCAGTGGAAATACAGCGGAACTGGTCGCTAAACTGTGTACTGTCCCAGCGTCAACGAACGGGAGGCCGAAGAACAGCAAACGTCACAAATTCGTCCATGAACTTCTTATTGGCAGTAATGTACTGAAATAAATCAGAACTGCACCAATTTTTACAACGTATTTTGAATTCTGAAGTACTACAAAATGTTAAACAATAATGGCGTCTGAAATGTATGCCAATAAAATTCATAAGTATTCAGTGACCATATCGAAAATACACAAATGCTGACAACAGTACGTCACGTCCAACTGCAAACCCACGATGGCGTGTAAGTGGAAGGAATCATAATTTTGTCACCATACTGGGGCAATGGATCATCTTCAAGCTAGGCCGAATTACCCCGACAAAACAATTTACCTACCAGACGTAAAGCTGCGTTGGCACAGGGACCCAATGTGCTACTGGTTGCGAGGAGAATCCTGCCTACGTCGGGAAATAAACCCAGTATTTTACTGACTGACAGAACACGAACAACTACAGAGAGGTAAAGACTTGGATATCCACCATGCAGACTGGATAATATTAAACTGAAAGCTATGGGCCAGAAACGAATTATTCTGGTTCAGGACAGGGGCAAGGGATGGGCTGTTGTGAACACGGTAACAAACTTTTTGGTTACATGAAATGCGGAGTAACTCGGAAGAGTTCTTATCCAGAAGTCTGACACATAGGGTTTGTTCGTTACAAGGCACAACTCGTAGATATCAGCTTCATACGACGTGCCAATTCGCTGTCAGGACATTTAATAGACCAACACGGAAACGTATGTAAAACGGCGGTTATAGCCAATATCCAGGTTCTCCTCTAAGCTCTAATTAATAAGTTGGTTACTACACGACAGCTATAAAATTAAATTCAATTAAGCAATAATCACTGTTTCAGTGCACAAAAATTTGAGGTTACAGCCTCAAAGAACGAAAGAATTAAATGAATAAAAGAGAAGGAAAGAAACTCGCGTATATCAAATCCGTTTCAGCACACGCGCACACACATTTCAACACTCGCTGCCGCACTGTCTGCGGCAGATTTGTGAAGCAACTCGGCAAGATTTCTCAGCAATTTGATGCAGCCTGGTGAGTTTATTTACAAAGCTGCAGGGGGTGGACCAACTAGTTTTCTACGACAAGTACTGCTAGCAGAAATAACTGTACACTGTGTGCCAAAAGTCAGTAAACATTCCAAACATTCGATGTTTATAGGTAAAATGGCAAAGAATTACGGGTGACGAAAACATTAACAGTCATATTAGTTCTAACGTTATTCATCTCCTACATTCTGACTATATCTATCATTTATAAAACCAACATGCGCACGTCTCACAGATAAAAGATACCTGCTACGAGGAGCACAATGCCACACGATACTGAGATAAGATCCATAATGGATCAAGAACAAGATTCGATGTTCATATATAATGGCGAAACCCACAGCGATATACCAAGCATACAGAATTTTAACCACATTTTACAAAATATTAAATTTTTTACTTCAGCTGCACACTCACCGCAGTATGATACGTATTACTGTTGTAACATATCGCAATCTAGTGACCTTTACACACTGGTGTACAGACTCCCTGAAGATTGCGGAGTTCCGCCGAGACATGTAACAGCAAAACAAGAGACTGTATTCTTCTTTATGTTAAAATGTGCATATGTTGGTTTGAAAAATGGCAAATTTAGTCACATTAGTACTTCGACGCCAATCCAACTGGCCGCGCGGTGTATGGCATGGGTCTGCGGCCGTTCGCTTGCTGGGATCGTGGCGTCGAATTCCCCCCCCCCGGGAGCATGGATGTCTCTCTTGTGAGAGTTGTGTGTTGCCAGGTAGAGGCCTCTACGCCGGGCTAATCACGCGTCTAGAAGAGTCCTACCGAATGTGGTGTGTCTGAGTGTGATCGTGAAGCCTCGAAAGTGAGGAGGCCCTGGCCCTCTGGGGGCTGCTGCGCCATGGCGGGGAAAAAAGTATTTAGACACAACACCGGTCCTTCTGAAAGCGCGTGCTCGTTACTGCCTACGTTATTTTAACCTTTTAAAGCCTAGCGGTAACTTTACATACGACCAGGTTTAACATTAAAAAATTCCACGTGGTGCCCACATTGCGTTTATGTGTTTTGTACGGATCTCGGAACAAACAGCAACTTTTGCCTTATAAAACATTAAGAGATCGGTTTTTATAACCGAAGTGGAGAGTGTTTACAGCGCGGTACGCACTGAGTCCTTATATAAAACAGATATGCTTCCTCTATAAAGGGTTAATCTCCTTATTGCCCACTTCTGACACACACTGTACCCCTAGAAGTATACTGGAGTCAACATTGTTTTTTAAGAAAGCCAAGTCAGGGAAGGCTGACAAATAGGAGACCAAAAGGAAAACACCGTGTACAAACTTCCTGGTTTTTCCGCTCTCGCAAGCCAATTATTTACCTTCATCTAAAATGTGAAAACTTTTATCTGGTGTCTACGGACGTTCCTGTTTGAGCGGCAATTTATACTCCTAACACGTCACGTCCGGCCAACAACAGCGATGGCCGGTGCATTTACCTCACCGGTGTCAGAACTTTTTCATCGTGCTGAGGGCATAAGAAGTTATCCATCTACAAGGAACGGACCCGTCGTATTACGGGGTTAGCATATTACACGCTAAGAGACGCCGCAAATCAGGCGTATCTTGGTTCATGCCGGATGGGACTCGTTTTAGTTCTAGTTATTAAATTATAATTTTCTTACAAACACAGCTTAAATTCTTTGCTAACTGGAGCCGGACGACATATACTGATGCCTCAAATACACCAAAAGTGACATATTTACAATCTAACCCTTAGCCTTAATAGGGTGTGACTTCCCTCACGAAGTGTTAATTCCATCTTTCCAATAATGGATAAAGTACCCTCATGTAATCAATACATCCACCAACTAACCCACTTACTAAAACACAATTCATAACAATTGCTAAAACTCCTACATGTTTCGGCACCGGGATGCCATTCTCAGAGAGTTTTATAACAAAGGAATATAATCCCAAAACGTCAGTCTAGGTGTTACACTGCCTTACTTTTCTCCTGGCATCAGACAAATCAATACGAGACCCGAATTATCTTTATGAAAAATACAAAAATACGATAAATTTTACAAATAAAACAACAGGAAGTAAGACATACGAAGGAAATAAAGAGGTAAGGGCAGATCGCCAAACAAATTAGGGAGGAAGAACAAAAGCACGCCCTTGCATTCCCTTCAAAGCGTGCCGGTACGCGATTTAGGCTATGACCCGCTTGAACACTTAGCATTTTACCAACACAGCGTATTCTACGTACTGAGCTTGTATTATTGACGACATGAAAGACCTTTTCTCTGAAAACCATTAAAAAAAGCGGTCTTTGTAAGGCAGATCTGGTGTTTCATGTGTGATACGTAATCAGTGGGACAGGCAAGACGTATTTACGACACAACAAATGTGCTTCGAAGGGCTAAGTTGCAGGAATCCTTTAACTGACAGCCATCATCTTCACTACCATCCTATCATTTTTGAAGTCAAACAGAAATCGTGTTCTCAGGATGCGGTCATCCATTAAGTGGAGCCCAACCTCCATACACTATCATACGAGTGGTGGCCGGAATTGTCGAACACGTAGCACAATGCATTCATAACGCTACGAGCAAAGTAGAAACAGCTCAAAACGCACAGGCCTACTCCAGTGTAGTACGTACACAAACACTGTCCTCATGCGTCCTTCCTGATGTTGTACACCTGAGTAACCTCACGTTATGGAGGGCTGAGGCTTTCAGAGGTGTAGCTAAGAATTGGGTCCTTCTGGTATATAATGCTGTGTTAGTGGGTAATGGGATATCGACGTCTCAAGAGAACCTACTGCCCTTACATTCTAGGACCTATCGACCCTTGAAGACGAGGGCACTACGTTCCCTCGAAACGTCGAAATATGATACCAGCGTCGTATTCCAGCAGAACCGAGTCCTGACGTTACTGCAGACACAAAACTGCTGCAGATTCAAAGACCCGTTAATTACACTGTCTACAGCTTAGTTACACACGCCCAATGTCGAAACATGTGTCAAATAAATGTCGCCGACTGTAATGACATGTTTTGTTTCAGGTACCACACGTCGTAAGCACAGCCATTCTGCGCAAGTTCTGTACGACCCTCGAGTAACGCAGGAATTCTATGAGGCTTATATAAACCAAACCACATGCGGGCACTCGCTCTTCCGGCATGTTAATCTGGCGTAGAGTGTTAGTGGCTTACGACGTTTCGGGACAGCCTATCGGTCCCAGTTTCAAATTTCAAGCAATCCAGACAGTTCTTCTTGGAATGCTTGATCCTTGAAGATGAAACGGATAGGCTGTCCTGAAACGTCGGTTAACTAACTACGAATCTACGTCACGTAACATTCCAGAAGAGCGAATGCCTTAAATAAGCCTCGGCGGAAGCCTCAAATGTCGCGCATAAATAAATTTGCCCAACCGCTTTTTCGACACATTTTATCTACGTGCATTTATCTAGTGCCAGGAAGCCAAACCCCACCAAGGGCTGTACAGTTGAGCATGATGATGATGACGATGATGATGATGATGATGACGATGACGACGACGACGACGACGGTGATGATGATTTGTCTAGTACGTTTCGGAGACGAAACGTACTAGACATACAAACATGACCTCCCCACTATACTTTTATTTAATGAATTTGGCGCAAAGCAGCCTACACATAAATACGAAAGATGAATATTCGCTTTTCGCAGGAATATGTCCTCTACATCCGAAGGATTTGTACTGTCTGACCATGCGTACTGCAGCTGTGCCTATAGCACTGCCCTCTTCAGGCAGTCCTGAGGGGCGGTGGGGGCAATGTAATCACGTCGCAAGTACAATACAGACAGACAGACAGACAGACGTCGCGGTGTACCGTCTAAAACACTTCTGTTCCAGACAAGTCCTGCCGATAGCGCCTACCTCTAGTTCCAAATTGCAAGTCCTCATGCACGCACCTGACATCACAGGAAAGACGCACGTCTGCTACAGGAAACAGGGGCCCTTAACTAACAGTGGTCTCACCCCATGACACTGATGTTGAGATTATATAAAATCATCATCATCATCATCTCCTTTATGCAGGGTATTCACATTTATATACCTGAAACAAACCATGTTTCTAGGGTACACAGTGTTGCAGCTATTCCGCGCGTACTGTTAATGGTGCATATAGCGCTGCCTTCAATGTTAAAGTCTTTTGTGCTTCTACATTAGCACTTCCCGCAGTGTGTGTGCTGTGCCCAATATAGCTGTTTTCTGTTGTTCCTTGATACCGTGCTTTCCCGGTACGCTGCTCCAATATTTTCTGAAGGATTTTGAAATGGTTCCAGTTGCTCCTATTATTACTGGCGTCACCTTTGTTTTTACATTCATTATTATTATTATTATTATTATTAATTTCATGTCTCTCATTCCACAAACGCTCCACACACCCGTATTTCATTCGTCTCTCGATCGCGTTACACAAGTTTCGCAACTGAAAGCGTCGTTAAATAAAACATTTAGTCACGGATATTCACAGTAATTAGTCATAACACAGTCACCACTGCAAGTTAGTCACCTGCAGCGTGTACAACACAATAAAATAAATTCACGTCATAACATTGAAACGTAAGAATGTAACACTCAAAATCTGGGTAACTGTACATAAATTATATTTTCTGCCTAACAGAAATACAAGAAACGTGAGCTTTGAATTAAACACGTGGGACAGTAAAAGATGGCCTTACGTTCCTTTATGGGAATTTAAAAATTCAGTTGAGAGATCCACCAAACACTAATTTATAGGTGAAAACAATTACCTGTTTCGTTTAATGTTACAATCGGAACTGCCTGCCCAATGTTTATCAAGCGTCTGTTCGGTGTCGCTAGAATTCCGCCTGTAATGGTGATATTTCGATTGAAGAAAAGAAGTACAATGGACGCATAATGGGACGCTGTCTGTCCACACGTGCGTTGCGCGTTTGTAGCAACTCTGGAGATCTGTAGGATATTCAGTATCTTTAATGTACAGTAAAACCTTCCGGATATTGTAATTTGGATTCGTGGCGTGTAAGTGAAACAGAAAAAACGAAAACAGAAAACATGAAGTTTTCCCCGTATAAGCCACGAACGGATGTGGAACAGTGGAGGTACAGTTCCATGCATTCTTAACATCGACACTAGATGGAGCAGAATGGTCAGCTTCACGCCCCGGTTGCTTTACTCCCGACAAAAGAACTCCCAGTACCCACTGAAAACGACGCTATGTGGTTTGCGGAGCCAGGCTGGACGTTTCGGAGACGTGAAAAATCAGACTGCGATTACCCATCGTCCAGCCCGCTGTCACGTGACTGAAGGGACGAGGCTAACCCGGTTCCACGCAAAGGGACGCATTTCAAATAAAACTTTCTGTCTGGGCCTATGTTTTGCCTTCATTTATCTTCTTTTTTGTCACGTTCATTCGTTAATTAATTAATTAATTAATTAATTAATTCTTTCACTAGGTGGTGTGAACTTCTAGGACCAACCGCCACCCTATCAGTCTCTAGTAAAGTCTGAAATTTCTCTAGTGAAGTCCGAAATCTTAGAGAAAACAAACTGGCGACTACGTCAGGATTCAAACATTCACAAAACAATACGACTCACAAACTGAGAAACCCCATCATTTACAATCGTATTATATGTGCAACATTATCAGGATGTGTCGCCGGCATGCACTGAACGATATTCCCTACGTGACAGTAATTCCAGTTACGTGATGGTGGCAGCTGTTATGTTGTGCGTCTTGAATTTGATGGATTGGTTTGTATTGGATGGAAGCAGCAGATCTGTCATCCAAGTGACAGCGGACAGGCGGCGTGTATGAAATCTGTCATCAGCTGAGGAACGCCAATGCCCCCCCCCCCCGCCCCCTCCAAACACACACACACACACACACACACACACACACACACACACACACACACACACCAAATACGACTTACGGTTAAACATACAATTTGCACCAACGACTGCAACAAACAAGAAAAGGCAGAGGGATGTCTTTCGGCTTAAGTAAGCGCTATGCCATGAAGGCACGTGGCGGATCTACACAATATTTGAGTTCGGACCTTGATGCAGCACAGTGGTCAGATACACGCCACGCCGCGTTGCCCCAAGGGAGTAAGCCCCGCACACCCATCACAGACGAGTACGTGTCCAGCACAGACAGTCCGCACTCTTTGGGGAAGAGGAAAATATCGTTATCCTGCAGAGAATCGAATCTCGATTCCTCGATCGTTCAGCATGAAGCCTTGTCACTACACCGGCTCAGCTGTTAATAATAATAATAATAATAATATCCGTAGAAACAAGTCAAGAGGGCAAGGTCACAATATTATGGCATCAACAAGTGCAAACTGACAGAACCATCCCAAACAATAAACCAGACATCATAATCCGGGATAATGAGAAAGGAACATGTATGCTAATTGACGTAGCAATCCCGGGAGACAGGAAAGTGATAAAGAAAGAAGCCGAGAAGATTCTAAAATATAAAGACCTTACAATAAAAACACAGCGCATGTGGAATGTAAAAACAAAGGTGAAGCCAGTAATAATAGGAGCAACTGGAACCATTTCAAAATCCTTCACAAAATACTTGAGCAGCGTACCGTGAAAGCACGGTAGCAAGGAACTACAGAAAACAGCTATATTGGGCACAGCATACACACTGCGGAAAGTGCTAATGTAGAAGCACAAAGGAGTTTAACCTTTTAAAGCCTAGCGGTAACTTTACGTACCACCAGATTTAACATTAAAAAAATTCTACGTGGTGCCCACATTGCGTTTATGTGTTTTGTACGGATCTCAGAACAAACAGCAACTTTTGCCTTATAACACATTAAGAGACTGGTTTTTATAACCGAAGTCGACACTGTTTACAGCGCGGTACGCACTGAGTCCTTATATAAAACCGATACGCTTCGTCTTTAAAGGGTTAATATCGAAGACCGCGCTATATGCACCATTAACAGTATGCGCAGAATAGCTGCGACACTGTATACCCCAGAAACATGGTTTGTTTCGGGTATATAAGTGTTGAATACCGTGCGTAAAGGAGATGATGTAATAATAATAATAATAATAATAATAATAATAATAATAATAATAATAATACCACGACGNCACCACTGGTTCAAAGAGGATAATTACCAGGAAAAAAAGGAAACGTGAGAGTACACATGATAAAAATAGTAATTAGATTCTTGTTTATTAACGTGCCCAGAGGCCAATAACAGAATCAGCACAAGCTACAGAACGCGAGTAACAAAGGACACTAAACAGGACACGCATAAAACAAGACAAAAAATATTTTTAAGAATTCGTCAGGGCGACTTACAAATTAAAATCACAAGTACGTAATACCAAATCTGAGTGTGATAATTTGCACTCTGAAGATATCAAACCACTAAAAACTGAATCTGCCGCAGTGGCACAAATGACGGAGGGACAATTTTTGCAGGATGGTCTAAAATGGAACAAAGGGAAGTCTCGGAAGTTCCTACTGGGAATTCTAAGACCAATAATGTCAACAGATCATGGACAAGATTTGGAAAACAAAAAAAATAAAAATAAATAAATAAATAAATAATAATAAGTGCAACGATAATAGCGAATCATTAAGCAAAACTGTTCATCTCTCTTAGGTCCAGTCTCCTTACCATCCTGTACTGCGACACTCTCCCTCTCAGTCGCGCATGCAAAGAGGGGGGCTGCCGGGCAGGAGCCCCCGCCCCCCCCTTTGGGTGTGTGGCTGCTCTCTCTCTCCAATCTCCCCTCAAGCGCGAGCGAACTTTTCGCCATCACATACCATAAATCAACAGGTATAATACAGTTTTGTATATTTAGGTTTTTATTTAGGACACACGAAGACAAAACGTACTGAACTGAACACCAAATATTGCCGGAATTTACAGCTACAATTAAAAGACTGTCCTGTAACTACACACCTGCACCTGGCAGTAGCAAGAGAACGGTCTGTGTACATCATGGATAGTCTGTTCTGATATCATTCATTAACCAGCAACACTGTCCACCCCCTAATCACGCACGTACAGTGGCGCTGACGAAGCATAAGGAATGTCACTCTCTACACACTGTTGTCATTCCCTACAAACACGTCTCGCTGGTTTCAACCATCCCTAAGCGCCTGTAGCTAGAGAATACTATGGCGTGGTTATCACTCCCTACATTCTGACGAACAGAATGTCCAGTCGCCTGAAGGATACAGCGTCGTCTGCTGGAGGACGAAGCTTAACATTTCGAGAATGTTATACGTTAGTCCATTGGACTTCTTTCCGTGGCCTCAGTATAGTGTGCAAGGCAAAAGAGTAGAAGCAAAGAACGTTAAAGCGACAGCAATTACTCGTCTGCAAGTGAATGAAGGCTGCAAGCAGGACGCTATTCAGGACGCGTGCACCTAATTGTTACTGTGTAAATTATTTCCAGCGGTGGGGGGTCACCCCCCGCCACCACCCCCCCCCCCAAGCATTGTCATTATCCTCCTCTCTCTGCTTCTGTCCTCTCACTTTGTCTCCGGATTCTGCAAGCTCTTATTCCTACTACACGTTCTAGTGACGTTCAGAAGAATAAAACATTACAGTAAGATGATCACACCACACCTCGTCATAGAATGGCTAGCAACCCTCTCCTTCATATTCAGATCAACCTGCCCCAGAGACTGTGCCGAAATTTTACGTGCCTTTCGTCCGCCCCTACAAGCAAATACTGAGGCTGTACTCAAAATATCGCAAGCCAAGGTTATTTTAGACACATCCTTTCAGTTCACCGCAAATAACGAACCACGGAGTGACAAAAGCGTCGTCAAAAAAAAAACTAACAAACAAGCGAGGGGCTTAATGTGGGTAATGTAACTGTGACGACGTGAAACTGTTCGAAGCCCTCACTGCAGTTAAGTATGAATATCATTCTGGGACGTGACATCGTGTAGTTTGGTACATACCATTCAACTGAAACGTCGGTACCCAGGCATATGTACCAAACTATATGGCGTAACCGTCCTAGAAGATAGTAAAGTCTGTCATCCCATTCAGCAGGCACCCCGCAAAACAGCACACACTGGTCACGATACGGCAGCTTTTACAAAGACTCAGCAGATCACAGGCTACAATAACACTACACACTTTCATTTGGGAAGTATCAGGTTTAAACCCCGGTCAGGGTACCAATCACTCTGGGAACTGTCATCATCTGTCAGTCTCTCCGTCCGAATGCTGGGGTGAAGCCTCCGCTGCCGCTCCAGATCCGTAACTACTCATCGTTTATGACAATTTCCAATTTTATGGGATGCTATAGCTTTTAAACTTGAAACAGTGTCGTTAAAATATCAAGCAATCAATAAACAGACATATACCGGTGCCGGATACAGCACAGCGTTATTGCTGGTTTTTTGTTCCGTTAGTGATCCTTCATCGACTGCAGTGATTACTGCAGCCTGTTGCATATGGCCACGTAACGATCAAGAAATGTTACAGGGGAAAACCTGGAAGCGGCAGTAGTGCTTTAAATTTAAGGCCTGCTACAGCGCATGCCTGCAGAAATTAAGGACGTCTCCTGCAGTGCGAACAGGAGTGCCAAGACGTTCAACGAGGACAGATGTAACGCTTCATGAACTCGACCCACTAAAAGCGTAAACCACTGTGAAAGAAGAAGAAGAAGAAGAAGAAGAAGAAGTAGAAGACGAAGAAGACGACGACGAAGAAGAAGACGACGAAGAAGAACACGAAGAAGAAGAACACGAAGAAGAAGAACACGAAGAAGACGAAGAAGAAGAAGAAGAAGACGAAGAAGACGACGAAGACGACGACGAAGAAGAAGACGACGAAGAAGACGACGACGAAAAAGACGACGAAGAAGAACACGAAGAAGACGAAGAAGAAGAAGAAGAAGACGACGAAGAAGAAGACGAAGATGAAGAACACGAAGAACACGAAGAAGACGAAGAAGAAGACGACGAAGAAGAAGAAGACGAAGATGAATACGAAGAAGAAGACGAAGAACACGAAGAAGAAGAAGAACACGAAGAAGAAGAAGAAGAAGACGAAGAAGAAGAAGAAACAGTGACAATGTCACGACTAACTCCACAGTGCGAATTCCTCCTTTACCAGCTAAAATTGGTACGGACAATCAAGAAACAAACGGCCTTTTAACGAAACCGAAGTATTAATATCATCTTCTCAACAGCCTGATACTGACTGAGCCCAATCTAATCCAATCCGTATCTGCACATTCTTATTTTTCTATAATCGAATTTTTTTATTACACATACTTCCACTTACGTCATGTTAATCAAGCTGTCTCACAGGTTTTGCAAAGACTTCCCAGTGCCCAGCTGCCCCGGCGCCCCCCCGCCCCCGCCCGACACGTCAACACGAATTCCACAGAACAGAACAACAGCGCACAAATTTTTAACAACACAAGCACGGAAAACTGTAAACCACTCGCTTTGCAGAAATACATTACTGTCTATATATAATTGCACGAAGCCTGACGACGGCTTAATGGGAACCGAAACATGTAGCTGCGATTGCTTTTTTTAGTGTTTTGTGTTTGACAGATTTTTATTGGTATCCTTGCATATAAAACCCAACGAGATGAATCATACCAAGTTTTCAGTCGACATGCAGTTGAAATGGCGTGGAAACCCTGACCTCCGCATATTCACGGAGGAAGACAGATGACCCCAACAGTTTTGCAGGTGAGAGATGAAAAGGAAGGAACCAGAAAAACACACAAGAGAGTGAGTTTAAAAATATCTGGAGCTTGGACATACAAACACACACACCCACTGCAAAGTTCCTTTTACCACTGTGTAATGTCGCTAACTAGGTCTTTCCCCTCCACTTCATCTGTTTTATCCACTCCCCTATTTTCACCCCCTACGCACAGTTTATATCCTCTACTTTATCATCCACATCCGCGTCTGGTCTTTTGATTTGTAGCCTAATGCCCACAGAGTCATAAGCCATGGGAGGAAAAAAAAAATGACCACATTTTTGTGTCGGTCGCTTTCCAAATTACCTTCCTCTCTGCAAAGTAACTCAACAAACTCGGATCCCTCTTTTTAATCAGTCTACAACATTGAATTCCCTAATGAACAATTTTGTTTTCATAAGCGTTATACACTACAGCCATTCATATCCAACCATTAAAACAACTTTGTTAATAACAGCAATAGATCCACTCTCAATGCGTTAGTTTTAATTAAAAGCCCTTACAGGAGTCTGAAAAAAAATACTAGGTCTGCAGAGTTCAACATGAAATTCTTATCGAATCTTATAATGCCGCTGAAATTACTGTCGAATGTTATACAACTCCGTCACTTGTTAACCCTTTAAAGACGAAGCGTATCTGTTTTATATAAGGACTCAGTGCGTACCGCGCTGTAAACACTCTCCACTTCGGTTATAAAAACCAGTCTCTTAATGTTTTATAAAGCAAAAGTTGCTGTTTGTTCTGAGATCCGTACAAAACACATAAACGCAATGTGGGCACAACGTAGAATTTTTTAATGTTAAACCTGGTAGTATGTAAAGTTACCGCTAGGCTTTAAAAGGTTAAAGGCAAAAGTTGAATCACCTCTAAGTTAGGCCCAGTCGCTATACCCGCATAACACACTCTTGCATAGAGAAGATGCTGCTCTTTTCTGAACTTGTCCCTGTCCACGCATAGAGGCATATGCAAAGGGCACAGGTAGAGCTCCACTCATTCTTAACTCCAGAACGAGATGGGAGTGGTCAACTACACGCTCCGGCCGCTTCAACCCCAGGAAAAAAGCCTCGGTAGCCATTGGATACGAGGCTGGGAGGGCCCCAGGGCCGGTCAGGGCGTTTGGAGAACGGAAACTGTCTTATATATTACTAAAAACGTGACGCTGTCCCTGTGCTTAACTGAGCACCACGCCCTGACGACGCAGACCTATGGGGATACGGAAGCATAGCTCCAAGCTTAGTAGTGGAGGCAGGTGACTGGTTACAATCTCGCCCCAGCCACTTCATACCCTAGGAAAGCGCGTCCAGGAGGCTGAATGGGACGATGTGGAGAACGGAAAATTTCTCGCAGTCTGATCACTACACAAACTGGGCTATCCCAGCTCTTTCCTAAGTTCAGTATTGAGGTGACTGGGTTTCCTTACTGTAAACAGCATACATTAGGTACCTGAAATATGTAATGATGCAAAAGTGTCACAGAGAAGGGCGCACCAAAGAGGGGGTGGGGCTGCGGCCTGCAGCCCCCGCCAAAGCCCCCAAAAACTGAAATTTAAAAAACACATATTTTGTAGATATTATGATATCAAAAGTTTTACGTTATTTCCCCTTCAGCCGAAATCAACCACTGAAATCGGCTGATGACTAGTACATTACAATTTTGAAAAATAAATTACCAAAATTTAAAAAAAAACAAGACAGGACGCTGTGATTTAAGCAATGGCACATGTATTTATATTCGTACGTATACAAATACAGTTGCAGACAGTGTTATGTTGTACTTACAACATGATTTTATAATACAATTTGTGAAATCGAACAAAAATTATACATAGCCTCACAGTCATCCACCCCCAAAGGAAAAATTCTGCGTGCGAGCCTGGTGACAGATATATGAAGAGAATAAAATTTAATTTCTTCAATTATTGATGGTATTCGCAATACATTCGAGCAGGAGTCACTACACCTTGCGTATTACTGTGCTGTTCTTGCGAAGTACACCCTGTAGGAGTAACCTCGTCACCAGTCATAACCGCTCTTGTGACGATGCGCGAACAAGCCGGAATGCTGTCTGCGCTTAGATGGAGGTGTAATAACATTCTCTTGCTAACGGCAGTATTTGGATGAAATCTTACGCCGTGTTCCGAGTCAGTTACAAGGTGAAGAAAATTAATTTCATCCCCAGAGCTTGTAATGAATATGCATTACACAGAATCGCAGTACTAAGTGGTGTACCAACAGTATTAAGAACAGTGCTTCAGGCAGACAGACAGACAGACAGACAGACAGACAGACAGACAGACAGACAGACAAGTCGTTAGAAGGCGTTGCGTTCCAGTAACACAAATCTTCGTCTTTCATCTGAGCTCAGGAACTAGAAACCATTATGCTTCGATCAACAACGAGGAACGACACTACGTACACTGAGTTAGTGGCAGCGTTGCTAAAACAGATTTAAAAAAAAAACGAAAAGTTATCCCTTTAAGGTCGATTCACATTATGCGGCACGACACACGACACGACACGACATGATGAAATATTTTTGTATGGTTTTGCTATGCTCGAATTCACAGCTGCCGGTCACCGACAGGTAAATAGGAAGACAGGCAAAGACCGCTGTCTGGATTGGAAGAAAATATTCTGTACGTCACTGCCGGCAGAAATGAATGCACGCTGGCTTTTGTCGTGTCGTGTCGTGCCGTATAATATGAATCGACCTTTAGTCTATTTACGAACACTTTCGCAAATGCATGACGACGCAGTCCTTATACCGACTGGTTTATGAGCTGGACTATACGGTATTCGAATCCCGGCAGGGGCACGGGATTTTTCTCTTCTCCAATAAAAGCCCAGACCTGCTCTGGGGCCCACCGTGCCTTCTACTCAATAAGTGCCGCGGATTTTTCCAGACTGTAAAGCGACAGGGGCGTGAAATTGGCCACTCATCTCCATCTCGTGCCCAGGTTAACGAAGAGTGTTGCAACATCGCTACTCCACACACACATCTTCATGGAGTGGATAGGAACAGCTTTATCTCCAGCTTCTCAACCACAGAAGTTATACAGCGTGGAAAAAAAGGAACCGCGTGAATGTGTGAACCATACCGTAATGGCGCCGTGGTCTACTTTAAACTATTGTTTGATGATTTGGCACTTTGTTTTTGCGAATATGCCGCATTCTGGAGGTAACTCAACCGGTTAGCTACACTTTATCGCGATTTTCCTCAGAGTTTCGCCAAAAAAGATTCTAAAATAGTGTCTGAATCCTGTTACGGTCGCAAATATTTTCCCCACCAATCACAACCACCGTTTCTAACCTTTGACGTTTGTGTGTGTCAATAATCCGAAATCAAGGTAGCATCAATCTCACAGAAAGTAAGCAAACGCCGAGGCACGTTGGTCAGGACCTTCAAGTACGTAACAGGCTTGCCAAACATTAACCTAGCGGTAACTTTACGTACCATCAGGTTTAACATTAAAAAACTCTACGTGGTGCCCACATTGCGTTTATGTGTTTTGTACGGATCTCAGAACAAACAGCAACTTTTGTCTTATAAAACATTAAGAGACTGGTTTTTATAACCGAAGTGGAGAGTGTTTACAGCGCGGTACGCAGTGAGTCCTTATATAAAACACACATGCTTCGTCTTTGAAGGGTTAAATTATCAGTTGTGGAACGTGCAGGATGGTCCAGATTATGAAGTGTTACAGAGTTGGTACGATAATCAGTCACGTTTATTGAGACTCACTTGTTACTTCTCTGAATTACCCGATATCCTGCCTTGAACCAGGCTGCAGCTTCAACGTACGTACGTGAAAATTATCACTGCTCACTCGATTATGCCCTATAATTTATACAGCGTCGTTAAATAAATCTGAAACTAAATCAATCCTTATACAGGCCTGGAAAGGCCCTGAGCGTTCCAGGAGGCTGAGGCTCTCAGAATATCCAGACAATTGGCATACGAAGGTGATAAAGTTGTCAGTCCTACGCACCGGCCGCCTTTAACTGCAGGAGATACCCTTGGTATTCATTTCTAATAAAGGCTGAGTCGACTCCAGTGCGACCGGAAGGATTAGGTCGATGACAAATCCCAGTGACACCATCGGGATTCGAACCCGCGACCTTCCGGCTTGCAGTGATGTGTCTCAACCAAATGAACCATCGCGTACCCCTAAATAAGTTAAGAACTAATTCGTCTGAATTTTTCTACACTTAATTTTAAATTGTTTCGGATTTGTCTGTTTTTTAAAAGATCTTAAGAACAAGTTTGTATTTGTTTTGCTTCTTAGCCTTTCTGTGTGTCTACCCTCGTACTTTCACTAACTTACTTTGTCCTCCTTTCCGTTACACATGACGAAGCGATTGAGTAGTTTAGGTTTTTACATAACAAGGAAGTTCTTGATTTACACAAGCATGGTGCATAACACGCTGGACTTGTGGCTAGGACAGAGAAGACACGAAATGCACACAAAATTTTTATGGGGAAATCAAACGGAAGGACGACGATACGGAAGAGCAGCACCCGTATCTTCGTAAAACAAACTGTACTGATGGCAGAAAGATGGCACCCAACAGGGCCTGTAACAGGTTTGGTATTACCTGCGCAAAACCTTCGGCTTCTGTTACACCACTACTGGACACACTTTGTTCTTAAAGTGTTCGCCACGCGTTCTCCACAACATTACGGATCATTCAGAGCACACTGTTATGTCTTCTAGGAGACACAGAGAATATTAACCTTTTAAACCCTAGCGGTAACTTTACATACGACTAGGTGCAATATTAAAAAATTCTACGTGGTGCCCACATTGCGTTTATGTGTTTTGTACGGATCTCAGAACAAACAGCAACTTTTGCCTTATAAAACATTAAGAGACTGGTTTTTATAACCGAAGTGGAGAGTGTTTACAGCGCGGTACGCACTGAGTCCTTATACAAAACAGATTACGTTTCATCTTTAAAGGGTTAATGAGTGAAGAATGAAGCGAGAAGCTGTGTTTGCTAGCAAACGTCCGAGTACAAAACTTTTTTTACAAATGTTAAAAACTTCTAATCGCAGTGTGTAACAAGTTCGGTATGAGACTGACTACAAAAACAACTTTTTTGTTATCTTACATCAACTCATGAAATTACGAAAAACATTTCTGAAAGCCAGTGCTGCCCGGCAAATTTGTATGCATTCAACAGAGTTTAGACTAGACAAACAGTCCGAAGCTCAATGAGACTACGGAGAAAGTCTCCGATTATCCAATGACGAACAAAAGTTCAATTTGTTACATCGCCTCCTAAGCTGAATACTGAATTCAGTAATATAATAGTAAACTTCCACGACTGTGAATAATGAATTCACGCATCGCCGAACGTAGGTTAAGCAACACTTGGCTTGGTCAACTGATAACACGTTCAGATGAATTCCCCCAGTGCTCTCTCTTTGACTAGTTGTTGAATGAGAACTTGGCTTCGGCAAACAGACAAAGACAGACAGACAGACAGACAGACACACACACATACATATATCGGCCTACACAATCTTTGACACTCATCATATTAATCCATGTCGATGACGAAACGTCCGAATCTTCCCGCTTTCTGGGGCTGATAATTGAAAAAGTATGCTACTACGTACAAGAAGTACGGTACCAAGTACACGAAGCATGCTGCTAAGTACATAAGTACGCCGCTTATTACAAAACGTATGCTGCTCACTACTAGCAGTGCGCTGCTAAGTACACAGCCGCGACATTTCTTATATTTATTTCTAGCAAACAGTGTCACCGGAAGAAATACGGTCACAATTCATGAAACGTTCAATTATTTCCAACACCAACATCGCAAGCGTTTAACAAAGCAGCAAAAGAGCGTCTCTGACTCAGGGTTCCAAACTCCTGTGCCAAGAGGGCTGGCGCAAGCTCAGATAGAAAACCGATATGTATGGCAAAAAAAAAACCAAATTCGAAACCTCGGAATCAGTTACCGCTTGATGATGGTTATGATGATGATGATGATCATCATCATCATCATCATCATCATCATCATCATCATCATCAGTTCAGCCCATCCTTTTTTTTTTGGACTACCTACAGATTAGCCCCGTGCTGTCACTGTGTTACCGCATAAGCCCACAGCAGACCGTTTAACGTAACTGACTACATCTAAATTCTGAAAACACCTCACTGCTTACAAGCAGCGGACGCCTTTCTTCTGTGTGTGTGTGTGTGTGTGTGTGTGTGTGATTCATATACGAAACGTTCCCATTCCCCACCAGCTTATCTTATCACAGTAAGTATATTTAACTTTTTCACCGGGTCAGGCTCATTTTCCCAGTTTTATCAGTCCCCCGCGGTCCTGGCAATTACAACGCAGAAAAAAAAATAAAGAACTGAAAAAGAGATGGAGACAACTGAATAACGTAACAAAAGAGAAATGAGAAAGAAAGGAAGGCAACAGAAAAAGAGGGTACGGACAACAAGACTTCGTCTGATGTAACCGTTTTCATAACTTTGAAATGTGCTGCTGTGTTCGTTAAAATGAAACCAGATCCAGCCCCCCAAAAAATATTGAAATATTAGTCGTGTGATTTCTTTATTCTGCTGCAGTGCTAAGGACACGGGACGCCCATTTTACGGAAACATAACACTGTCGTGTCGACGTTACACGCAACCAAATGTGGTTACAAGGCACAGCCACATCTGTAATGGATACTGTTCCGAACTTTAAGGTCTATATTAAACTGAAATACCGCCGAAACCCTTAGTGATGTCGACCTTATCAGCACTGGTACAAACCTGAACTGTTTCCAAGCAGAAACGAACAACCATTTAATATTGAACATCCCCGTTGGCGTAGGAATACAATGTGTAAAATCTTCAGTTTCTTGAAGGAAATCAGTCACGACCAACGTTGTATTGTTTTATTTATTTTAAGACTATTGGACTACCGATTTCGGCCAATTACAGCCATAATCAGGGTCAACAATATACTTTTAACATTTATATCTTTTTCCATAATTCATGTGTATTTTATCTTTCTATACTATACGTAAACAAGGCTTTTTACCTTATATAATCTTAACTGTGTTGCAAAAAAGCAAGGCCTTCCTCTTAACTGAGCAGAATTTCATGCATTCATGTTTTTTGTGGAGCCTGACGATACCTGTATTTGGCGGAAACCGGCAGCCCAATACTTTTAAAATAAAGTGAAGAAAACAAGGTTTGTCGTGACTGATTTCCTTCAAGGAACTGAAGATTTTACACACTGAACAACCGTTTCTTTCTCTCTTTGTGACTGAACGCACAATTAAAAATTATTCCAACATGTGGCCTTGTTGCACCAACGCACAAAGACGACAGAGTGCCAAATTTGCGAAAGGAACAGCTATGACTTGACACCCAGAAGTAAATAATGACTACACGAAGTGTACTACAAGGGCCGCGTTCTAATGTGAGACCGTGTGACAAGTACGACAAACGAATACATGAATCAAAACGCCAAATAATGTAAGTACTTAAAATTTTGCAAAATTTTACTCCACTCCAAACCTCCAGCGCTCACAGAAACTATTCAAATTTAAGTGACATGTGCAAAGGAGAAGTAAAAGATTTTGACAAAACAGCCTAACATTCCGTAATTCGGTGGGCTTCAAAGTCAGTATCTGCAGAACCCTAGTGACTAAATTTGAATTTTCGCGGAACTCCTGCAAAGTAAACGTGTACACTCTACGTGCAAAAATGAAACAAAATACAATTACAGATTATCTAGATCCTGTTCACCAGTTTCACTACATCAGTAATGTGCTCAGGGAACCGCAGTGTTCCGTTTAACACAGTTTAACCCTTTAACCTTTTAAAGGCTAGCGGTAACTTTACATAGATCAGGTTTCACATTAAAAAATTCTACGTGGTGCCCACATTGCGTTTATGTGTTTTGTACGGATCTCAGAACAAACAGCAACTTTTGCCTTATAAAACATTAAGACACTGGTGTTTATAACCGAAGTGGAGAGTGTTTACAGCGCGGTACGCACTGAGTCCTTATATAAAACAGATACGCTTCGTCTTTAAAAGGTTAAAGACGAAGCGCATCTGTTTTATACAAGGACTCAATGCGTACCGCGCTGTAAACACTCTCCACTTCGGTTATAAACACCAGTGTCTTAATGTTTTATAAGGCAAAAGTTGCTGTTTGTTCTGAGATCCGTACAAAACACATAAACGCAATGTGGGCACCACGTAGAATTTTTTAATGTTAAAACTGGCGGTACGTAAAGTTACCGCTAGGCTTTAAAAGGTTAAAGACGAAGCGCATCTGTTTTATACAAGGACTCAATGCGTACCGCGCTGTAAACACTCTCCACTTCGGTTATAAACACCAGTGTCTTAATGTTTTATAAGGCAAAAGTTGCTGTTTGTTCTGAGATCCGTACAAAACACATAAACGCAATGTGGGCACCACGCAGAATTTTTTAATGTTAAACCTGGCGTTATGTAAAGTTACCGCTAGGCTTTAAAAGGCTAAGCGCCACTGACAAACAACACACTGCCATGCTTCTCAGTGCATTTAGTTCAACAACTCAGCAAGTTCCGCATTACGTCAAAACAAACAATTTCTGGCCGAACCTTAAGCCATTCTTGTGCCGCCGGGTTCTGTGACTGATGACCATTTCAGATGCAGTTTCACCAATGCTTGTTCACTGGTTGTCCCGAGAACGTTGATCGATATATTCCTTAACCTCAACACATGTTCCTGTCGATGACCCCCCCCCCCCCCACCCCCAGAATTCGCCTATTCGCAAATCTGTTCCAGCTCACACATTCACAGCCATACTGAACTCTCAAGTTACGTACATTCCATTCACTTTCACGTCCTCTCATTACTAAATTCCCATTACAGTCTATCATTCTGATCGTGCATTTAAAACACAATGAAAATCGACTGCTGTGACTTAAAATTACGGAAAGATACTTCACTGTTTACACCCATCATGCTTCTGGGTTCTTATGCAGCGTACATTCGTAGTTACCGACGTTTCGGGACAACCTATCAGTCCTTTCTTGAAGGGTCAAACAGGACTGCTTGACCCTTGAAGTCTGGTCTCGGCAGTCCGATACGAGGTTATTAACGTTTCGGTGAAATGGGAAGAAAGAAGACCTCGGAAACTGTGTAACTGGTCTAATTTTTTCTCCTTTCTTTCACATGTCATCCATCCAGCCTTCCACTTCCTTCGCTTCCCCTTTCTTACTTTATTTTCTTCTTTCTTTCTTTCTTTCTTTTTCTTTCTTTCTTTCTTTCTTTCTTTCTTTCTTTCTTTCGTCTTGTCCATTCCTCTTTCTCTGTTTACTTTACTGCTCCTCCACTTCGTGGTCCCCGGCATGATGAGTTGCCGCAACTTTCTGACAACTGCCATCCATCATACTACCGCTCACTTTACGACTTGTAATGGCACAGCTCTGCACAGCTTCCAGCCACTTGATCCAGTAAATTTTCTAACTGGTTAAGCTCTCTGAAGTCATTTCATGATGGCAAGCTTGACCACGAACTGCCACTTCTTCCGGTTAAGTTTGATGTTATTTGAACGGAAACTTTTAAACATGCAACACAACATACTGGAGAACATAAACACGCAACACAACATAACTGGAAAACAAACATGCAACACAACGTAACTGGAGAACATAAAACACGCAACACAACATAACTGGAAAACAAACATGCAACACAACGTAACTGGAGAACACAAACACGCAACACAACATAACTGGAAAACAAACATGCAACACAACGTAACTGGACATCATAAAACACGCAACACAACATAACTGGAAAACAAACATGCAACACAACGTAACTGGAGAACATAAAACACGCAACACAAAATAACTGGAAAACAAACATGCAACACAACGTAACTGGAGAACATAAACACGCAACACAACATACTTGAGAACACAACTATACAACACAACATAACTGGAAAATACAAACATGCAAAACAACATACTTGAAAACATAACTATGAAACACAACATAACTGAAGAACATAAACACGCAACGTAACGCAACTGGAGAACATAAAGATGCAAAACAGCATACTGGTAAACATAAAATCCACATCTTATAAACGACTTTACATTCCGATGTGGCAGTTTATGGTTGATGCGCCCTGGGTGCGGAGACAATGGGCCCGATGTTATATGATATTCAAATACAATTATGAGATCCGCAGAAAGCAGGCACTACCAGTGGTCCAGTCGCCTTCACCACGATACTCCTGAACGCTTTAATATTGCTGCAGACGGCCAAGCAGGGACGGCGCGTCACCACCTGGCGGATCGGCCGAGCCCCAAACGGCCTGCCCATATACCGTATGAAGATGCATGCCCTGTGTAATATTCGTGAAACAGTGCGATGCAGTGTCCTGTATACAACCCGTCTCTGTTTAAAATAAGCGGCACTGCGCAGCACAAATCTCGTTCAAGACATCTGAATCCTTATGTCCACACGCTCCTCCTCCTCCTCCCCCTCTTACCACCACCACCACCACCACCGCCACCGCCACCGCCGCCGCCACCACCATTACTACCACCAAAACCATCACCACCACAGCCACCGCCACCACCACTACCACAACCACCACCACCGCCGCCGCCGCCGCCACCACCACCACTACTACCACCACCACTACTACTACTGCTGCTGCTACTACTACTACTACTACTACTACTGCTACTACATATAGGCGAAAACCACAGAGCGGCAAATTATGGCCGACAGTTCATATGCAGTAATTATCTGGCCCAATGCGCTGATAAATATGGCAAGCAACACATTCCACGTGAAGTTCGCAGTAAATCACACCGTACTGTCAGTACAGTTTCATGCTGAATGCCAAACAAATGACAAATTCGGGCCAGCTGGACCAAAACTTCAAAGCGCAATGTCTTGTGCACGATGCGGAGAGAAAGGGTTAACACGCCCAAACCTACTTCGGGTTACGATTTCTTACTTCCAAAGTTACAAGTCAGATGACTGGTGGTTACTCCGTTTAAAACTAAACGAAGTCTACATTACACATAAACGCTCACTCCGTACCTCACAGAAGACACTGTGCTTCCATACGAAAGGCCAATCAGCTAATGTAATTTACAGAAATAATCGCTGTTAACTGTGAGAACCATACGCCAACACAAACACACTGCGTGGGCAAAATTCATAGTTGTGTTAAACCTTGCGGTTCACAGTCACCAAAGGGACTTAACGGATCAAACTGGAGACGATGCGCAAATTTCACCAGATTATGGACGGGGTTACTGTGAGTAACGAATCGGAAGGTGGACGCCAGCGGTCGTGACCCGGACCTAAGGCACGACTGCAGCGTGTGGACGGAGGTACAAAAATATACAGGCCAAGTCGGTTATAATGTCAACAATAGGACCGAATATTTTATGTCGTTATAAGCGAGTGTTCTTATAACCGAACAGTGTAACGTTATGGTGAACAATGACGAATTAATTGGTACCACAGAACATCTGACGTTATATACGAAGTGTCGCATTAACCGATGTCGTTATAACCGGGATCGAAAGTATGTTTATTATTTACCGATTATATATTCACAGTGTCCGTAGCGGCTTATATACTGTACAAAGGTCCCCTGGTTAATAAGTAATGAACTGCAAGAGCCGTAAATCGAAGCTGTCTTGACCTACTTGTTGAAGTTCGTTATTTCACTACGCTGACAACTGATAGGCTCATACAGCGGTGGGTCATGACCTAATTTGACATGTCCCAGCAGACGCCCGGAAGAACTCATAATACACATGAAAATCTCATTTAAGGTCATAAGTGTTACTCGCTGAGCCAACGTGCTCGATAGTTAGCAAGAAAACAAATCAGACATCAAAAGTCATATCAGTCTGCGAGGGTGTTTCGAACCAAGGACCTCCCGAATATAAAGTAACAGGTGTGCCATGCAAACCGTGGATTTTATTGGTTGTTCTAATGACTACAGTCCATTCAAAAGCTACAACATTCCGGTTTTATGTAATTATGTTTAACTGAACGCCATACACAAGACAAAGGCAAAGGTAAATCTATCCCACTACAGGCCCTTAGAGTTCCTGGGCGTTCAGTGTCTCAGAATTTCTAAACAATCGGCACATAAAGGCGGTAAGGTTGTCAGCCCTAAACATCGGCTGCCTTTACCTCCAAAACACATCCCTGGTACTCATTTCTGTTAGTGGCTGACTTGACCCCTTCTGCACAAGGTATCCAAAATTAGTTCTAATGACTGACCGTACGTACTACAAACTGGTGCGTAGCAAAGTTACTGAAATTCGGTGTGCCCCAATCACTTCGAGTTGCAGTTTCGCAATGGTTTTTTCTCATACATACAGGTCATGAAATACTGGAATACAATCGTTCTATCGATTAGCTTTTCGCGATCAGACAACGCCAACGTTCACGAGATGAGAGCGACACACGAACACTTGCTCTATCCTCTTACACGCCACAGACGGCAAAGGAATGCCGTTATCTTGTCACGAGGTCTTTGTTTGATTAGGCTAGTCTCTTAAACTCACGGAATGGTGTAATATGCAAACTGCATGACTACTGGTGTAAAGCATGGCCTTGTAACTTTCATCCGGTGCCAGCCAGACGGTTACATGACAAATTTCACATCCGTTACTGACAAAGATCAGAACTCTGTGAACCTGGGTACACCGAAAATCTTCTCAAACATTCCGTTGACACAGAAAAAATCGATAAATCTATATTCATTGAACTGTAGTTTATTTTGAACACGCAGTCAGCACCTCAAAAAACTGTTAGTGAAAACGAACTGTCAACGGTACTCAAATAGGCGGATGTGATCTAATATACGGTAGAAGGTAAAGCAATCCCTGCACAGGCCTGGACAGGCCCTGAGGGTTCCAGGAGGTTGAGGCTCCCAGACCTGAACACAATCGGCACATGAAAGTGGTAGGGTTGTCAGCCCAAAGCACCGGCCGCTTTTACTCCCCAGGAAATATTCCTGGTGCTCATTTCAGTTAGAGACCCAGTCGACCGCCGGGCCATAGTGCAGTTCTAATATATAGTACTGTGCCCTATTTATTTGGACGTACTCAGTAACACCAAGAAAACCTCCCGCCGTAGGTATCTATGTTTCGTGCAGTTATTCGAAATAGGAACTTTCGGAGTGCAAACGACTGGCTCCGTTTACTCACGCAAGAAGGACGCTACGAACAAATGGCGACACAGAAATAGATAAGGAAGGAAAGAAAGCAAGAAACGTATGAAGCCAGGGCCAAGTGTATACGATTTCAAACGGTCAACAAATACACTCACTCTGCTCTAAGTAACTGTATGCTTTGCAGCAAGTCGACGTGGAAATTTGTGTCTTTGCCAGCGAGCGTCTTGTAGATTTCGCATATTCGCAACCACATCACCACGTGCCTGTCGGTCCGTCCGTCGCAGGCACCATTACCGTTTATACCTTACCATGAATAAACAATTCTCTGATAAATATATACTGTAGGAACAGGTGCAGGCAGGGCCAGCCCGAGACATGTAGGCACCCCGGGCAGGCTAATAATTTGGCGCCCCTTCAAACAGACATTCTTTAAACTTTTTCGGCCCAGGACAGGGCTGGCGGACATTTCCGAGCGTGAGTGCCCAAACTGCAGATGGCGTTCGGAGAAATTATTTCGCATATGGAAACGTGAGTGTATGACCATTCCAGTGATGACCCTGGCAGCTGCCCGGCTGGCCGTGGCTGCAGCCATAGAAGGAGAATAACGCTGAAATGAGTCTTGAAGAAACAGGTTGAGAGGGTGTGTGCTGGATTCATCTGGCTCAGCATAGGGGCATGTGGCGGGCTGCTGTGAACACGGCAATGAAACTGCGAGTTACATAAAATGCACGGAATCTAACGAATAGGCGGAGAACTACCGGCTTCCCAAGCGCAACTTTGCTTCCTGTAAATAGGAATAACTGTACTGTGCTACCTGCCGCGACGGAAGAGTATGTTACAAAGAATTAAACCTGGCTAAAATGCCCAGAATTTGAACACAAAATGCAATACAATTCTGTACCATTTTATGAACCGTTCGTGCATAAGAGTTAACTGCTCCCTGATGCATGGTGTGTGGTTAACGAAAAGGTAAAGTACGTTTATATCAAAAAATCTGCGGCGGTCTTATTTCTGGACAATCGCCAAAACAATCAACTTCTTGGCAGACTACCGCGTTTTGCGCGCTCGAACCACCCACCTGACGTTAATTAAAATTTTGAGTATAAATACTTCAAATATATCAGAAACACATATCTGTCACCCAACAAGGGTACTATTTAATCCAGTAGCGTTTCACAGCCGAAAACGACCGTAAAGCAATCGAAGACGGCGGACGTCGCACACACGCCAAAGTACGCCAGTGGGTTAATTTACGGTAATAATAAATTGGAACAGGGGAAGAATAAGAGACAGGCCTGAAGTAACGACACGGTTCGTGGCTACGAGAAAAAATAGATCAGCATTTAATCCAAAAATCGACAACAAAAAGAGCTTAATAAACCTCGGCGTCAATGGAAGGATAATATTAAAATGGATGTTTTCGTGTGCTTCAATTGTTGGCTCTTGTGGACAGCGTAATTCATCACGAGAAACCACAAAAACTGGAAATTTCTTTACCGATTGAGTGATTGTTTCTCACAATTCGCAATGCTTCACGTAACTGGTCAGTCCCTCAGTTCAGGTAGACGGCTGGGTAATGAAAATTGAAAACTCCAGAGATGTTAATCACACCTGAGCTCGGTTCCGAATAAATTAACATTCACTTGCCGCAGTTTTGTGGGGTAAACATCTTGCTCTTCTGTTCGGCCTTTCTGGATACATTAGGACCAGCGGTTCTGCATTAGGGAAGCGGGTTATAGTGGCAGATGGCGTGAGCTAGGTTAATTGAAAATTAATTATCGTCGTAACCATCAATCGAGGAAGTAAACACAAAGCAATTTCGCCTACGGAAGACGGCTGTCTTAAACCGCCCGCACTATCTGCACAACGCACGTGTGGACCTTTCAGCTCTTGTGGAATGAACACTGTTCCCTGAACAGTTTCGAATTGGAAGTCCTGATTCCACTGATATGACGGAACTTAATTAAAAACATCTGGGTTCAGTCTGAAAAATCCCTTAAGTTCATGGGGTCCGGGAGACAAATGAAGAACCTATGGTTACAGGTGTCATCAAATGCGCGTTTTTATACAGTTACATCAACTCTGGGTCGTAGTAAGTTGGTCCCTGTCATGGTCTTCAGATATGGATGGCAACTGCAACATGCGGAATAAACAGTCGCAGACAGCCGACACGGGGTGGTCCTCCAGCCTGGGGTTTGGGCAAGGTACTAACAACCCCTTAACGTAAAAGACTTAACATGTTACGAACTGTTTAGAAAAGGCTAAAACTTCGACATATCCTTTGAAATGTTCTTTGAGAAAGAGGCTGGGATGTATAGACTGGCTGGATCTGGCTCAGGATAGAGACAAGTGGCACGGTCTTGTAAATAAGGGAATGAACCTTCAGTTTCCATAAAATCCAGGTCATCTCTTGACTCGCTGAGGACCTATTAGCTTCCGAATAAGGGCTCTACTCCACGGAGACAAACTTAGGTACACGCGTTCTGAGTTTTTGCAAAAGATGAAGACAAGCCGTCTGCTGCGAGTTCCGGCCCTTAGTACCCGCTGTACCCGGTACGGCCTGATTGAGACTCAGCCGGTCTCAACGCGGCAGTGCAGTTTTCTTTACGCAGAGAACAAGACAGCGCACATGCGAATGTTCACGTCTGTCCATTTGAGCCCCGCATTTCAAATCCGAAACATCTGGGCGCATTTGCGTTCAGATATGCAGGATACGCCACTGGAAGCTAGCCTAATTCGAATTTTAAATTCTCTACAGTCAGTGACAGTCACGTAACCGAAACATTGCTTCTAGGCGTACAGCGTCACCAGGGCATCTCTCCGATCTGTCACAGTTACTGTTAACGTACGGTGTTGCCGTTATCAGTGCTCTTTTATGGACCAAAGTTACCGGAACTCGTCTGACCAATAATGCTCCTGTTGCAGCTGCTGCTGCTGCTGCTGCTGCTGCTACTACTACTACTACTACTACTAGCGATAATCGTGTTATAGAAAGTCTGAGTCTATTGGCGTCGTCGAATTAAACGTCCTGAAACAGATACGGTACATAACACAGGCGTGGTACGTATAACGTACCATCGAGGCGCGTTTGCGTAACCAGTTACCGTGGAGAAACCAGTAAGTATTACGCATTATGCATGTATGTGTGTGTGTGTGTGTGTGTGTAGCCTTAGTTATCCAGCATCAAAAGCGCATGCGCCATATAATATTGTCATCTGTGGCCTGTGTGGCTGTACCATCCATATTTTTCCACATTATCTCACAAACGGCACGAATTTCGGAAAACGTTATTGAACATAAAATGTACGTTTTGATTTTCTCTACAACATCTGTCCGAAACATTTCTCATTACTAAGAATTCAGCGATATATAATTATAAATGTACATAGGTTTTCATGTAAAGTACCCGTTATTCTTGTCAGATTTTAATGAAACTTGAATTTTCTCGACATATTTTCGAAACATACTCAAATACTAAATTTCATGGAAATCCGTCCAGTGGGAGCCGAGATAATGCATGCGTACGGATGGACAGACACGATGAAGCTAATACCCGCTTTTCACGGTTTTGCGGACGCGCTAAAAACGCTCCTTTAAATTGCAATCCAAGTCTCGAGCAAGTGGCAACACCACGCACTATACCCGCCAGCTTTACATAAACGGGATTTACAAATTAGTACGCTACGAACATGCTTCTGCAGTCCCGCACGCCTCCACCAGTTCAGGGCTTACACCGGGCATACGCATCACATAACGACAACCTAGATTTAACACGTTCTTGAGAAGTATTTACAGATAACTATTACACTATTGGGGCCAAGGCAACACAGTGCAGTCAAGCGGTCACAGCACCGGCGCAAAAAGCAACATGACACCAAACATACGAACATCCCAGCAGCAAGCAGCGTTGACGGGTCACTTAGTGCTTCCCAACTCACTCTGCCTGCTAGCCATACCCCCCACACACTAACTGCTGTAGTTGGTGACAACGTTACGTATGGCAACACAGGACTACCACATATCTCTTCCACTCCGATTCAGCAACTAGCTGGCACTCCCCACTCCTTTATACTGCCATTTTTCCGCATTCTTTTGCCCCCGGGATCTAAGAATCTGTAACACGAAGCATGCTGTAAAATTCCTACCCTAACGTCTTTTAGTTAAAATCCAATGACCGAGGGGATATGTACAAGCAATATATATCATGTCCTGCGGCCATGCTTATGATAGCAAAGGGTGCTTCTACCAAGGGTGGCTTTAAACTTCACTCCAGCAAATAAGGGAAGGGCGCAATATAATTAACAATCTTCAGATGAGGAACGACGTACAAAGAAAACAACCCCGTTGCAGCAGTTTATTAAGGCACAAAATAGGTTACGGGGGGTGGGGGGTGGGGGAGTCTCTTTCCCCTTCAATAGGCTGTCGACGCTTGCTGCCGAACAAGAAGTTCCATTTGCGTCAGAAGATCGAGTTATGCCACCCGCACTGCTTACAGTGTGACTGCTGCTCAGTCGCTAAGGCAGAACAAAAATTCTGCCAAAATTGCAAAGATGCTAACGTACCTTCGCTACAGAATGTCTATAGCATGGGAAACAAAGCGAAGGATTTGATGCAATTTACGATATTCGTTAGGCAGCCGAAGTAGTGTAGTGGGTCTCATGACTAGGCTACGGGCTGGATGTGTCCGGGGTTGGAAAGCTGGCACAGGCAAGATATTCATCCCTCCTCCCAAATGCCCTGACCGTCTCTGAAGCCCACCCATACGCCTACTCAATGGTTGCCGGGGTACGTTCCTACGGGTAATGTAGTGGGGGGGGCCTACAAGTGACACTTTCAGCTAGCGCCGTTGTTAGAATGAATGGACCTATATTTCCACTCCTCCTATACGCCGCCTTAGGCAGATTTGGAAAACTCCACCTATTACCGTAGTCCTTCCCCTAGGTCCACATACTTTCTACCCCCCCCCCCCCCCCGCACTTCAGTCTCAAACATCTTCCGAATAATCGTCGGTTTTGTCTATTCGTGGATAGCCGGTTGCATGTTCGTCACCGCGTACAAAAAAGCCCGGCAGCCAGACAAACCTTGCCCCAGCCTCTTAATTATTTCCTTACCATTCATTTAAATACTGTCCTTTCGTCTACGTCCAACTCTTCCCAAGTCTTCCCCTTCATCCATGCTTTCCCGCTACAACTATCTATGCATTCCTCACCTATCCCAAGCGTGCCACATAACACCGCCCACTGTAAATTATAAGCTGACACGCAAAACAAATTATCCAATATTCTTCCAGAAGACCGCGGTTTAAGTTACTGACCTACACAGACGCCTTGCATTCCGAACTCTGCATCTCGTGTCCATTTCCACTGCTCAGCACCCGACATCCTGTGTAACCCTTCCTAACGTATTAGTTTTGTCACTGTGATGAGTACTTCATCCACCGAACAACCCCCTACCTCACAGTCACACCCACCGGCACCTGTCTGTGACTGCATGCGCAATATATCGCCATCTGACCTCCACAGCTGAACGAGTTTCTCCATAACGTAACTTTCTAAGTCCTCTGTTAACGTCTCCGCACTTCCTCAAACACCATCAACTGACATGAATCTGATATTACGAGAACACGCACGGCAGCAATCAACGAACTTTTCGCCCGTTTCTGATACAGGGTTCACATATTACAGCGCCTTGTGTAGTGAGATATCCGTCTACGAAGCAAACGAGGCTAGCATTATCCACGCGCACGGCCTATCATGGCCACTTCTGTCACACCTTCCACTGTTTCTTGTCCAGACAGTAAACTATGTGCTGTGGGGTATCAGAAATGGCCTAACAGACTGGCAGTGAGAATACATCACAGCTGAACCCAGACCGCCGGAATGTGAAAGAAGAGCGCTTACGGACGATAGGATGGCCACAGAACGCCTTCGGAATTGATTTTACTTCACGGTGGCCGATGCAAAGGGAACTGCAATTACGCACTCCAGTCGACTGAAAATTTCGTAAATGTAAAAGCGAACAAATTCTCTCTTCTGCTCATCGAATCATCAGTGCTGACTCTAAAGACGTGAGAGGCACAAAATTGGCTTTTAAATAAGTTCCTAACTGCCCTTCTATGCGTTCCATGTCACCCAGATCAAGGGACGGGGTCAGCCGGGCAGCTGCCCGGGGCGCCAACCTATAAGGGACGCTAAGACGTCACTGGAATAATCTGATGCATGACGCTAGCAAACTCAGGTTTCCGCCTGCGAAAGAATTTTTTCCGAAAGTTATCCGCGATTTGGGCACGCAGCCTCAAAAAGGTTCACCAGCCTTGTCCTAGGCCGAAAAAGTTTAAACAATACTACCGGTTTGAAGTGGCGCCACATTATTAGCCTGTTCGGGGCGCCCACATGTCACGGACGAGTCCTGCATGTCACCCTTAGTCTCGTGTTTGTTTAAAGAAATAACTATTTACGCATTTCGACGCACTTTATCAGAATAAAAAAATTTATGACAGTAATCCACAGCTGGCCGATCCCAGTGGCCGCGCGGTCTACGGCGTGGGTTTGCGGCCTGTCGCTTGCTCGGATTGCGGGTTCGAATCCCGCCGGGGGCATGGATGGCTGTCTCTTTTGAGTTTTGTGTGTTGTCAGGCAGAGATCTCTGCGTCGGGCTGATCACTCGTGCAGAGGAGTCTTATCGAATATGGCGTGTCTGAGTGTGATCGTGAAGCCTCGATAATGAGGACGCCCTGGCCCACAAGGGGGGCTGTTGCTACATGAAAAAAAAATCCAGGGTGGAGACGAAAAGTAAAGGCCAAGACTGCGATGGCTGGAAAACGAAGCACTTGCAACAGCTCACAGAGTCGGTGAAAGAGAGAAACGCGCCATCTGTGCAAAGCAGCCACAGATCGTTAGAGGACCGTGAAACGTGACAGAAAGCGATGTCATATTTAAGTGTTTTAACACAATTTACAAAACTAATGCAGTTTTTATACAATTCGATACGGCTTTATCATTTCAATTCGTCAAAAGTACAACACGTTTGGCACCGAAAATGTGGTTTCACTGACGTCAAAATACCGAAATGTTTTAAAGCAAAACAAACTGGACGTTTTCACAACACATTGCACCTTCCTAACCTAACGCAACACATACATAAACACGGCCAAGGAGCCATTTAAAGGTGTTTAGGCTATGCCTATTTGAGGTTCTAACATATTCTAAGCCAACATCCATCACTGTTTTAGTTTCACGGACGCGTGACAAGGATCAATCACGCGGTAACGAAATACGTCTTCTGTCTCACGAATGAGCTGGCTATCACGAAACTTTCCGATTAGTGGTGCTTGTTAAGATAACTGAATTCTGTAATCAAATCCTCGCACAATTCTTATCACAACACCCTGAATGAAACTGGCCCACGAAACGCCTGAGTTTCTTCGCCCGCAAAAGGTCTAACAACTTTCACTTCGTGCAAAGAACCCAAGGTAAAGGCCACACACCTGATATCATCATGCTGTGTTTTATAATCAGTCTTCAAAAACATGTTCGAAAATTTCACAAAATTTATCCATACCGATATGCCTACTCAGTAAACACTACAATTTTCTAAAATTGCTTGTTAACTGTCACAAAATTATAGACCAAACGGACCAAGACAGTTGGAAGACCTTTGAAGAGACTATGAGACGAGGCCGAAACAGGTCTATTGAGGCCTAACTCACGATGAATGATCATGATGACGACGACGACGACGACGACGATGATGATGAATTGTCAAAAAAAAATTGCTGTGAACCCCAAGGAGCAGAAAATCACAGTTCCTAAACTAAAAACCAGGGCTGTGGAGTTGGTACACAAAACTTCCGAGTCCAACTCCCCGATTTTTAAAACTCCGACTCCAACTCCTTCACAAAATCCCAATATGTATTAATAATGGTAAACCTATAAAACGTTTCTTCACCACCACGTGAATCATCAGGCTACTTTTTAGACTTATAACCTATACTTAAGTATAAATCTAATTGTTACTGTAGCTATCAGGGCTCTGGGGTTGGAGTATCTAGTTAAGATTTTAGACTGAGGTCGGAGTCGAAGTCTGTACATTTTTACCGACTCCGACTCCACTTAAAAATTCCTTCCGACTCCGCCTCCGACTCCACAGCCTGCTAAAAATGCCAATAACATGCGTAATGGCGTGACATTATAAAAAAAGGACGGGCCCACAAATTTTCCTCCAAATCTTAGAGGCCGTAAGTGCGACATGTAGCAAGTTCCGCGCTGAAGACCCACAGTTCTGGTGTGACGTGTGAACCTCACTGGTACGTGGAGCCCTCTACGCGGTGCATGTGCAATGATACACATTTTCTTACGAGTAAAGAAAAAAACTGGAACAACTATGCTGAGAGTATTAGGTGCCACCGTACAAAATTTAGCCACCTGCGCGACAAAGTGCCCAAGATTTGTGCACCCGCAATGTGAGGGAGGATTTTCATACACTGTTCAGCATGTTTACGTGAACGCAATATTCTCAAAACAGGTGTGACCTACGGAATGTTGCCTACCCGTGAATCCCTTTTAACCCTCTAAACTCTACCACCCCAGGTTTAACACTAAAAATCCTACATTTTATCCACATCCCGTATTTACACATTCTGCACGGATCTTAAATAAACAACAATTGCACCACTATACAACATCAACCGAGAATCTTTCTAATTAAAGCACCCCGTGTTGTCTGTGAGGTATAAACAAAATGTGTGCGCGCGCGCGCGCACGCACACACACACACACAAAATGTAGACTGATTTTAGTCTTCAAAAGTTCAGTCACTTTTCTAAAAAAATAAATGTACCCCGCCTGTAACTTTGTGGGCAGCACTGAAGAAAGCTCGTTAATTACATTGCACGAAATATTTCATCTACGACGACCTCTTCCTAACTGTATTAAGCCAAACACAGTTCTTTATGATGTCAGTTTATGAAACTATCAGCACTGTTTTCACGTCCATCCTTCAGTTCGCAAAAAACATTTCACATACAGCAGGACATACGCCGGCAACGCACGAGTTCAATTCCAGGAATCTAAGCTGAGGCCGCCTCTGGGGCCAACCATGCACTACGCCCGCGCGTTGCCAGGGAAGTACATCGACACACGAGATCAACACTTCACTGACGGCTGTACCAGGAGTCAGGCGGTTAGTCATCGGCATCTCACCGCGGAGGCCCGGGTTCGATCGCGGGTCAGTCCATGTGGGATTTGTCGTGGATAAAGTGTAACTAAGACAGGTTTCCCCCCCCCCCCCCCCGCGAGTACTTCGGGTTTTCCCCTGTCAATTTCATTCCATCGGCATTCCATTCCAAGGAAAAACGGAAAAATAACTCATCACCTTCGTCACAGGATTGCACAATAAGCCTCAAGGCTGCGGTGCCCTTCACCACAAAAAAACCCCTTCAGTGACGCTGGGTTGTACATACCGACTACTGCACAAGACGGAGGACTTTTAATTTATGGTGCCCTTACGTAAATTCACAAACGTACGGTGCAGCGAGTCCGACAACATTTCAAGTATCATAGGTCCGTACGGTGCAACGAGGCCGACAATGTGCGACGAATAAGAGGTCCGTACGGTGCACCGACAACATCCTTCGCAATGAGTACCAGGTCTCTTTCCTGGGGGTAAAGCAGCCGAGGCGTGACCCTAACCACCCATCTCCATATAGTGCCGAAATTAAGCACGAGACGTAATAGTAATATATATCTCTATGCTTGCATTGTCACGTAACGGGACGACCTTTACCTTTACACTGCACCGAGGCCAGCACTGAAGATATGACAGTACCGCAACATACAGTATATGCCTTCATGATTCCAACGCACTAACTAAGCACCATCAGCAGCACAGACCTCCTCTAGCAAGAAGGGCAATGCAATATGGTGTAGCCGCTGAAAATAGCAACTTCAAAAGAGTCTTTGTTTACATCTTTCGGAATAAACATATTTCACATTTCACGGATCATTAGCAAGATGTCAGTTGCGAACCACAGATGTGGAACATGTTGCTAACACTTCGTTCAGGAAACTAATAGGATCTTTTTTGGAGTTACTTTAATTTACATCTCTGCCTTCAGACTTATTTTTAACTGACGCGATATGACACATGAACACAAAAAATTAAATCAAATCTAACATAAACTACAAACAGAAAGATGGACGTCCAGTAATTTCAAAACGTCTTGATTTTTTGCTCTGATGTCAACACACGGACCTATGATTGGGCCGTTATAACAGACAACTTCTGGGTTCTTTACTTACACGTCACAGTCCAAAAATGGGCGATGGCATGGATCCAAATAATGTTCCGGAGTTCGCAGAATCTTAGACTTTAAATATTATAAATACATCTTACTCTCCGCCGATCCCCGTGGCCGCGACGTCTAAGGCGTGGGTCTGCGGCCGTTTGCTTGCTGGTATTGTGGGTTCCAACCCCCCCCCCCTTCCCGGTGGCACGGTTGTCTCTCTCTTGTGAGTGTTGCGTGTTGTCAGATAGAGGTCTCTGCGTCGGGCTGATCACTCGTACAGAGGAGTCCTACCGAGTGTGGCGTGTCTTGAATGTGATTGTGAAGTCTGAACAATGAGGCGGCCCTGGCCCATTGGGGCTGTTGCGCCATGGGGGGGGGACACCCTCTCCCACCCGTCACCCCCTCTACCGTTCTCATTTCTTCTATTATTCCTTTCCCATTTTCGTTATTCTTCGACTTCTAGTGATTCTTACTGCCTAGTCTTCCACTTCACCTTTTCCGTAAAATAAACTTTCTCCCCACATCGTTATCCACCTCTAACAAAAACGCATGAAGCAGCAGGCAGTTACGTAGCAACGCAGAATTTACTACGTCAGTCATCGTTGACATGCGCATGATTTTCCTCTCAGGACGATCCGGTATCAGCACGTTCACATCCACGTTTGTTTGCATCACGAGTCAGCAGTACCAGACTGGGATTATGGTGCACTCCATACAGAAGCGTCACGCAACACTTTAAATTTACAAACAGGCCTGTAATTAAAATGCTGCTGTCAATAAATAAACAGTAGTTTGAAATTGCTTTCTCCATGCATTTAATCAACTTATTTTGTGTTACTAAACCAACCAAAAGCACACACAACATACAGAACAATATAGTTTTTATCTCTCCAGCATGTTTCGGCACTACTGTGCCATCTTCAGTGCCAGTTCTTACACCAAGTTTTAAAACTAGTTACAATATGATTAAAAGCAATCCCATTACAGGCCTGGACAGGCCCTTAGGGTTCCAGGAGGTCGAGGTTCCCAGATTTCTAGACAATCGGCACATGAAGGTGGCAGGTTGTCAGCCCTACGCACCGGCCGCGTTTACCCCCCAGGAAATATTCCTGGTACTCATTTCTGTTAGAGGCTGAGTCGACCCCAGGGCCATAGTGCGGCCGGAAGGATTATGTCAATGAAAAATTCCAATGGCACCATCGGGAACCGAACCCGCAACCTGCCGGTTTGTAGTGCAATGCCTCAAACAACTGTGCCACCGCGGTCCCCAAAATATGATTACATTCGTAATATTGTGTATACAGCATTCCGCAGTTAAGAGCAGTTTGCAGGGTCGTAACAGGGTACACAGTCTGTAATTCATTACAGGGGTATTATATGTAACAGAGCTGCGATAGTTTTCAAAAATTTCTGCCTGGTGTTATTATAGCTGTAAACCATCCCTGTCTGCTGAGCTACAATGTATTACAGGCTATGCATGCATGTTACCACCCTACAAACTGAACTTTACTGCGGAATGCAGTATATACAATATTACGAACGCAGTCTATCATATTGGAACTGGTTTTAAAACTTGATGGTATAAGAACTCCCTGAAGATAGAACAAAAGTGCCGAAACATGTTGGAGAATAAAAGACTCTACTACTGTTAATGTTGCATGTGCATTTCGTTGGTTTCTTCTATTCATTTCATATTACGTCTTATGGCAGGTCCATAACCTCTTCCAAAGCGAGCTCTCCACAGCGTGCGATCTAGTGCTTCCTCATTCAATTTCCACTATCCTGCCCTTTCCTTGAGGTCCTCCAGTAGCTGCTTACGTCTTCTTCACCTTCCCGTCACTCCCATCCCTCCCTCTATTTTCCTTCAGACCGTAGTTCCCAATTGGTTTAGTAAAAGAAAACAGCTATCGATGTGTGTGTGTGTGTGTGTGTGTGTGTGTGTGTGTGTGTGTGTGTGTGTGTGNNNTGTGTGTGTGTGTGTGTGTGTGTGTGTGTGTGTGTGTGTGTGTGTGTGTGTGTGCATACTCGAAGTCCCTGAAGCGTGGCGCGGCAATGAGCGGCCCCAAGCAGTATATACGCACAGCCACAAGGCAGAACCACAAGTCCTTCACACATGCAACATACCGCGCCTCCGTAAACGCATTCGACGTCCTTGACACATGTAACTGCGCGTCATTACATTCCAGCCCACGTGACGCTGCACAAATACACCTGTACATGATACGTGACTCTTTTCCGACGTTGGCGCCATTTTCCTAGAAAATATCGAATCGCTGTTCCGCAAAACATTGTAAGAAAAATGCTGAAGAGGGCAATATTTACCCACGTCTATCCAGTTCATTCAGTCTTGAACGTAAAATATTCTGAGTGTATATCACGACACGAGAAAACACTATTATTGCGCCATGGCCGTTAAAACAACGTACTTAATTGTGTTTCCATACACAGAGGTCTAACGTCTACTGTTCATTACGCAGTCATTCCTCGACAGAAGAAAATTATGTAAAATATACGTTACCAGGTAACACAGCATTATCAACATCAGAAATTCAGCGTTAATGGTGCCCATCTGCATGAAATAGTTGTGGCCGAAGCGGTACTTACCTGGAAACAGAACAAAACAGCAATAAGAACATATACAAAATAGTACACAAATACTGGAAGCAGAGAAACACATATGTAAGTAGTAAATGTAACACAACGCGAGGTAGATCTCTACAAAAAGGTTGCGCTAATGTGCTATGTCAAGCCGCACGAAATATTCCTGATTTTACAAAAAAATTAAATCTTAAATGCTAATCCACCACTGCCGCTTCTAGCGCTGCCAGTAACGAAACTTACGGCAACACTCGGCTGAAGGTGGACAGTTGTTCTCTCTGAGTTACTGCTAACGGCTGGGAAGTACTCTGTCTCAAGATAACACTTAAACACAGTCAGCACGCGTTTTATGACTACTAATAAATAACATGACACATTACCTCTAGCAACATGTTTCCACTGTAATGAGTCATCTTCGAGCTAATCTCGTAAAGCGTAAATTTCGAAAACTGTATAAATTATAAAATGTCACGCGTCTATTCTGAAATGAGATATCAGTTCCTTACAAAAGTATCTACAGTACAAATTGCCTTAAATGTTGCTTCTGCATCATGCTGCGTTGAGGTTTTCTTACAGGATCTTCAAGACGTGAAATGGCGGTGTGGCATGGACTGGACTGATACGGCTCAGGATAGTGACAGGTAGCGGGCTTTTGCGAATGCGATAATGAACCTTCGGGTTCCACAAAATGCGGGAAATTTCTTGAATGAGGACCTGTTAGCATCTCAGGAAGGGCTGTGTTCCATGGAGTTACTTAAAGTTTTTCTTATTTCTTAAAATTTTCCAACCATTTATACTGGTTACAATTAATAGAGTTTTATAATATTTTCCCACGTTGGTTTTCTGCCATCACTTTTAGCGCGCGTTCTCCTCTGCCGCCCGAAGTCAAAGCGGGATATCGCATTAACGTATTCCTTTACACACCTACTTTCATCTATCTGCCTTGTCTCTGTTTTTAGTAAGAAAATTTAGAATGAGCGAGGCTGATTTGTGCTTCATGTCGGTAGGTTCCATTTCCCACACTGTATCGACCTGGTGACGTTATTTTTTACAAAATAAACAATTATTGTAAAATGCCCTCATTTTTTGCTCCAACAAATTGGTAATGATGACCTTACCAGTTCGGCCAACTTGCTCGGACAGACTGTTACCGGACATCACTTGCACACACAGCCAGTAAACAACCTTACCAAAGGACAAAAACGCAGGCAGTTCATCAGTACGAAACTTCTTAGAGGCGTGTTATTAAATGACTCTGCAACTGTCTAAGGCAGTGGTTCTTAAACTTTTTTGTGATATGGACCACTTTGACAGCCTGTGTACACCTACGGAACCCTCCTCAGAAAAATGTATTTCAATGCATGTGTATTTAGGCACAAAACAACCTTCGAAATGCAAACCGTGTTGACTATTGGGGAAAAAGGTACTTCACACAACCACCTTTATTCTAGTCTGCCTTTCTTAGGGTACAATAATTTGAAAGTGAGATTTGTTGAAGTTAACAAACATTTTTGGGGTCTAGAGGCCATAAATTACTTTGCTGCCTACATTCATTATTCAATGAAAAGCTAAATTTCAGTTAGAGTTTCGTGAAAATAAAGCTGCAATTTTTTCCCCATCCAACCAAAGTTCACGGATCCCCTGAAATCTGTCCACCAATGAACATGTCGCATTTAGTAAGAGTGGAAAACCGACATACTGTGAGCATAACGTGACCCAAGTCCGAGTACCATTATCCGGCCTTCGTATCAGGGACCGTTTAATGCTTTGGCTCTCTATGCAGCTGCATGAGGCCCCAAAATTCGGGGCGGGGGGGCGAAGAAGGCTGGTTGTATTTCACATTTTGTCCAAAACATTCCGGCTGTACATTCTTACACGTCTCGACATTCGCTGTCACTTCATAACTACATTCAGAGAGCGACAGCACATTTATTTTCGTACTGGGCCCAGAAGCGACTTCACGCAGCCGGCTTCATAGACAGCGGGAGACACGTCTTCGATACGAGCCGACATAGCATTCGCTCAATGCATTTCAGTGCACAGTCACTAACTACACCATATCTAATGAAACATAAATTTGCGTTGGCGATGTAACATGCGGGTGGGTGGACACACTTGTTCCGTCTGTTGTGTGTCTACTCCACGTGTGCAATACAAGTATTTACAGTATATCTTGATCCAACGGAATACTGCGGCGAGTTGGAGACATCGATGGATGTATTTGGTAACCAACTCACAACACTCAGACCAACAAAATGCACCAATTTTTTCCCAAGTGTTTTATAATTACAATATGACACTGAAGACTCCTACATGTTTCTGAAATGTTACTTTGACGTGAGTCCCTGATGATGATCCCATAACAGATCGAAACATCTACCAGTGTTCAAAGTGATATTGTAATATAAAATATCTGGGAGCAATATACTGCTTTTTGTTGGACTGACTGCTGTGGGTTGATTATCGCCAGTGCACGGAATCAACAATATCAATGCATTCGGTTATGCTGGCGTCACGGATAAAAGCTGTAGTTTACTTAGTCGACAACAGATGGATGCACACAGATTACTTCCCATCCGTCTTCAGTATTTCATTCTAGAGAGTCAGCACAGTCGTGAAGAGCGACTATTTGCTTCGCGTCATGACAGTCCGTGTGTCCGTCTGTCCACACTATCAAGAAAGCTCTCACTGGACAATTTCCGCAAAATTTGATACTGGAGACTTCTAAGTAAATCTGTTCAGGAACTCCAAATTTGGTTAAAATCAGACAAAAATGTCGGGCAATTTACATGAAGACCTGAGAACGTTTCGTTGTTGCCAGCAGCATAAACTCGACATAAAACCATTTTTGTCCCACACGCAATACTGTTATACTGTTGACAGTAACAAGCACCTCCACAATACACAGAACGCATTGTTGTATCTCAACTGCAACAATGGTTACGCGAACGTGCCACAATGTTACATCATACTCCGCTGCCTAACTTGTTAATACACCGAATTAGTTTCATATAGCCCCCCCCCCCCCCCCGGCTTAACGCAACATCAAGTCACGTAGTGTTATACACATTCCGAGCAGCTGCTTTACTGAACTGCGTAATTCCATACTTGCTATTTTAAAAGCATAAAAAATCGAAACAGTAACATTTTTTAATTGCGCGCCCAACTTTTTCTTCGCGGGAACGAAAGCGGAATGAGACAACGATAGCGGGAGGATACTGCTGGGCGATAACACAGACGGCGGGATGGTCATGCTGCTGCCAATGGGGTTCCAGTGTACTGGGATTTAAGATTTCAACTGGTATCCCACGTACATACATTTCCAGCTGACCATCATGCCTTCTCAACTCACTCGCGCAAAAATCGTCTTGAGCCGGACCTTCCAGAATGTAAGCATCGCGTGCGCCTGGCAGTGTCTGCACTCACACCATCCAAGCACACTAACAGCGAAAAAAGTACAACGAAGTTCGCAGTGTACGGGGATTAACAACACCGTGGCTGAGCGAACATCTCTGAATCACGTGCTCCTTGATAAATGTACGGCGAACGGACGCGGCACGGAGGAGTTTACCAATGTCTCATTTTCTACGGCGTAATCTGCGGCGACGCATAAGGCGGCATAATTCACTTACACATGACCGCCGATTGGGGGCGTGTTCCAATGAAAACACACTGGTAACGTCTTAATCTTGAGATTCACGATTCTTCAGGCGATGAGCATAAACTTTCTGGGACGTCATGAAATGCAGTGTTACGTGGATGCGTACCAACGTTTCGGAGCAACCTACAGCCTCCATCTTCAAGGCAGAATACACTGTTAATATCTTGAATATGGAAGCAGCAGTTCCTCCGAAACATTTATACCCACCAGACACGTTGTCCTATCCCAAAGACCGTATTTGCACAACAGGCCTAGTTTCATTTTCCTTTCTTCACAGCTGCCTTACTCTCCTTTCTTTCCTTCCCAGCTGTACCTCTCTTTGTTCCTTACTTTCTCCTTTCTCTGTCCCTCTCCTTTCCTTCGCCTCTTCCTTTCGTCGTCCTATCCATTCTTCTGAACCCTTTGAAGTCTAAGGCACTGTCAAAGTCAACCAGTCAGTCACTATGTCTTGGAGTAGACCAGACTTTACATTGGCTTATGCAATTCAGGCGGCACTGGGAACACCGTCCGCCAGAAAACTAAACCGACGTTTAGCTGAATCACAAGCAAAAACAGGTCTGTACCTCACAGAGAACAGCACGGATCCATAATAAAATTCAACAGGGTTTTTAGTTAAATGATCGAAAGATCCTCTCAACACATTAATAAACTGTGTGAGAAAACGCAGTTTCTTAATGCCATAGCCCATGGCATACATAATTATTACTGGACTTTAAACAGTTAAACTGCTATTTACCCTTCTTTATTCGTTTCTGGAATACCGCAAGCCGAAACTAATCTCATTTGGGTGCCGACACACTGTCGCGTTATGAAGAGGCCGTGTTATAGTAAAAGTTTGGTCTGAAATCACGGCTTATAATGAATGTTCTTCACCAGCTGAATAATTTTCAAATTTCCTTCGGAGGCGTCGTACCACAGATTGGGTGAAGCAGGTGTACAGATACTGGCCGTTTTGTTTGCGTGAAGGATGGTCGGGGAGCGCGGCGTTGTCGTGGTCACTGGCGGCGGGTGTCTACACCATTGGTCTCCAACCCTTTCTATGGCAAAGGACCACACCCATTATTGTGGGCTCGTTTACGGACCGCACGTGGAAAAATATCCCATAAGTGGTACTCCTAACCGCCTAAATTATTGTGTAATTTTAATACTATATGTATAATTTACAAATGTGCCCGCGGGCCGCATAATAAAAACTGGCGGACAGCGGGTTGGAGACCCACAATCTGCAACGGCTGGGGAGAACGGACTGCGTAAGGGCACCTGAGCTATGTATGCCTAACAGGATACGGATGACGAATCAACGCATCAAAATCACTCCTTTTGCTTCACCAACGCATCCAGTACCTACACTCTGTTCGTGGATTCGACCCCAATAACTGCGCATTCCGCAAAAACCGGCTACGTCTACATACTGAAATGTTGTTAGCCATACAATCTGCCCTGTTATAAACAGACTCAGTACAAGCATTTAATTAATTTATAACATTATATATGGAAGTAATATAATATTTATTAACAGAGCTTATGAACTGTGACAGTACACATGCATTATCAATGAACACAGGAGTGTGCACCATTTAACAAGAACGCGTGATATGTGTAACAAAGGATTACCGATGACATGCAACATGCTGCTGCGTCCTGCAGATTATCACAACCTATCAGAATGAGTACCCGTCAACCATGCCAGTCACGGACAAAATAAAATACACCCACCCTGAACCGACAGGTTAATAGGGACATCGTCAAACTGCTGCACTTTTTGGTGCCCACTGATAACGTCAAATTTCGTTCTGGCGCTTGGTTCGCGTTGTAATTGATTAATCAACGAACACATCTCTATTCATGAAAATTCTGCCCCATGTTCATAGCAAACACAGGAGAAGAGAGGAGTGTTGGATTTAAATTACACACGAGTTTGCAACTGTTATTACCGGGGGTACGGGTTTCACCTTTCACTTCATTGACAGTCGCACAATTCAACACGCGAAGACACACTGCAATGCAACAGACAGACGGCATGCCTACATATTGTCCCCCCCCCCCCGCCCCCGAGTTCTTGCTTTGCTTCTTGAACATTTCGTAACAATACATTTGTTTGAATTCCTCTTCACTTCCTGTGTACTTCGTAACAATAAACGACACCTCAGTGTCCGCTTCGCTTCCTGCACTGGGCCCATTAACGAAGACTCCAATTTAATGGCACAGATTTGTTCACCTTACTTCCTCGCATCGCCCTGTACACGCTAGTACGACCGCAGGACTGACAGATACTTCCGTAAATGAGACCCAAACGTAAAAAGGTACAGCAATCCCTGGACAGGCCCTGGGGGCTCCAGGGGACTGAGGCTCACAGACTTCTAGGCAATCGGCACGTCATGGTGGTAAGGTTGTCAACCCCACGCACCTGCCGTCTTTATCCCCCCCCCCCCCCCCGCAAATATTCCTGGTATTCATTTGTCACAGGCTGAGCCGACCCCAGGGCCACAGTGCGGCCGGAAGGATTATGTCAATGTAAATGTCCAGTGACACCATCGGGAATCGAACCCGCGACCTCCTGGCTTGTAGCACACTGCCACAACCAACTGCGCCACCGCGCATCCAAAAGTATAGATTTAAAATTACATTACATACAAAATTCTTTAACCCTCCAACGCCTAGTTGTTACTGTACATACTGCCAGGTTTTACGTTCAAGACAGGCCATGCACGCAGAAACGTAACGTCCAGGCGCTTTCGCCTAACCACTGTTGCCGTGGAAAAGCAATACGTACAGTATTACATATTCTGAGTGCGTGTCTGCAGCCTTACTTGCCCAGCATTCAACGCGCATGCGCCGTATTACAATGTCATCTGTGGCCCGCCTGGCTCTATCATATTTTTCCACATTACCTCTTAAATGGCACGATTTTCGGAAAAAGAAGTTTATTGAACAGAAAATATGTGTTCTGATATTCCCTACAACTTTTTGTGTGAAAATTTTTACATTTCTAATTCTAAGAAGAGCTGGGCGAGATATCATAAATGTAAATGGGTCTTCATGTAAAGTACCCGTTATTCTTGTCAGATTTTAACGAAACTTGAATTTTCTCGATAGATGTTCGAAAAATACTCAAATATAAAATTTAATGTTCCATGCGGGACGGACAGATGGACACATGACGAAGCAAACAGTCTCCTTTCGCAATTTTTCGAACATGCCTTAAAAATCTACCTTGCGCCCACACACTGTATTTACGTGTTTTGTATGAATCGCAGAACAAACAGCGATACCATTCGCTTACACGTTTTATAACCCAGACGGCGTGTTTACTACGCGGTACGAACACATTCGTTCACTATAATTACGGTTAATCTGGGTCTTTAAAGAGTTAAATACGCAATAAAGCAGGGTAGTAAGGCAACATGTCCGGTGAAAGGACAAACGAATAAAAACGACAAAACTAGGACCCTGTAAAGTCATTACCTGTACACATGCTAATAAAATACACTATGTTTGTACAAGCAGTGTGTGTCGTAGTGACGCATGAAATAGTGAATTCACGATGAATCGCAGGTGACTACATGAAGGGTTAGGGATCATGAAGTCATTTTTTGATGGACTTGTCGCCCAGTAAAGGACTCATACAGATCAGTGCCAATCAGTGGGCGTAACTGATCGGAAACCTCCCTACAATTATTACTGATATTACTCTCAAATCTTCCAGAATACTGCCATCTGTCATAAGAACGCAGAAGACGTTTAGCATCCTGTATGTGAACCAGCGGGGCCACCGAGCTGCGGGGTCTGCGGGGGCCCCAGCGACACCACTATCGTCGATATAAACACGACAGGCGACGTACGTACAACGTAACATTGTCGCGCGTTCGCGTCACCATTGTTGTCATGCAAATACAATAACACGTTCCCTTTTTATTGACCTGTTGACCTACATGTAGCTTTTATACGTTATTCGTACCGTGCATATCCGTCCAATAAATACATGTAGCTGTCAACAATAAAAACGATTTCACTGTTGCGATGGAAATGCAATAATGAGTTCCCTTTGCAATGAACTAGAGCATAAAAATACTTCGTACTGTTGTCAATAATACATGTGTACGTAGGTCTTCATGTAAAGTGTCCGATATTTTTGTCCCACTTTAACACAAATATGGAGTTCCTCGATAGATCTTCGAAGCCCCCAAAAACCAAACTTAACGCAAATCCGTCCACTGGGATCCGCACTGACACACGTGGACAGACTGACGGGCAGACACGCCAGAACTAATAGATACTTTTCGCCACTTACGAGAAGGCGCCTGAAGACGAAATGGATGGTGATTTTTGCAGAACTTTTTTTTTAAAACGGGTGTTTATTTTCTTCAAGCCTACGTCCACAATCAGCAACTGTCGTCAACAGTGTTTCATTAACACACAAAGAAAGGAGAAAAAATACCGAAATAAAACAGTGGAGAAACGACATAGTGTGACACAGGCATGACATGCACACTGTTCCATGTGTTACTACGAATACTAACGGTGCTGTCTGTCCTTCCTTCGAAGTGCACCGGTCTCGGCGCTAACAGACGCGTGTTCAGTGGCGCCGAAAGAGCGATGGTCTTACAATGACGGACGACAGCAGTGTACGAATCGTCCTTCCATGTACTCTGAATAATGACTTACGTACAATACAGTTTCTGAAAACGTCCTTTGATCTGTCTTGGCCTTATCTTAGGGATATTTAACTACACAGGGTTGGCTTCATTTCATTCAGGACGTCTGCACAGTAAACGTAAAGAGACACCGAGCAGTCAGCGACAAAACGCTGACTTCATGACGCTGCGCGATTACGCACAAGCCTGTGTTACTAACCAGCGGTTCACGCGGTGTCATGTACACACACACACCTATGTACTACACAACAGCTGGGCCATCCGAGTGGCGATTCCCAGCCCTTCACAGCTTGCATCCCAGAGGTCATACTGTCAAAACGTGGCAGTCACCCCACAGTACAACAGCCCTTGTAATTTGTCAAGATGCATATATACAGTCGAAGCCGGTTACAATGTCATGAAAGGGACTGAATATTTTGTGTCGTTATAATCGAGGAGTGTAATGTTATAGTTAACAGTGACAAATGAATTCGCGCCACAGACTATGTGACGCTATAGGCGACGTGTCGTATAAACCGATGTCGTCATAACCGGTTTCCGCTGAATCGTTGCCACTGCGTACATATCAACATTATATCAATCCTTTACAGCCTAGTGCTTACTTTACACACCACAAGGTTTAATACACAGAAATTTTACGTTCTGCCCACAGAGCGCATTTGTGTGTTTTGTATGGATCTCAGAAAAAAAACGCGATTATTTCCATATACAGCATTAAATGACTGCTTTTTATAACCGAGAGGGAGTGTGCTTACAGCGCGGTTCGAACCGAATCTTTATATACAAGTCCGGCCAGTTAATGTGGGATATGTGATGGGCAAAGAGGCATATGGACAGTTATTTCTGCAGGTACTTCGGTTTTCCCCCGTCAGCGTCATTCCACCAATCATCCGTGCTCATTCATTCATCTGTCACCAACGCTATACGGACCCAGCAACTGACAGCGTCATTAAACAACACCCTAAAACATCAGAAGAAGACAGCGTAAAATAATGTGGAGGCAGTCAAAAAAGAGAACACTTCTTTGTGCTCGCAGTACAGTTTCAGAGCAAATTAACAGCCTGATTGGGTAGGACGGTTATACGTGTGTCACATGGGCCTGCAGCTCCCTCTATTCCCGTAAACCCGTTTGTATTTCGCTTATTTGGAAGTCCAGTCTAGTTAGTTTGTTAGTTACTTCGTCAGTCAGTACGTTTCTATAAATTTCTGTTGCGGTATGTTGTGCCTATTCGATCTGTAAGTTCCCTTCCTACTCATTTAGCTCAGCAGACACGGTTAAAGCCCAGTGGAAACCGTACGTACCATGTACAAATTCTGCATCCTGCAATATACTGTATTTCTTTTCTTCGTATAATACTCAACACTAGACAGAATCAAATGACCGGTATTTATAATGGAGATCGGGAGTGTTATGTGAGGTAAGAACTGAAATGTTGTATATAGGCTACATAAACACGTTTTAACATGCATTTCAGTCTTGGAAGTTTCAATTACATGAATACCTGGTTGTCTATAATTGGACTTTTCTTTCTGTGGTTCAAGAGACCAACTCGGACCTAGGCAGCCTTACTGTTGAAATTTCTACATCACACACAGTTAGACAAACACACTCGGCACGATTGATATCAACAAGTGATCAGCTCGTCGCAGAGGCCGCTACCTACAAAAGAGACGAACATCCATGCCCTCAGCGCCATTCGAACCCGCAATCCCAGCAATCGAGCGGCCGCAGAACTATGCTTCATACCGCAGGGCCACCGGGATCGGTTGGATGGATGTTTTATTCGGCAGCCCACACGCGTCACTTACTGACTTTTGTGTTAGTTATTTAGAATGCTGAACTTTGCAACAATTTTCACTACTTAACATTAATTTAAATGTTAGGACGGTTTGTAAGCCGCCGAGAATGAAAACTGAAATGATTTTCAAAGCAAGGATGAATTATTACTAGAAGCACGTAGAACGATCTGGCTGGCAAACAGGAACCCAACATCTTTTGCCAGACGTTCCTACTTAATTAGACACCGCCTCACAAAACTCGCAGTGCTGCAGAAATGTTAAACAGCTATCCCGTGCTATTTCAAGGTGCCACCGTGTGTACAGCAACCGTTCGTCCGGCTCCGGGTTGTTTACTGTCTATACAGTCATCATCAGACGCCAACTCTTCACTCACAATTGTAGGCAGATTTGGATTTGTCTAGATTAACCAGTGTTTTGAGTACGATTGACAGAGTCTGTTTACCGTGACGGCGTCTGTACTGACCTCAGTTGCGAAACTGATACACTTTCAACGAATTTCAAAAAAAGTCGCGAAATATGCAGCAAAAATACCGCATTCCATGAACACTACTCTCAAATACCTTCAATTTGTGTTCTTCCCTTAGGACAAGGGACAAAGTCTCGCTCCACAAAAAATGTACGTTCAACCGAAACATCACTGATGTGTATCTGAACTTCTTACATCGTCACTGAGTGTACTAACACGACGTTTCAAAAGTAAACTGCTTTTGTATTCAGGTGGACTACGATCTTAAGAATAAGCAACAATGTAAATGAACCAAAAACCTACAAATTCATACGTAAGAGACAAAATTATTCAGACCTCTTACATATGAATTTGTAGATTTTTTATTCTTTTAGATTGTCACATTTTCTTAAGACGGTAGTTCAGCTGAAGACGAAAGCAGTTTGCTTTCGAAACGTCGTGTTTGTATGCTCAGTGACGATGTACAAAGTCCAAATACACATCAGTGATATCTCGCGTGCTACACCACTGTCTAAGGATTATAGTGTACAATACACGGCCATGCACACACAAGCGGACAATGTAACATACTTCCAAAACAACAAAACCCAGCATATTTTGAACTACAATCGATTTCACATTAAGACTGGTCTGTATGATGTCTTCCTGCTGTAAAAGCAAAATCAGCACGTTCGTTTCACGACATACGAAAGTCGAATGAATTTTCCCGCTGTAGAAATCACCTTTTTGTGGGTTAATGTGTTTGGTTCACTTAGGTGTGTGGCTGCGAAGAAGCATACATTAGGTGGCGGTGTGTAGCTGTGTCGTTTATCACTGCCATCACGCCGCTAATGCACGGAATAAATGATGATGATGGTGATGATGATAAATAGGGTTAGTATTTGTTCAATGACGCACTATTTTATATCAATGCTAATGACATCAGCAAAGACGACCAGAATGATGATTAATTGAGGGCCAATAACGTATTTCGAGGTGGCATTCTTTGCTTTCTTACAGACGGCCCCACTCTCTGCCATGGGTCATAATATATTTTTGGCACATGGCTCGCTCAACATATGGGAGTCTTCCTCCACATACACTGTGTACATCCCACACTGTAAATAAGTTCACAAACCCAATTTTCACTAGCACGTATAAACATGATTAATTACACTACCGAATTTTTTCCCCCAGTGGCGCAACAACCCGTAGTGGGCCAGGACATCCTCATTATCGAGGCTTCACGATCACACTCAGACACACCACCCTCGGTAGGACTCCTCTGGACGAGTGATCCGCCCGACGCAGAAACCTCTACTCGACAACACACAACACACGGTGGAGACAGATATGCATGCCCCTGGCGAGATTCGAACCCACAATCCCAGCAAGCGACCGGCTGCATACTCAAGCCTTAGACCGCGCAGCCACTGGGACCGGCGCAGTACCGAATACACACAATTCTTATCTGGTAATTGCATCAACGTTATAACCAAGCATAGTCATTATTTACAATTAAAAATTATCGGCCATGTTACACAAAATTACTTCAGCTGTCAGACATGCGTCTTGCAAATATTTTTCTTCCCTAGCATGGAACCAACTGCGACTGCCGAGGGCTGCAGCGACCGTCCACAAAACCATGTCAGAGGCATTCCATTTAAGGGCGCTGCCAACTGCCAAGACAAAAGCGTCGATGGCAGCTGGATGAATGTGGGTATGGAGCAATGGTGGAATGATGACTGACAGGGGAAAGCCGAGGCACTTTGCGAGAAACACGTCGCAGTCAGACTTCTTCCACCACAAATCCAACATCGACTGCCCTGGGATCGAATGCAGGCATGAACGATGTGATTTTCATGAACTCTCGTCCGGTCACGCCACTGAATACTGTATCAGTACAAGCAGCAGCAGCAAATATATCTTATACAAATACAGCACATACCATACATGAAGCTTACTATAAATGACCACAGCGTCCATGGGAATATTTTTATGCTGTGAATATGCAACAAGACCATCACAGTGGCCGCGCGGTCTAACGCATAAGTCTGCGGTCGCTCGCTTGCAGTAACTACGGGTTCGAATCCCGCTAGAGGCATGGATGTCTGTCTCTTGTGGGTGTCGTGTGTTGTCACGGAGAGGTCTCTGCGTCGGGCTGATCACTCGCCCAGAGGAGTCCTACCGTGTGAGTGTGGGTGTGTCTATCAGGTGCAACAACAACCCTCTATAACTACAATGAGTAAGCACACAGAAGTCATAGAAAGAAAGAAAGAAAGAAAGAAAGAAAGAAAGAAAGAAAGAAAGAAAGAAAGAAAGAAAGAAAGAAAGAAAGAAAGAAAGAAAGAAGGAAGGAAGGAACGAAAGAAAGAAAGAAAGAAAGAAAGAAAGAAAGAAAGAAAGAAAGAAAAAGTAAGAAGAAGCGACGGAAACAATTCTGATGTTGGCAGCAGCGTGGTAAAACGTCGTACCGGTAATATTACCTCTCAATATCAATAAATGAATACAGGCCTCGAATGACTCCTTCCAAATCCTTATCTACTTACCTGTCATCAGTCGTAATTTCCGACCTCACTCAATGTTATGTAACCCCTACAGCTGAAGCAGTGTTGTTAAATGACCACGGTATCCACCGGTATCTACTTCAGATACCAAGGTTTCATTAACTCACGCCACGAGAACTCGACAGTTCCGGACTTACGACTTAGATGTTTCCAAGCAACGCTATATTTTACAGAACGAATAAAGCAGATGCTGGTGTTCCCTGCAGACCGGACCGGTGAGAGAACGAAACGCTCCTTCCCCTCGAATACATCAGCCATATTTACATACGACTCCCACAGCTTTATGCCGACAGCTTGAATTTATATGCTTATTCTGAATCGGGTTGCTGTGTTTAAAATGGGTCCAAATGCCTTGCTTTTTATTGTAACACAAGCTCTCTGTTGAAAGAATGACAGATTTCAATGCTTACACGCGGTTTCTTCTCAGAATTTAAACACGGGTGTTTTGTTTTCATCGTATTTACGCAGCCAAGGAACTTGTAGGCAAAACCAGATATTAAACCCTTAAGGACGCAACGTAATCTGAGTTATAAGACTCTGTTCGTACCGCACAGTAAACACTCCACCTTGGTTATAAAAACCGACCAGTTAATGCTGTATAGGGCAAAACTCGCTGTTTTGAGATCCATACAGAACACATAAACATATTCTGTGGGCAGAAAGTAGAATTTCTGAATGTTAAACCTGGTGGCATATGAAGGTATTTCTAGGCATTAAACGGTTAAAGCCATCAAATTCTACTAGACATTTCCATATCGCTGGTGTTTCTGCGTACAGTTCCCCACAAAATTTAGTAACGACTACAGTCACTAACAATACAGTTAATGAAATAACTACGATAAAATAGAATGCAAACAAAGCAGGAAATGATTAAAACCAATTACGGAGACGCAAAGATACAGCACACAAAGAAATATAAGGTAAGAAACGGCCAAGAACTATGAAGCAGAGAAAGAAAGAGGAACAAAAATATATGTGAAGAGAAAACCGCAACTAAGAAGAAAAAGAACGGAATCACGAAAGAAATACCACGGAGAGTAGGAGAGATATTAAGAAAAGAGCGAAGTACACGAAGAGGGGAAACAAAGACAGAAGAATAGTATGCAAAAAGAAGCGGTTATTTGGAACGTACTGAGGTGTGTGGCACAAGGAATCCTGTATTCAGAACTGACTGTATGACTGTGGGCGGGCGTACCAATCTTTAAACGGTTCTCTGTCTGTTAAACAACAGATTATGCCGTCCGCTACGATTCAAGGCACCACCGACATGAAAACATATTTACGTTACTGGCTTCGCGTGAAACGAACTTTTCTATTCAACATGGCCTCATAAATAAATGCAGCACGTCTTACATTTTTACGTTAAACAAGGGGCATCAGTAGGCAAGCCATTTTTCATCCCGGTACGGACATCTGCTTCTCTTCGAGTTCGTTGGGCTGTGAATTTTAAGGGTTTATTTATTTATTATTTATCAACGTATTAATATACTCAGTAGCTCCGACTATAAAGAGTGGTGGAAAAGCCACTTGGCACTCGATGTTTAACAACAGAAAGGTCGTGTCAAGTGGCTTGTGCACCACTGTGTATAGCACAGAATGGTAGAAGCTATATGAATACGAAAATGGAAGGAATGTGGACGTGGACCAATACAGGTATCACCCTATGTCACCACACAACGATTCACGAACACACATTTAGCGGCGCTGCCAGCTCAGAAGTTCGCATGACTTTACTGAAATTACGTAAATAGGAAATTAAATTTCACAAAACCTTAACGTCGCCCAGCCGTTCACATTGTGATGATGTGTCAACTGGCTCGAAATACCTTTGCTAGGAAAGTGGGGTGGTTTGGCACAAGTCATGATGGCACCGTAGGGGCCGCGGTGGCGCAGTTGGTTGAGGCACTGCGCTACAAACCGGCAGGTCGCGGGTTCGATTCCCGATGGTGTCAGTGGATTTTTTCATTGACATAATCCTGTCGGTCGCACTATGGCCCTGGGGTCGACTCAGCCTCTAACAGAAATGAGTACCAGGAATATTTCCTGGGGGGTAAACGCGGCCGGTGCGTAGGGCTGACAACCTTACCACCTTCAAGCGCCGATTGTCTAGAAATCTGGGAGCCTCGACCTCCTGGAACCCTGTGGGCCTGTCCAGGCCTGTAGTGGGACTGCTTTACCTTTTTTTTTACCTTTACCATGATGGCACCGTAAGCCTTACATGACCTTGTAAAACACAGAAAATGGGTTAATAACACCTTGTACCCTGTGCCGACAGCCGACGGTAATTACATTTTATTCTTGACAATGAATATGTCAAGTTTCTGAAGCAGTAACATCCAGTTAACTAGCAACAGATGACATGGGTTCCTACACACAAGCACGCACTCAATGATTTACACACATCTCGTACAGAAGTATAATTATGACGGCCATATTGCTTTGTTTTTTTTTTATGTGAGTGAACTGAAGTCTCCGAATTTTATTCTAACCTCAATGATCAGAATTTTAAAGAAAGTAATTCATACCATTTTTACACCTGCGAACAATTCGCATGCAGAAACAGTAAAATACCTAATCAGCAAAAAATTACAACATACTAACCATTATCAACATTAAAAACTAAACTGAACTCATGCTTTATACTAAGCAACTTCTTTCGGGAGATTAATGGACCACAGGAAACGTGCAAAGAAAAAACAAAAAGCTCCTTAGCACGTGTAAATAAGAAACAAAACTTTAAAATCGACAGTCGTACCTCAACCGGAGGCCAAGGCACGTACATTCACTTGGCATCCGCTTGAGGCAGCACTGTCAATTAAGGTTAGCCTTTCTTGTTTAAAAAAAACTATTTTTTGAGAAGGAATTAATAAAACCGAAGGACACTGCCAAAAATGCCGAATCCTAAGCTTTCTAGAAGTGTCCATCTGGGAAAGATCCGTTCCGTATTTCAGCAGATTATGATGTCGCAAATAAACCATACCCTGTTAACCTTTTAAAGCCTTGCGGTAACTTTACGTACCACCAGGTTTAACATTAAAAAATTCTACGTGGTGCCCACATTGCGTTTATGTGTTTTGTACGGATCTCAGAACAAACAGCAACTTTTGCGTTATAAAACATTAAGAGACTGGTTTTTATAACCGAACTGGAGAGTGTTTACAGCGCGGTACGCGCTGAGTCCTTATATAAAACAGATACGCTTCGTCTTTAAAGGGTTAATATATATGACGACTTGCTGTGCCTATTGGGTAATATGACCCAAATACGAAAGTGTGCAGGATCGAAGTTCAGCAGACACTGCCTCTTATCTGTACATGCCACGCCTCCGAAAACAGCTCTACCACATCGAGGTTTCGACACACTTCAAGCCTTGGCTAACCGTAGCAACCGAAGAGTATCAACGTTTTTAGAAGCATTCGCACGCGAAAATCTACTGTTAGCTTCGTAATATCCGTCTCTCTTTCCTCACACTTGAAGATGGATCCGATCTGCGACGCGTGAACATCCCAGAAGAGCAAAGATCTCAACTATCAATATGTCAGTACACATATCGATAACCAAGTGTGAAGAATCGCATGTAGTACACATGCTCCATATATCACAGTGATGTTGTTTGAATTAACCCTTTAAAGACGAAGTGTAATAAGGACTCAGTGCGTACCGCGCTGTAAACACTCTCCATTTCGGTTATAAAAACCAGTCTCTTAATGTTTTATAAGGCAAAAGTTGCTGTTTGTTCTGAGATCCACACAAAACACATAAACGCAATGTGGGCACCACGTAGAATTATTGAATGTTGAACCTGGTCGTATGTAAAGTTACCGCTAGGCTTTAAAAGGTTAACCACTGCTGCACACCTTTAGATCACGGATATCCAGCCTGCACCCCGCCAGGTTGTGTTACTTCCATCATCCTTCTCAGCAATAATCCCAATTTTTCCCCTTAGAGATTCACTTTTCGGTAAACAGTTCTTCTTCCCTCTTCCGCGAAGAAAACATATTCCTTCATTAATACTGTCATGGCGTGTTCCTGTTACAGCTACACAGTGGGATTTACGTTCAACACACCGTTATGTTACACAGAATTATTAAGGGTAAGTGCTGTCAACACATCTAATTTGTATTATTAATTTATTTAAGGCAACACGTTTCGACCAAAGTTGGTAATCTTCAGGCCACCAAAATCATCCAAGTTACAGTACGCTGTATCACTTATGGTTCTGGTGGCCTGAAGGTGACAAAACTTGGTCGAAACATGTTGCATTTAATTAAAAATGCAAATTACTTGTGCTGATGGTATTTAATCCTTTACAAACAATGCTGACCGAGGTTCGCAGCTTAGTACAGGCAAACACTTCGTGCCAGCGAACATGAATGAATTCTTTGGATCTGCTTTATCAACCGTAACAGGAAATCGCCTTTTCGTCACACAGACCACGGGTTGCCTACCGATGACAATAGGTTTTGGCGTCTTCATTCTGGATAACACATGGAAATAGCACGGCTGTGGAGTCGGAGTCGGGGTCGTGGAGTCGGAAGGAATTTTGGGTGGAGTCCGAGTCGGAGTCGGTAAAAATGTTACCGACTCCGACCTCGATATAAAATCTTAAATAGATACTAGCTACAATAACCATTACACTTATACTTAAATGTAGGTTATTAGTCTAAAAACTAACCTGATGATTCACGTGGTGGCGATGAAATGTCTTAAGATACCTTTTTTCACTTCAGTAGGTGTACCATTATCATATAATACATAATGCGCCTTTATGAAGGAGTCGGAGATTTAAAAATTGAGGAGTAGGAGTCGGGGGTTTTGTGTACCGACTGCACAGCCCTGGGAAAGAGGACACATTTTTCATGCCACTGTAGCGGAAGTGGCAAGCCCTCAAGAGGGACGTTTCTCTTTTAACGTTGAGTGTCCTCAGCTGCCGTTTTAACAATACGCCTATACTATGTAAATGTCTTAATCAAAACGGCCACATGACGTCACCAAATACAATAGTGAAGTCAGCAACGAGGAAAAACGTCGTTAAAGTATGTCGACGAGGGTTAAATGTTAGGATTAGCTATTCAATTTTCGTCGTCAGCGTTCTCATTACCCTTATCTCGTTTTGTAATGGGTTCTGTGGTCCTTTGACTACACAAGTGCGACACAGTGGATGTGAAGTGTGTATGTGTGCGTGTGCAGACATCTGCCTCTGCAGCAGTGAACGTACAGCGTGCTACATACGGACTGGAGTACATTCTGATTACAAAAGTTGTTGCCACTTAACCCTTTGAAGAGGAAACATGTTTTACATAACGGCTCAGTTCGCACCGCCCAGTAAACACTTGTCACCTTGGTTATAAAAACCAATCTGTTAATGTTGTGTAGGGCAAAAGTCGCTGTCTGTTCTGAGATCCACACAAAACGCACAACGCAATGTGGGCACCACGTAGAATTTCTGAATGTTAAACCTAGCGGTACGTAAAGTTACCGCTAGGCTTTAATAAAAAGTTTGACATACTGACTGTTGGAACACCTTCTAACCGACAGTCGTGCAAACAATTCGCAACACTCAGTCCAACAAAATGCACCGTATTGTTCCTTAGGTATTTTGTATTACAATATCACGTCGAACACTACTACATGTTTCGACCCCTTATGGGATCATCATCACGGAATCACATCAAAGCTACACCGCACAAAAGCAACAATTTATGCACGCAGTATAAAGGTGTAAATAAGCCAACGGTTAAAATGCAGGCGATTCTTTGTAGTACAGTTGTATAACGGTTTCTGGTATACAGTGTAATGTAGGCAGCCTACGTACTTAACGAAGAATGACACAGTACACTGTATGCCAGGATCAATTACACACCTACACCACAAAGAATTGCCTGCTTTTTAGCTGTTTGACTTTTTTACACCTTTATTCTGTGTCCATAAGTTGTTGGTTTTGTGCAGTGTTGCTTTGATATGATTCCCTGAAGATGATCACTTGCGGATCGAAACATGTAGCAGTGTTCAACGTGATATGGTAATATAAAATAGCTGGGAACAGTGTTGTGCGTTTTGTTGCTCTGAATGTTGTGAATTGTTTATCGACATTGCACGGAATGAACAACATAAAGGCTGTTGTCTATCAACGTATAACAAAGACCTGGCTAATAAATCATTTACCAATAGGAAACCTTTAACGTCAACAAACGTGATAACGTTTAGGTTCGTGTGGATCTGTAGTTGTGCTAAACAAAGCCCATAAAATCACTGTAACGGCAAAAGTCACGCTGTATCTACAGGACGTTTGTTAACCGCTCCAATGCTACGCACTAATACAGTGAAGATTTTAGGCGTTGGAAGCAGTGTAGTTGAGGTTTCCGTTCTTCTGGGATGTGACACCGCGTCACTGCGTGTTTGGTGCCCGACCTTTCGACACAGTGTAAGGGTTAAATGTCCACTCTACATCTGACCCATGAAGATGAGACGCGCGCACTGGTTTCAACACGGGGCACAAGAACACACACCGCAACTCGACATGAAATCCAAAGGAAACTGGTCAAGCGTTTTGTTTGAAAGAAAATATGCAGACAGACACAGAGGCGCACCCAACGGGGGGGGGGGGGTGCTGGACTCCGGCCCCCCTCCCCCAAACCTCCCAAAACCGAAATCTGAAAAGCACATACGTTGTAAATATTGAGATATAAAAACTTTTATGTGATTTCCCCTTCAGCGGAAATCAACCACTGAAATCGGCTCACGACTAGTACATTAGAAGTTTGAAAAATAAATTAATAAAATTATAAAAAAACAGAAGACAGGACACTGTGATTGAGTCATGGAACATGTAGTTATATTTGTATGTATATAAATGCAGTTTCAGGCAGCGTTATGTTGTACTTACAAAATGATTTCTATACTATAATTCGCAAATCAAACATAAATTATATATATTCTCAGTGACCGGGGGGGGGGCCCCCCCCGCCAAGTAAAAATTCCGGGTGCCCACCTGGACAGACACACTCTAACCAATAAGTGTTCACTTTATGAAAGAAAAAATGTGTCTCCCACCTCCCGCTTGTAATAGCTACACTAGTGACCAGAGAGCTTATTGTTGGAGCGGGAATGAACAGGCAACCTGGTAAGAGCTGAAGCACTACGGACACACTACCAAACGTTTTCTACCCGTCTTAAAAACGTCCACAGCATGGGTCTCCACCTGCGGCCACGTACGTAAATTATACATATACTATAAAAATTACAAAATAATTTAGGCGGCCCGCGAAACAGCCCAAAATAACGGGTGTGGCCCTTTGCTTGGAGACCCATGGTCCACAGCGCAGCTGCCTGGCCGTTCCCAGGTCCGCCTAGCAGCGACCACGCCGTGCCGACTGCTGCCATGTACAGCACTAAGACCTCAGCTCGTAACCTGGACAGTAGCCTACCGTACGACGGCCTAAACGTGCGGGTCTTTACCTCTACGCCTCTATGACGAATTCCTTTCGTGCCTTGGCTACAGGTTCTGATATATGGTAAAGGTAAAGCAGTCCCATTACAGGCCTGGACAGGCCCTGAGGGTTCCAGGAGGTCGAGGCTCCCAGATTTCTAGACAGTCGGCACATGAAGGTGGTAAGGTTGTCAGCACCGGCCGCGTTTACCCCGCAGGAAGTATTCCTGGTACTCATTTCCGTTAGCGGCTGAGTCGACCCCAAGGCCATAGTGCGACCGACAGGATTATGCCAATGAAAAATTCCACTGACACCATCGGGAATCGAACCCGCGACCTGCTGGTTTGTAGTGCAGTGCCTCAACCAACTGCGCCACCGCGGCCCATATATGTACACACCCATTTGCTTATTATCTCTCACTCCATTAAAAAACATAAAAACACATCTACAACGCCCCTGAAAGAAAGCGACCACTGACAGCATCGTTAATACAGCATGGTGTAACTGTATTTTTATGAATTTCGCCCTTAATAACTTCTAGGGCACGCAGTATAACGAAAGATAATAATAACCAAATCTCGCTTTACGGGCGCCACGTGACAGGAGAGGGGGATACGGATCGACAGGAACATAAAGCAGGCATCGCAGCAGCCAACAACACACCACGGAGGAGGAGGCGTGTAAACAAAACAGAGTTTCAAAACAGAGATACGCGCTAACTGTAAGTTAGAACTCAACGGCGCTGCTTTGTTAAAAATGGAAGTTTGGTATCCGGGGGCTGAAAACTTCTACGATTCGTTATGATCTAAAACACCGGCCGCCTGAAAGTGCTGTTGATAAAACACATAAAATGTTCCATTTTAACGCTTAGGGAGCAGGTACAAAAAAAAAAGTTCTGAATTAACTTGATGCCCTCGCACTTTGAATTGGGGGAAACAGAAACTCACGTTGCACGTTTCAAACGAATAAAACTTTTCACCGATGTTCCTACCAGTATGAGAAATCTCGTAACGAATGTGTTTGCACAAAAGCCCCCACCCCCATCCCACCCCCAACAATTTTAATGTCAAGCTTACAATGGTAGCTCAGCATGTAAAAAAGTGACGGATCTAGTTACGGTATTAAGTCGCTAGTATTTGACGCTTGGCAAATATGTTTGGGAAACATCCAGGTAACCCGCATGACTCCTGCTTTCATCGTGTAGGTGTAGCTTAGCAGTCATTATTTTATCTGACAACTATCGTTTGTCATTCCCGCTGCTATTCCGCCGGATGTGTACGCGAGACGGCTGAATGGGCAATGTTAAACGAGCCGACAGAGCAGTGGGTGGCAATCGATTGTTGCCAGGTAAAATAATTTCCCTACACACCCAGCCCTTGTTTCGCACCTGTTTTACGCCTTTTCGCTGTTACGCGCATTGTCAATTTATACAACTTCTTAACTTTCGCTCTCTGGTTTTCGGTTTAACGTCCCTTGGCCGGCTGCGTTTTATAACCCCTTATCTCCAATGGCAATACTTTTTATTTACGCCTTTTCTATTTACCTCCACTTTTTCAGGAATTCATCTAGGCGTAAAACAAGGGCTGGGTGTTTTACCAAATTAATATTACGGAGGCTTCAGTTCTTCTGGATTGTTACGCTGCGTCGCATGGTAAACTGTTATTGACATTTCAGAGGAATGGTAAACTGTTATTGACATTTCAAAGGACTGTACTGCCTGAAAATTCAGGACCCTGTAACAGTATTACAGATTACTTCGACATCACTGCCCCATAACATTCGTACGACGTGACAAACAGGACTGACGTCTGCACGGAAACTGGCAAGACAATTCGCCACAATCTCCCCACTACTAATATTCTTCGAACCAAAGTTTCGACTTAAAAATGCCCCAATCTGAACCATCTACAGATACACCTGACCAACAGTGACAATAATATTGAAACGACAATCGGAAAATTAATTCCCAATACGCTTGCGTATGCGCGTGCATATTTGCGTCTCTGCTTTCGAATTGGAATGGCTGTTCGCTTTGTGTGACGCCAGTAACAATGCAAATTTTTCCGTCCAATGCTTGTCAACAAGGCAGGCACACTACAGCAATCTCTCTCCAACGAGACGGTGGATTGTCTCAGAAAATGGGGAGGGGGGGAAGGTGGGGTGGAGAACCGTGGCGGCGGGTGACATTCATCAAGAACTACATATCCTGTTCCTTCACGCGACACAAAACGATACCCAACGACATGTTTAAAAATCAAGTAGATAAATGTGTGTCAAAACAGGGAAGGGCAATAGTACTCTTGCAGATTTAACACTGGTTTTCGATGCCACTGCAGCTCCGCAAAAGACGCCACCTCACCGTGTGCGTGGAAAAAGTGAAACTCACGACTTGCACGTGAGGGCAAATATAGTAGTCCCTTGGTCATCCGGGCCACAGGAAATGGGGGGTGGTCCGAACGACCCGGCAATCCGAACCACCGAGGGGAGACTCGATGGCACAGGCAACACACAAAAATTATCAGCCAAAGCCGACATATCACTCACTCCCTGTGGCGTTAAATACTGTACCAAACAACAAACAACTGCATCACTCGTGAGGTCACGACCTTACTGCGTAGGAGGTACAACACCTGCTGTCTCTTTTGCGCTTCACCTACGTCATGCATCTTCATATCCAGGGGTGATCTCGACCACTGCACGCGAGGAAGACCGGACTCTTCTCCGTCCTAAACTGACTGGACCTTACGGGGATTCGAACCACCGAGGGGTTACCGTAGAGCGGATGGCCAAACTGGGTATAAAAACAAAACCGCGGGTGGCTGAGGTAATTCCGTACGTCGACAGCAAAGAGTAAAACATGAATTTGTCATAAACGCATGTAGGGGAAGCAGAGATATAGCGCCACTCATTCTTACCCTCGTTACTAGATGGAGATGAATGGTTAACTTCACGCCCCGGCCGCTCTATCCACGAGAAACGACAACGGTACCCACTGAACACGAAACTGGGTGGGGCTCAGAGGCGCTCCGGACAGTTCTGGTGCACATAAAATCTCTTGCCCCTACCAGGATAATGCTGTACATCATAAGCAATGAAATATACTTCGTCAAGAACAGTAAGAAACAAGACTGCTTACACTGTGGCTGGCAGAAACAGAGGCAAACTTGGGAGTTTCGTAGATAACAATATTAAACTCTGCGAAGAAACGTGTCCTGACAAAAATATACTGGGTTAATAAAAGATACACTGGCACTATGGAGTGCAGAGTCAATAAAATGGCAACGCTGCCAAGTATGTCTAGGGTTATAACACACAGCAGTCCGTTTGCTCAGCGGCATCACGTGGGGTGCGTGCGAGATAACGCGGGCACTGCACGACTGCTCTGCCATGGCTGTCAAACCCGCAGAGTTAAACCCTGTATAAAACGGAACTTTAAACGCAAACGTTCTCTCCCGACAGCGGGGCGTAATAGTTAAAGTACGGTTTCTCTCTCACGAACGGAACTTGTTTAACGGGGCAATGGAAAAGACAACCGAGTTTCCGGGAGGAAGCTTATTTAAACATTAGTCTTCTATTCATATAATACCACTTACGATTCCCGGAATTTACCTCCCACGAACATTTCTGCCATCGACAATTCATCCACTTTTACTGTGTACTTTCGCGCTACATACAGTACACAAGTACCGGAACACCTCTAAAAATTCATTTTATATATTTAGGAAACAAGGCAATTTACCGAATTTTAAGAAAGTTGTTTTTATTTTCCACAAAATGCCGTTTATTTCATAATTTAATCTTTTTCTGTCCAAATATTATTCACGCCCTTCATGCAGCATGAGCTACATTTTACTGTTCACCCCGTATCCGACAGGACAACCGCCGACTCACAATAACCGCACAACACTGCAGCCCATTTTACTCCGCTGCTGGAGACAGCGATCTAGCTGGTTCAATCGGTAATGCTGCTGACCTCTTTATCCGGTACGACTCTCGGCAGGCGCACCAATTATTCTATGGTTTCGTTATCTTCTCCAGTCTTTTCGGGACAGTAACTTATATTATTGTACAACCGCTTACTTCCACGTCCTTTCCAATTCGTTATCACCACCTAGTCACTTGACGACATAGGGATACATTCCGAGTTACCCTCAACGTCGTCAACTGACGTACATCAGCAGAAATGCAGAGGAAAGAAGCAACCAAAGGTAGAAAACGAGACAGAAACCCGGAAAATTGTGTCGACATGTAAAATTACTTTTCGTAGCAGTTACGGTAAATACGTTACACGGCACCCCAACCGACAAGGAAGTGTTCGGACCCCGTGTGACCCCATTTTAAATCACCTTGCACCGTGTACTCTTCACCTCTAAACTCTAAAACCTCTGCGATTCCCTTCATCGTTAACGGTCATTCAGAGAGCGATCTCCTGGTACCTCCCTTCATCAATATGCAGTAGGTAAATATCCATTCGTTCGGTGAGGCAAATGTATAGCACCTGCCGCCATGCGACTAGAACACCAACGATCACTGCCCATAGGCAACAACAATGGGGAATGAGGCGTGGTACGACACAACCAGGGCCGGACAAGGGGGCGGGCTATCCGGGCAGCTGCCAGGGACGCCAACCTATAAAGGGCGCTAAGACGTCACTGGAATAATAGGAAATATGGTACTAGTAAACTCAAGTTTCCACATACCAAAGAATTTCTCCGAAAATTATCCGCAATTTCAGCAAGTGCCCCGCTCCCCCAAAAGGTTTGCCTGCCCTGTTCTAGGCCGAAAAAGTTTAAAGCATATCGGTTTTATGGGGCGCCAAATTACCACCCTGCCTGAGGCGCCCACACGTACCGGGCAGGCCCTGGATGCAACTATTACACGAAGGATCAAGGCCCATGAAGCACCTACAATCACAACCTGTCCTAAACCGACTCCATTCAGTCCGCATTACCTTGACACAGGCCACACTTCCCTAAGATAAGTTTTACGATTATCCTCCTAAGCCAGTTCCGATTATCAAAATGGCAGTATCCAAAGAAGATGCTCTTAACAACCATCTGCATTTCTGTTTTCTTGTTCTTACAGTATCTGAATTACCTATCCATAAACACGCGTCAGATTATCCTGAGCCAGACGTATTAACTGTACACCTACACACCCTCCTCCCAAGATCCGTTTTAATATTATCCTCGCATGCGACAAATTATCTATTAAACTTCGAGGTCTTCAGTCATGCACGTACATTTGCAATCGCATGTCGTTAGCCCCACGCTTCGGGGAACGGGTGATCACCTCATAAAGTCCGACGGCGAAGACCTATTCGACATGCAGTTAGCTCTGCTTCAGATCAAAACACTTTCAATCCACAGCCTCATGGGGTGAAATGAGGACCAGGTTAGGACTGACATAGAACAGTAGCTACAGTACTACCAAAGAGCTACCAGGAAAGAATAAAGTGCCTCTAAACATTACAGCTTCTACAGAGCAAATAAACTTTTCTAGGATGTGTAGGCCGCGTCGACTGGTAAATAGTTAAAGACGTTTCGGAGCAGCGTCCAAACACAACCAAATTCTTTCGTTATACAGAATTACATGTTTCTACCTATTTCAGGTCATCCTCGGGTTTACAACTGGTCTTTAAAACATACTGAGGAAAAAACATATGTTTCTTCCACCTATTCACTGAGCACTGTGGGTGGGGGAGGTCTTCACCTAGCGCCGAAGTTGAGACGGAGTGAGGTGTAGCTGTACAGACCACAGGCCATCACATGGTCCTTGAGGAGGAGGAGGAGGAGGAGGAG